>JBBBDQ010000272.1:3705000-3942500 GCA_037127315.1 Ascarosepion bandense | reverse complement strand
GGAAAATTTCATTAGAAACAAAGAAAACAGTGCTGGATTGCTATGTGATGTCAGTTCTTCAGTATGGCAGTGAGTGCTGGACAATATCATCAAAAATGTGGACAAAACTGGAAGCAGCGGAAATGTGGTTCTACAGAAGGATGCTGCGGATATCGTGGACTGAACATGCAAGCAATGATGAGGTGTTGGAAAGAATGACAACCAAAAGGAAATTAATAACGAGCATCAGGAAGAGACAACTGAAGTTCCTGGGACACGCAATGAGGAAGGAGAGCTTGGAGAACCTGATACTGACTGGCCAGGTAGAGGGAAAGAGAGACAGAGGAAGGCAGCAGATAACATATTTGCAGTGCCTGGTCTGGTGGGTGACGGAACAGGAGTTGCCAGGAGTAACAGGAACAAACATACTAAGGGCCATAAGGGATAGGGAGACGTGGAGGACATGATCGCCTACGTCCTGAAGGGACAGGGCACATAGAAGAAGATCACTTTTCATCTCTCCATATATACTTACCACAGTTTGCTTATATCTATCTATCTCTCTCAGTCTGTTATTTCTCATTCTGTTACTATCTATCTATCTATCTATCTATCTTCACTCAACTCGGATTTGAATATATTATATTCAATAATCAAATATTATTTCCTTTCCATTTTGCAAAATTAATTCGAGACATTCTTGAAAAACACTTGACGTGTCACTCAATACAGTTAAATAAAGCTTAAGGCTATGTACAGTTTTTGAAAATGGTTTGATATCATCTCATATCTAAAAATAATTTTACTCAGCACATTATAAATAGGAATAAGATTCATTGAATCTCTTTAGATAAATGTCTTTTTTTGAATAGAACCCTTAATTTCAACCAGGAAGGCATATTCTAACCCATTTTTTCTATCATGTCTGATGTTTAGGGATGTAAAACAGAAATAGATTTAAAATTCTTTTTTTTAATAATCATGTGGCCCCAAGTAAGGCATTTTACTACCACTGTTAAGCAGGGGGTTATATAGGAGGAATGTTATGTGAAAGAGTGACAGGTTACAAGGGGTGTCAGGAAGAGAGTATCAGAAGGAAGAGAATACTGATGAGAGTGGGGTGGATGGAGAAAAAAGCATGAGAGAGAGGATGTAAATTAGTGAGACAGGAGATGACTATTGACTTTACATTTAAATTCTTGAAGATTGTAGCTGTTGGGAAAGCAAGTAAGTGGAAGGGAATTCCACAGGTGGGCAGTGCGAGAAAAGAAGCTACTGGAGTAGAATTTGCATTTACAATTTATTGGTTTCACAGTAAAAGAGTGGGATCTAGTTGCTAATCTTGTGGCTCGAGGAAATTCATATATAGGGGGTACCAGTGAGCTAAGTTCATCAGAGCGGAAGCCATGAAAGTATTTGTAGAAGAGACACAGGGAAGCCACACTGCATTGATGAGAAAGTGACTGTATCCGAGCTGCCAATTCAGGATCATGGGAGAAAAAAGTGTTAGGTGTTTTAAATTCTAGAAAATTAAAATTTTGTGTACTTTGAATCTGAATAAATCCTTGTATAAATTTTTAATGAACCAAAAGCTTTTCTTTTCTCATTTCACCCCAAGCAAAGCAATAAATCCACTAAGATTCAGAGTGTTACTGAGAGGAAAATAAATAGAGAGGGTAATTTAAATTAAATTTAATTTAAATAGAGAGGATTTAAAGAGATACAAGATGATGATTGGCGGTTCATTTAAATTTTTGAAGATCTTAGTTGAGAAGAAAGCAAGGAAGAAACTGAGAAAACATTCAGTCAGTCAGTTAAGTGCCATATGTGATACACGCTTGGGCGATCATGTCTCGAAAGAGACATGACTGACTGGGCAGAAGATTATCCCGCAGTAGGTTGCCATTGCTTTCTGCGGTAGACTGGTTGCTGACCAAGGCTATAGAACCCAATCTGTCCTGGAGAGAGAAGAGATAGATTATATTACATGATTATATTAAGTATTAGTGGGGGATCAGTTTATTACTTCTTAACAATAGAAAACTGATCCCCCATTTTATGCCCAGTACAAATTTTAATTATATTTCCAACTATTATATTCAGTCAGTCAGTTAAGTGCCATACGTGATACACGCTTGGGCGATCATGTCTCGAAAGAGACATGACTGGCTGGGCAGAAGATTATCCCAAAGTAGATTGCCATTGCTTTCTGCAGTAGACTGGTTGCCGACCAAGGTTATAGAACCCAATCTGTTCTGCTATTTAACCCATAACTGGAAGGAAGAGACGGATTAATACCTTTCCCAAGGGTATTTGCGCGTAAGTGAATACAATGGATTCAACTGGAATTCAAACTCAGAAAGGACAATAAAAATAACAGGATTCAAGGAAGCACGGGATGATGATTGACAGTGCAGTTAAAATTTTCTAAGATTATTTCAAACTGGTGTCAATGGATGGAGAAGTGGTTTTAGTCTTAACATAGGTTAAAAAATTGCTAAAAGCCACGAGGTATAGAAAGTTGTGGAGAACTATGCTCGCCCAAGTCCTGAAGGAACATGGCACACAGAAGAATGGAAAAAAGCCAGAAGAGAGTTCCATAAGTGAGAAATATGGGAGAAGAAACTATTAGCATAGAATTTACTAGATTAGATGTGGCAACAATATTCGATGCACAGACAAACGATAGACTTATAAAATACATGATAGATTATCGCAAGAAAAATTGATACAATCAACCAACTTTTCTAGCAGCAAGCATAGAAATTGATTTACATTATTTGGATTATTGTCCTCGTCTTTGTTGCCATTTGTACAAAGTTTCGGCCAATGTATGCTCCGGCCCTCTTCAGGTACTAGGAATTTAAAACAGAACCCTTTATTATCATCACTGGGGTATATCATTCTCATCCCTTGCATAGAGCCTCTTTTGGTAGTCATGAGTTATCTCCCTCTAACCCTTCTAAGTTACTTGTTCACCATTGCTACTGAACTCACAACTCTTTGGGTCAAGTCACAGGAACTAACCAATGTCTATATCCACTGGGCAATGTGTCTTTAAGAATAACTGATTTTCTGGGACTTATAAGCCTAATGTTCGGTAAGCATTTTTTACCAGTGTTCATATTGCAATTTTTTGATGGTTTTCTCTAGTATTTTTTGATGTTAATGGTTTTCTCTAGTATTTTTTTTACCAGAGCTTATATTGCAATTTGACAATAATGATTTTCTCTGGCATTCTGTATTACTGCTTCCCATATTGTATTTATCCCTATGCTTGGTTGACTTAGGAGATTTTTGTAGCCTAGCATATGTGCTGATTCTTTAAGGTTTTGCAGTTTCTAGTGGCATTCTCTCTCTATTATTTCAATCTTCATCCCAAATGGGCAGTGATCCTCTTTCTCCTTCCATATGTGGTCAGCCATACCTAATTTTTCTATCTTCCCTCATGTTATGGCTTTGCAGTGGTCTTGTAACCTTACCTTCATAATGATAAAGGGTTGGTTTGAAACTTTTAGCACCTGAAGAAGGCTGGAATATACAACAGCTGAAATGTTGTAAAAATGGCAACAAAGATGAGGATAGTAGTCTGAATAATGTAAATAGTGTTAATAATACCTCATCTCAGAAATATAGACAAATATAGAAATTGATTCAATATAATCATTCCTTTTCATGTCAATGGAAAATGTTAGAACATGAAGTGGTAGTGAGCTGGTCATTTGGAGATTAGCATTAGCCATCAGTTTCATTTTGGAGATCTTAATTTCAACAATCCATTTCTTACCCCTATTAACCAAATATTAAAGTTATTACATCAGAGCTGAATCATTCTGTATTGAAACTAATGCCCTACAAAAAGCATGTGTCTCAAATCTCAGACCAGATATGTAAAATAAAGAGCAGCTTTAGTTCTTGAATGTCTAACATGTTGGTTTTCGAAGAGAAAATTCAAGATGAAAATCTCAGACCAGATATGTAAAATACAGAGCAGCTTTAGTTCTTGAATGTCTAACATGTTGGTTTTCAAACAGAAAATTCAAGATGAAAATGCCTCGGTTATTTAACAAAATTTTGGTTCTCAAACAACATTATTGAACTGAGTTGAAACCGAGTTAACCTGAACTGAATCATTTCTGAGTCGACTGCTGTCTTATATACATCCATGTATTGTGCTGTGCTTTCTTTTTCCAAATTTATTGTACTGTGTCTTTTTTCTCTTCCCTTAGTCATGGCTCCAAAGAAGACTAACAGTAATACTGTATCATGGGTTTAAGTGCATTTAACAATAACAGAGAAATATTGCTAATACCTTCTTGCTACTTTCCTCTTTAGGAAGTTTTTGCTTAATATTATATTGAAACTTTCTCGGCAAATCTATTAATAAGTAATCATCTGGGAGTTCAGAAATGGATTAATCTATTTTATATTGATTCTTATGTAGAAAATAGTTTCAGTTAACAAACATTTTAAATCATGAATGGCTTTTAGGAATGGATTAAGTTCGTGAACAGAGGTTCCACTGAATCTACTATTTGCCATGCATTGAATACTTCTGTCACATTTGGTTGGGTGCCCCTGCTATTCATCACAGGGTTCTTGACAAAATCCAGAAGAAAATCTGCAATATTGTTGATCTTGACCTGGTAGCTCGACTTCAGTCATTGGTTTCCCTCTGTTTCTTTTACAAATACTTTCACAAATTCTGCTCTGAAAAGCATAGCTCCCTGGTGCCCCACCTCTGCATAAATCTATTCAAGCTACTAGACTAGAATCAATCAAATGTAACTGCAACTTATAATCTATCAACTTCTTTTCCCCCAATTCCAGCCTGTGGAACTCCCTTCCGTATACTTGCTTCCCTGATAGCTTCATTCTCCAAGCATTTAAATGTAATGAACAATTGCCATCTCTTATCTCTTTGACTCCCATCTTTTCCCCAACACCTCTTGTATCTTGTTCTTGTCTCTTTCTACTCTACTCACACACAACTCTCTTCACACCAGTGTTCCCATCCTTCTCTTAGCCATTCTCCAACACCCCCAGTTACCTGTTTCTCTTTCACTTCACTCTCCTTTGATGTTGTCCCCTGCACACCAGTGGCTGTACTGCCTTGCTTGTGGTGAAATTATTATAAAAAAAATATATGTGTGTTCTGACATTAATTCTTAACCACTGTTTATATTCTTTCTTTCAGATTTTCAATGCATTTCTATAGTAAACCCATTTCTATAGTAAACCCATTTCTATAGTAAACCCATTTCTATAGTAAACCCATTTCTATAGTAAACCCATTTCTATAGTAAACCCATTTCTATAGTAAACCCATTAGCAATACATTTACATTATACATATAATAGCCCTGTTTCATAAGCAATTGATGCTTCTTCAGAGTGGTCCCATGCCTTGAGCGCCTACTTCTTCTTTATGTACCATGTCCCTTCAGGACGTAGGCAATCATGAACTTTCACTTGCTTCTATTTCTTGTCACTCTTAACGTTTCTCCTCTTGATATCTCTCCGAATCCCTGTTCCACTGTCCACTTGCTCAAACTCATTAAGTATCTCATGATGCTTTCTTCTGTCTCTCTTTCCCTATATCCGTCCTGTGAGTATTAGATTCTTTAAGCACTCCTTCCTCATTCTTCTTCTTCTTTATGTGCCATGCCCCTTCAGGACTGAGGCAATCATGAACTTTCACTTGCCCCTATTTCTTATCACCCTTAACATTTCTCCTCTTGATATCTCCCCTAATCCCTGTTCAACCGTCCACTTGATCAAACTCATTAAGTATGTCTTTTGCTGCTTTCTCCTGTCTCTCTTTCCCTATTTGCCTCTTGTGAGTATTAGATTTTTCAAGCACTTCTTTCTCATTCTTCATATTCTTTATGTGCCATGTCGCTTCAGGACGTGGGCAGTCATGGACTTCCACTTGCCCCTATCCCTTGTCACTATTAACATTTCTCCTCTTGATATCTCTCCTAAGCCCCATTCCGCTATCCATTTGCTCAAACCCATCAAGTATGTCTCATGCTGCTTTCCCCATCTCTCTTTCCCTATGTCCATCCTGTGAGTTTTAGATTCTTCAACCACTCTTTCCTCATTCTTCTTCTTCTTTATGTATCATGTCCCTTCAGGACATAGGCGATCATGGACTTCCACTTACCCTTATCCCTCGTCTCTCTTACCACCATTTCTCCTCTTGATAACTCTCCCAAACCCTGTTCTGCCATCCACTTGCTCAAACCCATCATATGTCTCGTGATGCTCACCCCATCTCTCTTTCCCTCTGTCCATCCTGTGAGTATTGGATTCTTCAACCACTCTTTCCTCATTCTTCTTCTTTATGTGCCATGTCCCTTCAGGACGTTGGCAATCATGGACTTCCATTTGCCTCTGTTTTTTGTTGTTCTTAAGATTTCTCCTCTTGATATCTCTCTCAGACCCTGTTCTACCATCCACTTGCTCAAGAACATCAAGTATGTCTTGTGCTACTTTCTCCCTTCTCTCTTTCCCTATATCCATGCTGTGAGTATTGGATCCTTCAGGCTTTCCTTCCTCATTACATGTCCCAGAAACCTCAGCTGTCTTTCCCTGACACTAAGTATAAGTTTTATTTTCATTTGCATCCTTTCCTTGTTGTTGCTAACATATTTGATCCATGGTATCCTCAGTATCCTTCTGTAGAACTACATTTTTGTTTCTTCCAGTCTTTCCTTCATCTTTGAGGAAATTGTCCAACATGTAAGATGGCAGGTATTGCATGACAGTCTAGTTCTCTTTTCTTTGTTTCCAATGAAATCCTGTCTCTCAATACTCTAGTCAGCCTTTAGAATTCATCCTTGGTTATGACAATATTCCATTGGATCTCAATGTTGCACTTTTCATCCACTGTTATTCTTTGCCCTAATTAACAGCAGATTTTAAGTAATTTTTAAAATCAGCTGCCAATATGACCTTGTTAAACTAATTAGATTTAAAAAAAATTTTATTAGATCATTTCACCCCAAGCAAGGCAGGACCACCACTAGTGCACAGTGGGGTACAGTGAGAGAAAAGATTGGGTACAATGGGTATTGAAGAAAGGATAAAAAATGAATGGGATTCAAAAAAATAGAAGATGGCATTTGATGTTACATTAAAGTTTTTGGAGATTGTAGCTATCAAGGAAGCAAGTAAACAGAAGAGAGTTCCACAGGCAGGAAATACGAGAGAAGAAACTGTTCGAGTAGAAGTGGAAAGTGCATTTAACCATTTCAAGGTAAAAGGATGGAGTCTAGATGCCAAGCTAGTAGCATGCTTAAATTCACATTGACAGAGCATCAGGGTAAAAAATTTATCAGAGCAGTTGCATGAAAATATTTGTAGAAAAGACAGAGGGAAGCCATATCATGTCAATTAAAGAGTAACTGAAGTTGAAATCCCAAGTGAGGATCAATTACATTACAGATTTTTCTTTTGATTTTGTTGAGAACCTTGAGATGAGCAGCAGGAGCACCCAACCAGATATGTCAACAGTATTCAATGCACAGGAAAATGGTAGATTTATAAATGAGCAAGATGGATTCTGATGCAAAAAACTTTCTTGCCCAACACAGAGACCCAACCTTCTTAGCAGTAGATGCAGCTATAGACTTACTAATTAACCAGCAGTAAATAGTTGTATCTTCAGTATAGATACTAAGTTGGGAGCTGATGAAAATTAAGAACCAAACAGATCCAAGGAGAGAGCCCTGGGTGACACTTGCATTAATACAAAAAGAACAACTTTTACTTTGCGATTTGATAAGGAAGACCGATTCGGTTCAAATTGTTATGGAAAATGAAGACTGATGAATTGCTATTTGGTCAAATTTGGAGAGTGGTTTAATAGAAAAATTTTCAGCACCCCCTTATACAATTTTTAGCCAATAAAGTAATAAATCCGCATTTTTGCTATTATTGTCAAAGAAAAATGTGCACTCTCCAACAGGATTGAACCTGCATCCCTTTGACAGGAAAAACCATTGTTAGATCTGATATACCTTAGACTGAATTGGACAAGGAATGCGTTGCCAGTTAAGCAAAGTTGAATAATGTCTTATAAACACAAATCTTTCTCAGACTCTCAAAATATTCATATCTGCTCAGTTTTGTTTTTAAAATAAACAAAACAATTCGTAAAAAAGTGATGGCTTTTTAATTAATTAATCCAACAGATTTTATCAAACATTATTTTTAGTGGATGCAAAGAGGAATTGATTTGTAACTGAATTGAATTCCAATCTGTGTAAAAAAAACAAAAAAACTGTACCCTCATCAACACTAATGGAAAATTTGGAGAGACCAAACAGTGGATATGAACACAGGTAGAAGGAGATGTATTTCAGCAGTGAGTATTGCAATCTATGTGGTAAGCTATGCTGTGGCTAGCCTCAGATTTGTCATATTTTCTGCAGAAATGCATAACTGGCTTTAGTTATGAGTGTTTCCCATCCAGATGTGTGCATCTGCATGTGTCTGTGTTTGTGTGTGTTTTTGCACATGTGTGTTAACAATGGTCTGTTGAATATTTGCTTATTGCTTTAATCAGTATTAAGAGTGGCAGATATAAGTATCAAATTTTCAAATATTCCTTTGGGTTTCAAACATGGATGGCAGTCACTGAGGCTGAAATGGCTGAAATGCTTCATTAAACAACATTAAACAACAGCTCAATCTTTCTGTTGATAATAGTCTACCAATATCTGTATCAGAGTGCATTTGTGCTTTCATCAGGTTTATGGAAACATATATATATATATATATATATATATACTAAAATTATATGTGTACATTCTGTTCCGTACCATTTGATATATTTCTTGAGTTTCACATATGAGGCAATTCTAAAGTGTGGTTACATAGATATATGCATATATGTGCATAGATAAATGAAACATATATATATATACACACATATATATTTATATATGTATACACATAAAAACAATATATATATATATATACACACATATGTAAATACTAGCAATATAGCCCAGCGCTGCTTAGGTGTAATGAAAGCTTTAAAACTAATCCATGGTCCTGGAGCTCAGACTCTTTAGATGTTGGCTAGAAAGACTAAAATGCAATAGTTGTTTCCAGTTAAAGCGAAAACGTAGACTGAATGAAAAATGAATGGATGTAAGTCAAATTCTGATTTTCTGGTATTGATATCAAATAAGTCTTTTTGTCGTAAACTGAATTTTGAAGGCTAAATAAGTCCTCTGAGTAAATGGTGTCATGGCTGAGACTAAGAACTATAATTATACCTACTTAGAGCCATACCCGAAGCAAAAACTAAAATAAAACAACTGAAAAAAATACAGACATACAGGCAGATAAACAGACACACACACAAACATCTTGCCTTTTATATATATATATTATCGATTTTCTGCACTATTGTACGAACTGCAACCTTGAAATTTTTGAATATCATTTCTTATGTCTTTGTCTATGAGTGTATCAAATTTGATTAAAATCAGACCACTCCTTCTATAACCCGATTTTTTCGATTATTGATTTTCGATATTTATCGGGGGGTACCGATATTTATCGGGGGTACCAGACGCTTATAGTACAACTGTGTAAAATTTCAAGAAAATCAGTTCAGCCATTTCAGAGTCTATAGGTAACGGACAAACACACACACACACACGCACACACACACACACACACACACACACACACACAGAGACAAAGTTCCATTTATAAATAAGTTTAGATTAGATGTAGATATATATAAATATATGTAACTACATATATACATATATATTTTAAAAATATAAAAAAATGCACCCTAGATGAGTGGATGTTAACATGAAACTTTGAAGTCAGGAAAAAGATTGGTATGAAGAATATACACACTACCAGTCATAATTATTAGGCCACTCCAGTTTTTTTTAAAAGAAATGATGTATTTCATACTAATATTAGTATTTCTTGCCAAATGAAAATAGAATGGTTCTTTTGTTTTTATTACTTTGAAAGATTTTACAAGGCAAAGAAACAAAGTTGAACTCATCTGAATCACCCTAAATTTTCTTCATTCTTTCATTGATGAAACTGCAATAGAGGTAATTATTAAATATTTATAAATATTTAAAATCATTTGATGCACATGTTACTGTGGCAATATTTACAAAAGAACCATTTTATTTGCATTTACAATTTTTCAGTTGGCAATAAATACTAAAAAAATAGTATGAAATACATCATTTTTTTAAACACTGCCAAGGCATAATAATTATGGCCAGTAGTGTGTATATATATATATATATATATATATATATATATGGACATCTACAAAAATATATCCACCTATACATATATACACAAACATACACACCGATGCATATATATATATACTTGCATACATATATGCATATGAAATGATTTGTTTGAACATTATTTTTGATTGACACTGTATTTAAGTAGATATTCTGTTTATAATCAAACAGTATTATATATTTATTTCTACCGGCCTGATTATTTACGATAATCATCATGTTACGGAAATTAACGAATATTAACGAAACTTGGTTATAAACAACCGACAATTTGAAATGATTTGTTTGAACATTATTTTTGATCGATACTCATATTTAAGTAGATATTCTGTTTATAATCAAACAGTATTATATATTTATTTCTACCGGCCTGATTATTTACAATAAATTTTTGTTACGAAAATGTGTATCATTTGGCACATTTTTGTAACAAATATTTATCGTAAATAATCAATCCGGAAATTTCTGTTTCGAGATTTTACTTTGTCATCAGGCAGTGTTGACTCATTTGTGTGAAAATTATTTATATTTGAATGTAGAAAACAATATGCTTTCTATTTAAAGAGTTATTATGGATAGGGGAAGACAGAAAAATTTATGTGTGCTTAATTGAAGTCATCAGAATGAAATTTAACTTTTAAATTTGAAAATATAAGTTATATTTTGGGGAATACAGGATTTCTTTTTTCAGTCTTAATGGGAAAGTGTCAGTCAATTGAGCTATCATCTATGCTGCTTTTTTTTTTCTGGTGTTGATGTATCCATTTTTGTTGCAAGATTATTATCTTAGCTTTCTCTCTATTCCAGCATTTTTTAAAAACAAAAAAGAAAGAAAGAAAACATTTGATATTTTTGATCAAACTTAAAGGGACCTTTGAGCATCATTATAGTATTTTTTTTTGTTCAGAATGCCTTTTTTTTTAAAAATTTTATAAACTCTTAATTTGTAAAAAATTTAATATGTATTTAATTAATATCATATCATAATACAAAACAAATTATCAGTTATATGTAAATTAATGGATATTCTTTTATGAAGAATTTTTTAACCATATTCTTTGGTGAACATCTGCAATGTTTACATTTGACATTTATTTCATTATGTTTATTTAATAGATTTTTATTCTTAAGAAATTTAATAATATATAGTTTTTCATATTGACACAAGGGGCATGGGTCATTTAAAGACTTACATATTTTATCTTTTTTAAAAATGTTCCATTTTAATGTGGGAGTTTTATTTGTTTATATTAGATACCAAATATATTTTGATAGAGATGTTCTATTTCTATACTTATTATTAAATGAAGAAGTGTGTTGATAAAATTGTTTATTTCAGTGAATTATTTATACTACTAGTGTTTTCCATAAAAGAAATAGTACATTGATAAACAATTGATTCTGTAAGGCACTTGTTTTCCAAAGGACACTCTATAGGGTTTCTACAATTACATTTATTACAGTCTAAACTATCAATATTGGATGATTCTTATTATTATATGATTTTTTAAAAAAATTTCCAGATTATTTGTACAAGTATAACTTAATTTTTGAGTATTTTTTATTCAAAATCACGCTTAATAGATTATTATTCAGAAAGTGTTTCTTAATCAAAGTGAGGAATTTTTTGCTTAATTTACTGCTAACTCGCGCTTCCTGCCTGTGGAACTCCCTTCCACAAGTCTGCTTTCCCGACAGTTACAATCTCCAGGTGTTTAAATGTAGGGTCAATAGACACCTCCTATCACACTAACTCCCAACTATTCTCAGAACACTCTCATCTACCCAACCCTCATTCTCGGTATCCTTACCCGCCTATCACCCACCCTCTGACATTTCCTATATTTAATCATCCTTTCTCCACTCTATGTAGCCCCCTGCGCAGTAGTGGCAGTGACATGACTTGCTCGGGGTGAAACGCTTATAAAAAAAAAAAACAAAAAAAAACAAAAAAAACTCTTTAGTTAAAAGTGGGTGTATACCAAATAATTTTTCTATTTCTAGTTTTTCTTCAAGGGTAGATCTTCCATTTCTGATAATAATATTTTAAATAAAAATCTAAAGTCATCAGCATAAATACAAAGTCAAGAACTGATCAGTGGTCATTGATAAGAAATTAGGAACAAAATAGTTCTAAGGATTGAGCCCTGCAGGACATTTGTATTTATATCAAAAGACGTAGTGGAGAACTGGAACATTAGAAAGGTTGCTGATGAAAATTAGGAGCAACATTGGTCCAGGGTTAGATCCTTGAAGGAAAATATTAATACTAATTTTATTTATTATTATGTCAGTTTTCATCATATTTCGATTTCTGCTTTGGTCTCACTACCAACCAAGTCTGCGGGGAGACCTAAGGCAGGTCGTGGCGTGTTGTTATGGCTCCATTTCATGTTTTTCTATCTTCCCTATCATCCCTAGCATTACATAGATAAAGTTTTCCTTAGTGTGTGGGCTGTACTTAATAAGACAATTTTTTGTATATCTCTTAAGCTAGGGTTTCCATGGATTCTTTCAATGTGTTGTTTTGTTCCATTTTTTATCATTCCAAGTGCACCTACTATCACTGGCACAACTCTTGTTTTCAATTTCCACATTTTTTCTATTTCAATTTCCAGGTCTTTATATTTTGACAGTTTTTCAAATTCCTTGATTGCTATGTTACAATCCGCTGGACAAGCCATATCAATTAATAGACAAGTTTTTTCTTTCTGGTTTTTAACAATAATGTCTGGCCTGTTTGCTTCAATTTTTATGTCTGTGTAGATGGTATTTATTATTATTATTATTATTATTATTATTATTATTATAAATATATATTAAAAATTGGTTTGATTCATTATAATTGTTTTAATGGAACAAAAGGAGAAAACAGTGATGAGTTTTGACCTTAATTTTTATTTATTGTTTATTTTATTATTCCAGATGAGAAAAGACAATAAAAGCGGGAACAGTAAAAATGTCTGACATTTTATAAGTTCAATGCAACTGAAAAATAACTTAAATATGGCTGTCATTTTTTGACATTTTCATAAGCAAGAAATTGAAATTCCGGGGCATCTTTAAATACAGACAATCCCAATTGTAACCAGTGCATTAGCAACTATACAGAAAAATATTAAAAAAATGATCTTTCTTGACTCCCTGGAAAAGTGAGTTTAGCTGAAATCCAAAAGATTGCACTCTTAAGTACTTTCCACATCCTCAGCAAAGTTTTATCAATGAGATCAGTTGTAGATCTATACTATATACACATTCTCATATAGTCACTGAAGACTACACATTTGCATGTACATTCTCATATAGTCACTGAAGACTACACATTTGCATGTACATTCTCATATAGTCATAGAACATTGCACATTTGCATGGACATTCTCATATAGTCATAGAACATTGCACATTTGCATGGACATTCTCATATAGTCATAGAACATTGCACATTTGCATGGACATTCTCATATAGTCATAGAACATTGCACATTTGCATGGACATTCTCATATAGTCATAGAACATTGCACATTTGCATGGACATTCTCATATAGTCATAGAACATTGCACATTTGCATGGACATTCTCATATAGTCATAGAACATTGCACATTTGCATGGACATTCTCATATAGTCATAGAACATTGCACATTTGCATGTACATTCTCATATAGTCATAGAACATTGCACATTTGCATGGACATTCTCATATAGTCATAGAACACTACACATTTGCATGCACATTCTCACAAAGTCACAGAACATTGCACATTTGCATGCACGTTCTCATATAGTCATCAAATGCAAAACATTGGCATGCACATTCTCATATAGTTATAAAATGCTACACATTTGCATGGACATTCTCATATAGTCACTGAACACTACACATTTGCATACACATTCTCATATCACCACAGAACACTAAACATTTGCATGCACATTCTCATAGATTCTCAGAATATTACACATTTGTATGCCAATTCTCATATAGTCACTGAACACTACACATTTGCATGCACATTCTTCTATTGCCACTGTACGTGACACATTTTTATGCACATTCTTCTATATATTCACAGAACCCTAATCATTTGCATGCACATTCTCATATAGTCACAGAAACCTACACATTTGCATGTACACTCTTATATAATCACACAAAATTATGCTAACATTAGTATAAAAGGGTGAGTCAAAATTATGTAAATACTAGTATGAGAGGAATCATTTATTCAGTGTTTACTGAACAGTCTCCAACTGTCCACCAGCATGACTGATATACAAAAACCAGTGGTCAGCAGCACAATTTAGCACTTTGACACACATTTCATGGGGAATGTTTGATATTTCACCTTTTATTCTGTCCTTGAGTTTTCCGATGTCTTGGAAACTTTTTTGCTAAACATGTGATCCTTTATCATACCTAATAACCAAAAGTCCCAGAGTGTCAGATCAGGGGAGTGTGGTGGTCATTCCAATGGTTTGCCATGACTTATCCAATGATTTAGAAAAGTTTGATTGAGCTAAGTTTGAAAAATATGGGAAAAATTGTTAACATAATTTTGACTCACTCTGTATATCAAAAATAAAAAAATATTTAAGATGGGTGCTAGTGAATTAGACAGTGGCTCTATCTGAGGAGGTGGGGACATAATTACATTAGCCTAGGGGCTATATCCCCAGGTATTGTTTCATTTTCTTCCACTTCACGAATGCTGCAAGCTACTCTGTATATTGAAAATAAAAAAAAAATATTCAAGATGGGCGCAAGTGAATTAGACGGTGACTCTATCTGAGGAGGTGGGGACATAATTTCATTAGCCTAGGGGCTATATCCACAGGAATTGTTTCATTTTCTTCCACTTCACAAATGCTGTGAGCTAATTCAGTCACCTTCAGTCTAGTTTATAAAGAATGCCTGCAAATAGACAGAATCTCAATACATGGATTTGCCATTCATTCTGTATTAGTCACCATTGATTTTTTTAAATGGATAATCCGTTGGGGGTGTTTACATGCCCCAATATGAAAATGCTTACGGTGTTTCAACCATGTAAAATGTTGCACTGCTGAAAAAAAAGCACATAAAAGGCAATCTCCGTTAGATTATACATTAAATTAAAGCATGAATTGAAGATAAAATTATTCATTGAAATTGAAATTATAATAAATCTATCTAAATCTATCTATTTAAATTTATTTATAAATGGAACTTTGTCTGTGTGTGTGTGTCCGTTACCTATAGACTCCTTCTATAACCTGATTTTTTCGATTATCAATTTTTGATATTTATCAGGGATACCTCGGCACAAAACCTAGTTATGAACATTCGCAGACGCTTATAGTACAACTGTGTAAATTTTCAAGAAAATCGGTTCAGCCGTTTTGGAGTCTATAGGTAATGGACAGACACACACACACACACACACACACACACACAGAGACAAAGTTCCATTTATAAATAAGTTTATATATATATATATATATATATATATATAAAATTATGAGTACACTAAAAATGTGGGGGTAACAAATGTGATTAACACAGGGTTTAAACAAAAAATGCATATGATTAATGCTAATGAATTAATGCTAATAGTAATAATAATAATAATAATAATAATAATAATAGTAATAATGATGATAACAAAAAACAAATAAAAGATTAAACAAACAAAAAAAAGTCCAATTTGAAGGCAAAATTAAGGCAAGAAATTGTGGAAACCAAATGTGAGTTATCGATACGAGATGAGATTTCAAAAAATTCAAAGGCAAGATAAAGCAGAAATATTAAACGAAATGAGTAAATGAAATTCTAACAAGGAAGGAAATACTTCAACAGAAAACTGCAATTAAAGGCAGTGAGAACAAGGTGATATGAAAAGTATTGTAGGTTCTATTTTACCGAAATATTGAGAAAATTGTTATAGAAGTCAAAAAGTCACCATCTACTGAAGAAGTGCAACGATTTTGGAAGATTATTTAGAGCAACCTGAAGGAATATAATCCCATTGCAGAGTGGACTAAATGAAAAGAAGAAAGAATTGAGGATCAATTTTTTCTTTTTCTTTTTTACAGTATGGTTCACCCTGTACAATGCTCCGGAGCCACTTGAGGTAGAGGGTTATGTTAAGGGATAATTTATATGTATAAAGAGGAGAAGAAAAAAATGGTTGACTTTAGATTTGAACAGATCAAGATTGTCGTGATTGGGGAAACATTCTCTTGGGAGCCTGTTCTATAGGACAGTGGTTTGTGGGAAAAAGTTGTTTGTTCAAGAATAGAAAAATATAAAAAACAGGCAAGCTATTTTTTATGAATAAGGAGGGGAAGATTTTGGTTGGTTGGTTGTTTTGTTTTTATGGCATATCAACCTTGACGGGTCATTTATTGCCAACTAAATTTTATTTATTTATTACTGGTAATACCTTTTTCTTTCAACAATTTATTGTTTGTTTTTATATAAGTTTTGTGTCTAGTAATACTTCTTCTTTTCAAGTATCAAGATTCATTGGCATTTGTTTTTTTAAGGGCAGGGTCCCCAAGTCCTACCATGTTATTTAACCCATAACTGGAGGGAAGGGACGGATTAATACCTTTCCCAAGGGTACCAGTGCTTAAGTGAATGCAGGGTATTCAACTGGAATTCAAACTCGGCTCACCGATTTCTCCTTCTGAGCCAATACCCACTGCACAACAATGCACATCTGTCACTAAATGCTTACAGCACCTGGTATTCCCTAGCAGTCACCCATCTAAGTACTGACTGGTTATGTTGTGCAGGGTTAAAAGTTGAAACAAAAAGTTTTATTCTTGCTTCACAGAACCAATGTTTTCTAACTAGAAATATTCAAGCACACATACTGAAAAATTGGGCTAACCTGAAATAAAGATTTTGTGATAAATATCCAGAAATGATTAATCGTCTTTTATCAGGTTGCACAGTGTGAGTACCATTTGAATATAAAACTCGGCATGATAGAGTGAACAAATATTTGTCCTGGAAAGTCAGCAACTTCCATGAAAAGGAAACTGCAAGAAAACTGGCATAAAGATCACACAGACATGATTAAAGAGATTAGACCTGTAACAATTTTATGGGACTTTACCATACACACAGACAGAACAATCAAAGCTAATCACCCAGACATCATGATCAAAGACCACAGGAACAGAATTTGCTTTCTTATTGACATGGCAGTTAATACAGATTGCAATGAATCTTTGAAGATCTTCCAAGATAGGACCTGTAACAATTTTATGGGACTTTACAATACACACAGACAGAACAATCAAAGCTAATTGCCCAGACATCATGATCAAAGACCACAAAAACATTGTAAGGTATCTTTGAAGATCTTAAAAATACAAGGACCTTCAAGTGGGAATCTAAAATATGTGGCACATGAGGACATTAGTAATTCCAGTTGTAGTTGGAGCACTCGGATTGATTGGAAAATGTTCTGATAAACTCATTGAAGAGATTCCTGGTAGCTCATGCCTTAAAGATATACAAAAATGTGCTCTTAAGTACAGCTAATACATTACAAAGAATTTTATTTATGTAAACTCTATGTAATCTTAGACTTTTTTACAAAAATAATCAGTGGAAAATGTCCTGAAGCTATTTCTGACTTTAGGGCTCTCATTGAGACCCAGAAGAAAATGTGTATACAACAGAAATCAAAGGAAATAATAATAATAATAATAATAATAATAATAATAATAATAATAATTCATACACTGGTATGAACATCACTTAACATTAGTTATAAAAATAGAAGATATCACTATTCGATGGGATTACATCATCAACACAGACAGGAAAATTGAAGCAAATTGGTTGGATATTATTGTCAAAAAAATCAAAATCAAAATCTTGCCAACTAATTGATATGGTTTGTCAAGTTGATTGTAATATAGCAACCAAGAAATTTTAAAGACGATCAAAATATAAAAACCTGGAAATTGAAATAGAAAAAGTGTAAAAGTTGAAAACAACAATAGTACCAGTGAGAGTAGGTGCACTTGGAATGATAGAAAATGGAACCAAACAACACATTGAAAGAATCCCTGGAAACTACAGCTTAAGAGAAATATAAAATATTGTCTTGTTAAGTACAGCCCACACACCTTGGAAAACTTTATCTATGTAACGCTAGGGATGTTAGAGGAGATAGAAACAAAATGAAATATAGCTATAGCAACACACCATGACCTGCTTTAGGTCTTTCTGCAAAATTTGTAGGTAGTGTGACCATAGCAGAAATTGAGATATAATAATAATAATGACATTGATAATAATAATAATAATAGTAATAATAGTAATAATAATAATAATAATAATAAAACAAAACAACACATTGAAAGAATCAACTATCGCCCGGTTCAGACTCCACCCACGTCTATTGAACAGGTGAAGAGGCTCATCCCTTGTTTCCTGTTTAGGTTGTGGTTTCCGGTTTTTCTCTTTTCCAATCTTTTCACTCTTTTTTTTTATTTTTTATTTTTTTTTTCAATTGGAGTAGATAGACTAAACTATCGCCAGTTCACACTCCACCCACGTCTATTGAACGGGTGAAGAGGCTCATCCCTTGTTTCCTGTTTAGGATGTGGTTTCCGGTTTTTCTCTTTTCTAGTCTTTTCACACTTACATAGCCCCCTGTGCATCAGTGTCGTTTTCACCTTGCTTGGAGTGATATGATTAAAAAAAAAAATCCCTGGAAACCACAGCTTATGAGATATATAAAAATTTGTCTTGTTGAGTACTGCCCACACACAAAGGAGAGATTTCTCCATGTAATGCTAAGGATGTTATGGGAGACAGAAAAAACATGAAATGTAGCCATAGCAACACACCATGACCTGCCTTAGGTCTTTCCACAGACTTGTTAGGTAGTGCAACCATAGTAGAAATCAGATTATGATGAAATCTGGTCATTTTCTTTCAAATTGCACAATTAAGGTAGTATTGAACGAACATGCCTTCTAATACTATCACATGAACGTGGGTGTTCCTCAAGGCTCTATTCTAAGTCCTACACTTTTTCTTATCTACATTAACGATCTTCCCGATATAATAAGATCCTAAGAAGGCATATATGCAGACACTCTTGCCTCGATCAAAAATCTGCTGAAGCCAACAATGGAAATCTCGCCACCGAGCTTGAAAAGAATCTTCAATTTTTGGTGAACTGGAGTAAGAAATGGCTCGTGAATTTTAATACTTCTAAAACTAAGCTGCTATCTATTAATCATCACAGACCTATCACAGCTCACACCCCACTTTAGCATGGATCAGACTAGTCTCCCTGTAAGTAAAACACTGCACCTCTTTATGTTAACCTTCACAACAGACCACAAGTGAAATGTTTGCATAGAATCCCTAGCTAAATCCACTGCTAAGAAGGTTGGTCCTCTATGCAGGGCCAGGAAGTTTTTCCTGTCTGAAACAATTCTGCACATATACAAATCTACCATCCACCCATGCATTGAATACTGCTGGTCGGGTGCTCCTACTATCCACCTAGGGGTCATTGACAAAATTCAATGGAGAATCTGCAATTTGATCGATCCTGACTTGGCAGTTTGGATACAGTCACTTTCTCACCGGTGCAGTGTGGCTTCACTGTGTCTCTTCTACTTTCTGCTCTGATAAACTTAGCTCATTTCAAGATTAGCAACTAGGTCCCACCCTTTTACTGTGAAACCAATTAGATGTAAATGCAAATTTTACTCCAGCAGCTTCTTATCTCACACTTTTTGCCTGTGGAATTCCCTTCCATTTACTTTCTTCCCTGACAGCTACAATCTCTAAGAATTTAAATGTGCTACAGAGTTATTTTCACAGTGGGGGCTAATATTTGTGCTAAAGTTGGTCCTAATAAATTTGACGTACAACACGTTAGGAACTTGATATATGTATTACGCAGAGTAATCTTGCCAGGTCGCTGACTACTTTTGTACTCGACTAACTGTCGACTACTATTGTCCAACATTGACTGACCCTTGTTCCTTTTACTACTCCTACTTAAATTAGGTGGGAGAGTCTATTCACTATAGAATAGGTGTGTTTCACCATAACAAAATGTAACGTCAATAGTCATCTCCTATCTTACTAACTTGCATCCTCTCTCTCATGCTCTCATCTCATTTCTGCAGTATTCTCATCCCTCTCCTACCTGCTTCCTGACCCCGCTGTATTCTGTCACTCCTTCTCATAACTTTCCTCCTATGTAACCCCCTGCACAACAGTGGCAGTATAATGCCTTGCTTGGGGCGATACGATTGTAAAAAAGAAAAAAAAGAAAATGACACAATAATAATAATAAAAATAACAACAGGTTTGGGAAAATACTACATTTGCATTCACATTGTCATTCTCATATCTTAACACAGCTAACACGACTTGCAATGTTTCTTGTATTTTACATTGCAATATAATCTTAGCTTTTCGGAGTTTGAGTTTAAGTTTTGTTTAATAGCATATTAACATCCCAATGGATTATTTAATGCCAAAAAAGTGGGGTTTTAGGGTATTTTTTTAATGTTTGATTCTCGTGAGAAGATTGATTTAGTCAGATTTTAATGAAAATTTTTTTGTTTTTATTCTTTTTTATTTTAGAAAACTGACAATGTCATCTAGTTATGTATTAAAAAATGTTTTGCTGACAATAATTTTTTCCTTCAAAAATGTGTTAAGAATCTTTTCTTCAAAAATGTATATTTTTTCTATAAAAATGTATTTTTATACTTTCATAGTGTTTTGACCCCAGTTTGGAGGTTAACTATTTGCCCATAGCTGGGACCCTAATAGGTGCTACTACTCTGGGTCAGGGTGGACCTGGGAACAACAGCAATTAAGAGGTGATTTCATGCTTCTCACAATCTCCTAATCAGAGGCCTTGCTTCCGGATGCAGTTTACCGTCATGCCCAGGAAATTAGTTTTTCAGAGTCTTCATTAAATCTGATTCAGTTAATTGCCATACTTGATACACTCTTGGGTGGTCATGTCTAAAAAAAAACATGACTAACTGGGCAGAATATTTTCTTATAGTAAGCTGCCATTACTTTCTGTTGTAGACTGGTTGCCAACCAAGGCAATAGAACACAACCTGTCCTGTTATTTAACCCACAGCTGGAGGGAAGAGATGGATTAATACTTTTACCAACGGTATTTGCTTGTAAGGGAATGCAACAAATTCAGCTGGAATTCGAACTCAGCTTTCTGATTTGTTCTGTCTAGCCACTGCTTTACAACTATTTTAAATGCATACAAATTTTATCTTTGCACACATATACACATTTTAATTAGCGTTTAAACTAAGAGACACAATCATATGATATACACTTAAGAAAAATACTACAAGGAATATTAGCGACATATCCAACCAACTGTAGCAACAATTGCTTTCTGTTGGCTTGCTGTCTTTTGAGGCTTCTGATTTAAACATATGCGCAGTTCAAAGAACAAACAAGCACACTAAAACATAGCAATAATAACGTTAAAAACAACTTTACAATACATTCAGACAGAACAATCAAAGCTAATCACCCAGACATTGTGATCAAAGATCACAAAAATAAATTGTGATTGTGATTTCTTATTTGACATGACAGCTCCTGCAGATTTTAATGCATATTTGAAGATCTTAAAAAAAGCCAAAAAAAAAAAAACATAAAAATCTTGAAATGAAAATTTCAAAATTGTGGTAAAATTGTGACAAATACAGACATCCATAATTTCAGTTGTAGTTCGAGCCCTTGGATAAACTGGAAAAATTTTGATAAATTAACTGGAGGGATTTCTGATAGCTCATGAGTTGAAGAAATAAAAAAAAAATTGTACTCACCAATTCAGCTCACACATTTTTTTTTTTAATCATTTCACCCCAAGCAAGGCATTCCACTGCCACTATTGCGCATGGGGCTACATAGGGGAAGGTAAAGAGAAGGAGTGGTTAGACATAGGGAATGTCAGGAGGAAGGTGACAGATGAGTAAGGATACTGAGGATGAGGGTTGGGCAGATGGGAAGAGTGTTTGATAGAATGGGAGCAGGTTAGTGTGTTAGGAAACACATTATAAATTCCTTTAACTATGTAAAATTGTGTGTGATCTTAATTTTTTTTTTTTTTCACAAAAGAATGATCAGAGAAAAATGTTATAAAGCCATTTCTGATCTTAGGTCTCTAGTAGGGACTCAGGAGGAAATTATATGCGTACAGCAGAAACTCAAGGAAATAATAATAATAATGATGATGATAATAATAATAATAATAATAAGGACAACTCGTATTGTGACCAAGATTGTACAGTGGAAGAAATTTACCATCATTTTCTCTGTGAGGATTGTTCAAAAAGTTCTTGAGTTGTGAAGTGTCTTGTTGCCACTATGCCTCAAGAACAGAATTTCCATTGACTGACAGCATGTGGTACCAACATAATAATAAAATATTTATTTAAATAATAATAATAATAACAATAATAAAAGCATTTAATACTGCAAACAAAATTCAAACACATCTATAGAAAACAAATGAAAAAAAAAATTTTTTTTTTCCAAAAATCAGGCATTTATGTACAGCAAAAAAAATGGTTGCTAGCTCAGAAAAATAAGTTCATTTTCAGATTTAGCAACCTCAAATTAGCTAAAAATGAAGTTTGGTGTTTCAACACCATTTCAAAATTTTTTTTGTTGACCAGTGTTTTTATTCCTGAGACTAAACTGTAAGCAAGTTTGGACAGAAATTAGCATTCATCTATTTGAACATAAGACTAGCCTATGTTATTTACTAGAATACTGTAGTATCCACAATTGGTTGTTTTAAAAATATCGTGGAATAAAACGTTCTGGGTCAACATCTCATGTAGCTCAGGGTTGGATGGACATAATTTTTTTTTTCCCCTGTTTCTTTCATTTTTCCCCTCAGACAACATCTCTATTGTCTCTTTGGGCTTTTTTTTTTTTGTCTTTTTCCATTTTAATTTCTTTTTATTATTTTTTCTCTATTATTCTTTTTTCATTCATCACCTCTTTCATGGTCTTCTTTAGAATCTTAATGTTTTTTAGCCGTCTCTCTGTATCTCATGCTTTGTCAATTTGTTTTTTCTCTCTGTTTCAGCATCTATCTCCCTGTTTCTCTCTCTATATATTACCCTCTCTGTCTATTTGAGTTTCTGTCTCTGTTTCACTCTCTTTGCACATTTTTATATCTCTTTTTGTCTCTATTGCTATCTCTCTTTCTTTCTTTTTGTGCCTCTCTATCTGTCTCTTTCCAACCTCTTTGTGATGCTCTCTCCATCTCTCTCTCTCTCTTTGTCTCTCTGTGTGTGTCACTCTCTGTCTCACTTTCTGTGTATGTATCTCTCTGCCTCATTTTCTCTCTTTGTGTCTCTCCTTCTGCTTCTCTCCTCATCTCTGTGTATCTCTCTCCCTCTCTCTTTCTCTCTTTTTATTTAATTTTTTTATCATTTTTTTTTTCAACTTGTCATTTAAAGTCTCTCCCAGAGAGCCTCTCTCTGCCTCCTCTCTTTCTCTCTTTTTTTATCTATTGCTTCTATTGTCTCTCATTATTTTCTCTTTTCCCATCTCTCTTTACCTCACTTTGTATTTTTCTCTCTTTCTATCTTTCTATCTTCCTCTCTGTTTATGTGTGTCTCTCTCTCCGTCCCTCTTTCTCTCTTTTTATTTAATTTTTCTATCATTTTTCTTTTCAACTTGTCATTTAAAGTCTCTCCCAGAGAGCCTCTCTCTGCCTCCTCTCTTTCTCTCTATTTTTATCTGTTGCTTCTATTGTCTCTCGTTATTTTCTCTTTTCCCATTTCTCTTTACCTCACTTTGTATTTTTCTCTTTCTATCTTTCTATCTTTCTATCTTTCTCTCTGTTTATGTGTGTGTCTCTCTCTCTCCATCTCTCTTTCTTGGTCTGTCTCTCTTTTTAGATTTATTCTTTCCACCATTCTTCTTTTCAACTCATCTCATTCCATCAGATAGTGTCTCTCTTTGCCACTTTTCTCTCTTATTCTTTATGTCTCTCATTCTGCCACACACACTCTCTCTCTCTCTTATGCTTCTCTCCCTGTCTCTCTTTGTGTATCTCTCTCTACCTCCTTCAATTTGTTCAAGTCTTTCTCCTTGTCTTTCTTTTTCTCTCTTTGAGCATTTCTCTCCCCCTTTCTCTTGTTCATTCTTTCCTTTTCTCCTTATTTATTCTTTTTACCATTCTACTTTTCAGCTCATCACATTCAAGGTCTTCCTCAGATAGCTTCTCTCACACCCTCTCTCCACGTCTCTATTTATGTATCTCTCCCCATCCCTCTTTCTTTCCTTGAGTCTTTCTCTCTGTCTCCCTCTTTGTCTCTTTTTCTTTCAAGTTAAAACTTAGTTAACTCACCACCCTTACCTTTTTTTTCTTTCTTCTTCTTCAATTGGAGTAGATAGACTGAACTATCGCCCGGTTCACACTCCACCCATGTCTATTGAACAGGTGTAGAGGCTCATCCCTTGTTCCCTGTGTAGGATGTGGTTTCCGGTTTTCTCTTTCCCAATCTTTTCACTTTTCTTTTTTTTTTTTTCAATTGGAGTAGATAGACTAAACTATCGCCCAGTTCACACTCCACCCATGTCTATTGAACAGGTGGAGAGGCTCATCCCTTGTTCCCTGTTTAGGATGTGTTTTCCGGTTTTCTCTTTCCCAATCTTTTCACGCTTTTCTTTATTTTTTTTTTCAATTGGAGTAGATAGACTAAACTATCGCCCAGTTCACACTCCACCCATGTCTATTGAACAGGTGGAGAGGCTCATCCCTCGTTCCCTGTTTAGGATGTGGTTTCCGGTTTTCTCTTTCCCAATCTTTCCACTTTTCTTTTTTTTTTTTTTCAATTGGAGTAGATAGACTAAACTATCGCCCAGTTCACACTCCACCCATGTCTATTGAACAGGTGGAGAGGCTCATCCCTTGTTCCCTTTTTAGGATGTGGTTTCCGGCTTTCTCTCCTCTAATCTTTACACTCTTACTTAGCCCCCTGCACACCAGTGGCATTACCACCTTACTCGGGGTGATATGATTAAAAAAAAAAAAAATTTATTTTTCTTTTTTTGCAAGGCAGTAAAGTGATGAAAACGGAATGCATTAATCAGTGTGGGAGAATTAACAACGAAAACATTGCTGATGAGCAAGAAAAAAAAAGGAAGAGTCATTAGGAGGACAGTAGATAGTAATTGGCATTGCATTTAAATTTTTGAAGATTAAAGTTGGTTGGAAAGCATGGAATGGAAGAGAGTCCCATAAATTAGAAGTGCGAGTAAAGAAACTGTTACCACAGCATGTACGATTACATCTAGCGAGCTTAACTTTTTTTTTTTTAATCATATCACCCCGAGCAAGGCGGTCATGCCACTGATATGCAGGAGGCAACGTAAGAGTGAAGAGATTGGAAAAGAGAAAACCGGAAACCGCATCCTAAACAGGAAACAAGGGATGAGCCTCTTCACCTGTTCAATAGATGTGGGTGGAGTGTGAACCGGGCGATAGTTTAGTCTATCTACTCCAATTGAAAAAAAAAAACAAAGTGAGAATATTAGAAAAGAGAAAACTGGAAACCGCCTCCTAAACAGGAAACAAGGTATGAGCCTCTTCACCTGTTCAATAGATGTGGGTGGAGTGTGAACCGGGTGATAGTTTATTCTATCTATTCCAACTGAAAAATAAAACAAAGTGAGAAGATTAGAAAAGAGAAAACCGGAAACCGTGTCCTAAACAGGAAACAAGTGATGAGCCTCTTCACCTGTTCAATAGATGTGGGTGGAGTGTGAACCGGGCGATAGTTTAGTCTATCTACTCCAATTGAAAAAAAAAAACAAAGTGAGAATATTAGAAAAGAGAAAACTGGAAACCGCCTCCTAAACAGGAAACAATTGGAGTAGATAGGCCTCTTCACCTGTTCAATAGATGTGGGTGGAGTGTGAACCGGGCGATAGTTTAGTCTATCTACTCCAATTGAAAAATAAAACAAAGTGAGAAGATTAGAAAAGAGAAAACCGGAAACCGCATCCTAAACAGGAAACAAGGGATGAGCCTCTTCACCTGTTCAATAGATGTGGGTGGAGTGTGAACTGGGCCATAGTTAAGTCTATCTACTCCAATTAACTGTAAATTCATGAGATCTTGAAACTACTCTAGTCAGTCAGTTAAGTGCCATATGTGATACATGCTTAGGTGATCATGTCTCAAAAGAGACATGGCTGAGTGGGCAGAAGATTTTCCTGCAGTAAGTTGTCATTACTTTCTGTGATAGACTGGTTGCCAACCAAAACTAAAGTTATCCCATAGATAGAGGAAGATGTGACAGATTCATAACTTTCTCAATGGTATTTTTATATAAGTGAATGCAATGAGTTAATGTTGGCTGGAAAGCATGGAGCTAGAAGAGAGTTCCACAAGTGAGAAGTTTAGTAATGCACTTAAATTTAAAAATCTGAGTACCATAACGTAGAGCTTATCTGAACAATTAACATGGAAGTATTTATAGAAAAAACACAAGGGGTGGCAACCTTACAGTGGGGGGGGAAAGTGATTGAAAATTTCCCGGCAGTAGGTTGTCATTACTTTCTGTGGTAGACTGGTTGCTAACCAAGGCTGAAGAACCCAATCTGTCCTGCTATTTAACCCATAGTTGAAGGAAGAAGTGACGGATTTATATCTTTCCTAAGGGTATTTGTATGGAAGTGAATGTAATGAATTAAAGTTGGCTGGAAAGTATGGAGCTGGAAAAGAGTTCCACAAGTGAGAAGTGCGAGAAAAGTAACTGTTACCACAGTGTGTATGGCTATATCTAGTGAGCTCAGCTGTAAATTGATGAGATCTCAACACCAGGCTGCACTTGAATTAAAGAAAAGTTTGAGTACCATAATGAAGAGCTTATCTGAACAATTAACATGAAAGCATTTATAAAGGAGACAGAGGGAGGCAACCTTACAGTGGTGGGGAAGTGATTGAAGACGAGATGCAGATCAGAGTCAATAATATTTCTTCCTTATTGTTAGTATGATTTTTTTTTAACTCATCTCATTCAAGCTTTCTCTCAGTATTTTTCTTTGCCTGTTTTCTCTCTCTCTCTTTATGTCTTTAAATCTGCTCCTTTCCCCATCTCTCATTCTGCATCTCTCTATGCCTCTCTCTATCTCTGTGCCTCTCTCTCCATCCCTCTTTGTATATCTCTCTTTTTTTCTCTCTTTGTGTTATATCACTGAAGGGGATACAATACATAGAGAAAGTGTACTGCAATATTATTCAAAACAATATTTGGTGCTAAATTTATATCTGCAGAACAGTACAATAGTTACAATGACAGGCAAGACAGAACTTACAACTTAGAGAGGAGGGGTTTAGATTGCAATAATTGCCAAAGTAATCAGTGTGAATATTATTCAAATGACCCTCAAATATTATGCCTCGAATGATACTATTCTTTACTTAAATAGACCATTTCAGACCATGTCCATTCCTTCAATGAGAATGTTGCAGGGGTGTCAGCCACTCTACAACACTTTGTATCTCTCTCCATCTTATATTTTTCATTTATTTTTTTTGTCTCTAATTTTACCTCTCTCATCATCTCTCCTTGTACATCTCTCTCTATCTTTATGCCTCTCTCTTTCTATATTTCTATCTCTGTCTTTGTCCTTGCCTTTGTATCTCTCTCTCTCTCCATCTTGCCTTCTTTCATTTATTGTTCTCTTCATGTCTCTCATTTTGACTCTCACTCTGTCTCTCTTTGTATGTCTCTCTTTTTCTCTCTCTTCATATCTATCTCTCATCTCACTTTCTCTCATTCTGCCTCTCTTGCTCTTCCTATATATATATATATATATATATCCATCTCCATTTGTGCATCTCTTGTTATCTTTATGCCTCTCATTGTGCCCCTCACTCTGCCTCTCTTTGTATGTCGCTCTCTCTTCATATCTCTCTCTCATCTCAATTTCTCGCATTCTGCCTCTCTCTCTTCATATCTCTCTCTCTCTCTCCATCTTCATTTGTGCATCTCTTGTTATCTTTATGCCTCTCATTGTGCCCTTCACTCTGTCTCTCTTTGTATGTCACTCTTTTTCTCTCTCTTCATATCTCTCTCTCATCTCACTTTGTCTCATTCTGTCTTTCTCTCTCTCTCTCTTCATTTATCTTTCTCTCCATCTCCATTTGTGCATCTCTTGTTATCTTTATGCCTCTCACTTTGTCTCTCTTTGTATGTCTCTCTTTTTCTCTCTCTTCATATCTATCTCTCATCTCACTTTCTCTCATTCTGCCTCTCTTGCTCTTTCTATATATATACCTCTCTATCTCCATCTCCATTTGTGCATCTCTTGTTATCTTTATGCCTCTCATTGTGCCTCTCACTCTGTCTCTCTTTGAATGTCTCTCTTTTTCTCTCTTATCTCACTTTCTCTCATTCTGCCTCTCTCTCTCTTCATATATATATCTCTCTCTCTCTCCATCTCCATTTGTGCATCACTTGTTATCTTTATGCCTCTCATTGTGCCCCTCACTCTGTCTCTCTTTGTATGTCTCACTTTTTCTCTCTCTTCATATCTCTCTCTCATCTCACTTTCACTCATTCTTCCTCTCTCTCTCTCTTCATATCTCTCTCTCTCTCCATCTCCATTTGTGCATCTCTTGTTATCTTTATGCCTCTCATTGTACCTCTCACTCTGTCTTTCTTTATATGTCTCTCTTTTTCTCTCTCTTTATATCTCTCTCATCTCACTTTCTTGCATTCTTCCACTTTCTCTCTCTCTTCATATATATCTCTCTCTCCATCTCCATTTGTGCATCTCTTGTTATCTTTATGCCTCTCATTGTGCCTCTCATTCTGTCTCTCTTTGTATGTCTTTCTTTTTCTCTCTCTTCATATTTCTCTGTCATCTCACTTTCTCTCATTCTGCCTCTCTCTCTCTCTTCATATCTCTCTCTCTCTCCATCCCGATTTATGCATCTCTTGTTATCTTTATGCCTCTCATTGTTCCTCTCATTCTATCTCTCTTTGTATGTCTCTCTTTTTCTCTCTCTTCATATTTCTCTCTCATCTCACTTTTTCTCATTCTGCCTCTCTTTCTATTCATATCTCTCTCTCTCCAACTCTATTTGTGCATCTTTGCCGTAACAGTGTAATACATACAGGGTGTCATGGGTAAATTGTCACTACTTAATATTTTTAATTTCACACGTGCACATTGTTTGTTTTTTCGTTTTGTCAACTGCACAGTATATTATGATCAGTTGGGCACCGTCTGTGAGAAAAAGAGTGTCATGATGCAATTCCTAAATTTAGGAATGGCATGCTCTATTGCTTGACATTTGAACCAGAAGCTCTAACTGGACCACCAGTTTACTGCTTCTCAATTACTACTTCTACAACAAATGTTCAGATCAGTCAGTTAAGTGCCATACGTGATACACGCTTGGGCGATCATGTCTCGAAAGAGACATGACTGACTGGGCAGAAGATTATCCCGCAGTAGGTTGTTATTGCTTTCTGCGGTAGACTGGTTGCCGACCAAGGCTATAGAACCCAATCTGTCCTGTTATTTAACCCATAACTGGAGGGAATAGACGAATTAATACCTTTCCCAAGGGTATTTGTGCGTAAGTGAAAGCAATGAATTCAGCTGGAATTCAAACTTGGCTACCCGATTTCTCGTTCTGAGCCGATATCCACTGCGCCACAAACGCACATAAAGTCAATAGTTCGATATCCTTCCTATCCTTATAATCACTTCTTATCACTTCCTTTTATATTACGACTCCAGCCACGTTCTCATCATTGGGATGTGGCTTCCCTCTGTCTAAATATTTTCATGGCTTCTGCTCTGACGAACTTGGCTCACTGGTTACCCCTCCACAAGAATTTACTTGGGCAACCAGACTAGCAACAAGGTCTCACCCTTTTACAGTTAGATCAACCAAATGTAGGCTCAATTCTATTCCAGAAACTTCTTTCTTACTAGCTTACCTCTGTCTCTTCTATAAATATTTTCATGGCTTCTGCTCCGACGAACTTGGGTCACTGGTGCCCCCTCCACAAGAATTTATTCAGGCAACCAGACTGGCAACAAGGTCTCACACTTTTACAGTTAGATCAACCAAATGCAGGTGACAATTCTATTCCAGAACCTTTTTTATCGTACTTCCCGCCTGTGGAACTCCCTTCCATATACTTGCTTTCCTGACGGCTACAACCTCCAGGAATTTAAATGCAATGTCAATTTCCATCTCTTATCCATTTAACTCCAGCCCTTTCTACATCACCCCGTGTATGTTGTTCTTTTCCTTTCTCTCTACCTTTGCAACTGTTTTCACTTCTGTGTTCACATCCTTCTCTTGCCCTTTCTCTTTCATCCCCTGAAGCTGGTTCGTCTTTGTCTTCATTCTCATTCTGCCTAATACTTCAACTCTCTTATGTAACCCCCTGCATATCAGTGGTGGTACCTCCTTGCTTGGGGTGAAATGATTAAAAAACTGTACCTGATTAAGGATCTGAATTCCTTTCAGCATTGTATTAAGTGAACATTTAATATTAAAAAAAGATTCTGAAGATGAGACTGTGGTCTCGTAATATTAATGATTAATGAATAATTAATCTTCATTGCCTTCCTTTATATTTCTAAATACATTGTGATAGCTTTCAAAACCTACCTATACATTAAAAAAATTAAATGTTGCTTTTTAAAGTTATAATTCTAGACACAGTTTCCTAGCATTCAATTTTGGTTGTGTCCTTGCTGATTGACACATAATTTATATCAATGACATATGTAGTTACTTTCCAAAGACCTTAATAAAAAATATAATAAACTAATTCTAGAAACAGTTTCCTAGCATTCAATTTTGGTTGTGTCCTTGCTGATTGACACATAATTCATATCAATGACATATGTAGTTGCTTTCCAAAGACCTTAATAAAAAATATGGTAAACTAATTCTAGAAACAGTTTCCTAGCATTCAATTTTAGTTGTGTCCTTACTGATTGACACATAATTCATATCAATGACATATGTAGTTACTTTCCAAAGACCTTAATAAAAAATATGGTAAACTAATTCTAGAAACAGTTTCCTAGCATTCAATTTTAGTTGTGTCCTTACTGATTGACACATAATTCATATCAATGACATATGTAGTTACTTTCCAAAGACCTTAATAAAAATATGGTAAACTAATTCTAGAAACAGTTTCCTAGCATTCAATTTTAGTTGTGTCCTTACTGATTGACACATAATTCATATCAATGACATATGTAGTTACTTTCCAATGACCTCAATAAAAGATATGATAAACTAATTCAAGACACAGTTTCCTAGCATTCAATTTTGGTTGTTCATTGGCTGATTGTCACATAATTCATAGCAGCAAAATATCTAATTACTTTTCTTTTCTTATGATTGAACCACTGTTCTGCCTTGATTGGTTAACTCATGAGTCATAAGAGTGTAATACATACAGGGTGTCATGGGTATATTGTTAACACTTAATATGTTTCATTTCAGACATTGGTCCTGGATATGGCAATAAACTGTATCCAGCAGCATGGCTTCTGATTGAGAGGTTGTGAGGAGTATGGAACCACCTCTTAATTGCTGTTGTTCCCAGGTCCACTCTGACCAAGAGTGGTAGCACCTGTTAGTGTCCTAGATACAGGCAAATAGTTAACCCTAAAACTGGGGTCAAAACATTATGAAACTATAAAAATAGACTTTTATAGAAATATATATACATAAAAATAGACTTTTATGGAAAGATATACATTTTTGATGGAAAAATATTACAAACAATATATTTTTGAAGAAAAAATTATAGCCATAACACATTTTTGAAGGAAAAAATTATTCTCAGCAAAACATTTTTTATACAAAACTAAAAGACATTGTCAGTTTTCTAAAATAAAAAAGAATAAAAACAAAAAGTTTTCATTAAAATCTGACTAAATCAACCTTCTCAATATTTTTTCAGTCAAGTGCCATACATGACACACGCTTGGGCGATCATGTCTCGAAAGAGACATGACTGACTGGGCAGAAGATTATCCCACAGTAGGTTGCTATTGCTTTCTGCGGTAGACTGGTTGCCGACCAAGGCTATAGGACCCAATCTATCCTGCTCTGCTATTTAACCCATAACTGGAAGGAAGAGACGTATTAATATCTTTTCCAAGGGTATTTGCGCGTAAGTGAATACAATGGATTCAACTGGAATTCGAACTCGGCTCCCCTGTTTCTCGTTCTGAGCCGATTACCAAACCTTAAAAAAAACCTTAAAAGCCCAACTTTTTGGCATTAAATAACCCATTGAAGTTAATATGCCATTAAACAAAACTCAAACTTATGTATGCGAACTGTTTGTTTTTGATTTTGTCAACTGCACAGTATATTACGGCCAGTTGGACATCGTCTGTAAGGAAAAGAGTGTCATGATGCAATTCCGAAATTTAGGAATGGCATGCTCTATTGCTTGACATTTGAACCAGAAGCTCTAACATGGACATTTCACCATATCTGGGTGTCAAACTGTGAACTGTGCAGATGATTTAGTAGTTGACTCTAATGGTGATTATGAAGTTTTTGTTTATTTTTTTTTTTAATCATCTCACCCAAAGCAAGGCATTCCACTGCCACTATTGCGCATGGGGCTACATAGGGGAAGGTAAAGAGAAGGAGTGGTTAGACATAGGGAATGTCAGGAGAAAGTTGACAGATGAGTAAGGATAGCGAGGATGAGGGTTGGGCAGATGGGAAGAGTGTTTGATAGAATGGGAGCAGGTTAGTGTGTTAGGAGGTGTCTATTGACCTTACATTTAAACTCCTGGAGATTGTAGCCATCGGGGAAGCAATTGTGTGGAAGAGAATTCCACAGTCGGGAAGTGCGAGGAAAGAAACTGTTGGAGTAGAATTTACGGCTGCATTTTATCGGTTTCACTGTAAAAGGGTGGGATCTAGTTGCTAATCTAGTATCTTGTTCAAATTTGTATTTAGGGGGCACCAGTGATCTAAGTTCATCGAAGCAGAAGCCGTGAAAGTATTTATAGAATAGTTGGGAGGCATTCTAGTGGAGAGTAGTTGTATGTTGTTGTTAATTAACGGAATTTGGCCTGTGGTAGATAGCCCACTATAAGTCATAAAAAGATTATAAATCAAGAAAAGCAAATTGAGTTTAGAAACACACAGTTTATATATACAAATATCAATTAAGGTTCTTGCAGTTAAAGTAATCTTTTAAATATGGGTCCAACAGACATTAAAATGTTCATGGCAATAAAATGCTGGAAAGAGAATTTATGCATATGTATGTGGGAGCGTTGTAAGTAAGGAATGTCTTTGATGTATCCACTCCTTTGGTCGGTAAGTAGTTTAGAGACAGCGAAGGATAAGATGATAGGGAAGGGAGGCGAGCATAGTAATTCGCTTGACGTCGGTCAAAGGTGATACTAATTACACTTGTCTCTCTCGAGTCTGTCTGTGTGTGTCTGTCTATGCTTTGGTGTATAGGCTTTTTATTTTGTCTATGTGGATCACAGATCATTTGGGAATTCACATTTGTATTTGATTCTGGGTTTCCCATTGGCTGATAAATAAAATTTGCTTAGGCTCGCAAACTGGAATTTAATATTTAATTAATTTCTAGTTTTCAACCGGAACATCTGCGTGGAGCCAAGGTGCGCACCAACCAGTTTTGGTCATTTGAGTGTGTAAACATCCGGTCCCTTGCTTTGCTTGGTATCACCACAGAATCTATAGCAGCTCAGAAAACTTAATTTGATTGTTCTGAAAACTCAATCTGATCTGTTCCTAGTCTTAGCACAGAGGACTACATCAAGTGCCTTGAGGAGGTAGTAATGGCCTGGGAGAAGGTGGCTGCTGGAAGACCCTATGTCTGGCAACAGGACTCTGTTCCATGCCACACAACAAGGGGAATAGAGTCATGGCTGCCAGGCAACATCACCTATCGAGCCACCTAACTCTTTAGGCTGCAACCCCCTTGATTATTGAGTGTGAAGTGCAGTTGAGTGAGAAACCAATAAAAATCCTTGTAACACCAAACATGAATTGAAGGCAAAGGTTATGGCAGCATTCACCTACTTAAACAAGGAGACCATCTAGAAGAGTTGCAGGAGATTCTGAAGTCTTCTGGAGGCTGTGGCTAAAGCCAGTGGCAATTTTATTGAATAAATTTACTCTTTACTATTTTAAGATATTTTGTGTAATTTTGGTAAATACATCTGTTAAAATGAAATATCAGTGTTATCTTCATTTTCACATAATTTAGGGGCTTACAGCCTATCACGTTGAATACACCGGTTCTCGCTTGATCACCAAAGTTAAGCAATGTTGAGCCTGGTCAGTACTTAGATGGGTGACTGCTTGGGTATATCAGGTACTGTAAGTGTATAGTGACGGATATGCGTTGGGGTGCAGTGGATATCGGCTCGGAATGAGAAATTGGTGAGCCGAGTTCAAATTTCAGTTGAATACCCTGCATTCACTTAAGCACTGGTGCCCTTGGGAAAGGTATTAATCCGTCCCTTCCCTCCAGTTATGGGTTAAATAACAAGGGTAGGACTTGGGGACCCTGCATTTAAAAAAACAAATCCCAATAAATCTTGATACTCGAAAAGAAAAATGTATTACTAGACACAAAACTTATATAAGAAACAACAATAAATTGTTGAAAGAAAAAGGTATTATCAGCAATAAATAAATAAAGTTTAGTTGGCAATAAATGACCTGCCGAGGTTGATTTGCCATAAAAACAAAACAACCAACCAACACATCATTTAGACACCAATTCATCCATTGCACCCTGTATATCATTAAATGTATGGTATGAAACTTTTACTGATGCACATGTAAAGCTAAGGGTAAAATAGTAGGGTAGCCTGGCTTTTCTCACCTTGCTTGACAACGAGTTCAGGAGAAGAATAACTCTAATCCCAGACAGCTAAGAGCTCAATTTCTACTCATTCAGCCAAAATATTTCTAGTCTGTGCTACCTTTTCATAACATTGGTTAAAAAACAAAATAAGTCTGAGGTAATGAAAGTCGGATCATATTATTATTATCGTTGTATTATACAGGGTGTATAAAAAATATTCTCATAAATTTTTGAGGCATGTTCCTCATACAAAAAAGGATGAAAGTTCATGTAAACATACATTACCAGCCAAAATTATTAGGCCACCTCAGTGTTTAAAAAAAATGATGTATTTCATACTATTTTTTAGTATTTATTGCCAAGTGAATAATTGTAAATGAAAATAGAATGGTTCTTTTGGTAATACTGCACAATAACATATACATCAAATGAATTTATAAATATTTAATAATTACCTATATTGCTGTTCCATTAATGAAAGAATGAAAAAAATTTAGGGTGATTCAGACGAGTTCATTTTTGCTTCCTTGCCTTGTAAAATTTTGCAAAGTAATAATAACAAAAGAACCTATTTTCATTTAGAATTATCCACTTGGCAATAAATACTAAAAATAGTATAAAATTCATCATTTTTTTTAAAAACTGGGGTGGCCTAATAATTATGGCTGATAGTGTGTGTCTCTTAATCCTTCATTTTTGAATCATTAAGTTTAAAGAAAAAACATGCCGAGTATGTGGGCAACGATGAGGTGTTGGAAAGAATGGAAATGAAAAGAAAATTAATATTGAGCATCAGGAAGAGACAACTAAAATTCCTGGGACATACAATGAGGAAAGAGGGCTTGGAGAACCTGATACTGACAGGCCAGATAGAGGAAAAAAGAGACAGAGGAAAGCAGCGGATAACATATTTGAAGGGCCTGAGCAGGTGGATGACAGCACGGGGGCTGTGAGATGTTGCAGGAGAAAGTGTGCTAAGAGCCACCAGGGATAGGGAGACGTGGAAGACCATGATCGCCTACGTCCTCAAGGGACATGACACATGAAAGAAGAAGAAGGTTAAAGAAAGTTTACAGTAGATGATACTGTGTGTCATGTAGACAAGGTTACATTTGTCATTTGAGTACATTTGGAGCTCGTCTGTCTTTAACACTTAACGTGTAGTAGTGAGTTAACTGAGAAGTGTTACGTTTAACAACGGCTGGATATTAATATCGTCAGTAGGCAGATATGATTTTTTCATACAACTGTGCAAATAGCAATGGGCATGGCACAGCATGGCTATATCTCTATATATCTACCATTTACTCTTGCCTTGATCAAAAATTTGCCAAGGCTGACAAAGCAAACCTTGCTGCCGAGCTTAAAAAGGACCTCCAATCTGTGGTGGACTAGGATAAGTAATGGCTTGTAAATTTTAATGTTTCCAAAACTCAGCTGCTATCTATTAACCATCACAGACAATTGCTCCATCCCCCCATTAGCATGGATCAGGCTAGTCTCACTGAAAGCAAAACACTGCACCTCCTCAGGTTGACTCTCACAACAGACCTCAATTGGAATGACTATATAGAATCCATAGGTAAATCCGCTGCTAAGAAGGTCGGTTCACTGTGCAGGGTCAGGAAGTTTTTCCTGTCTGAAACAATCCTGCATATATATAAATCTACCATCCGCCTGTGCATTGAATACTGCTGCCATATCTGGTCGGGTGCTCCTGCTATCCACCTAGAGGTCTTTGACAAAATCCAACACAGAATCTGTAATGTGATCGATCCTGACTTGGCAGCTCAGATACAGTCACTTTCTTACTGATGCAATGTGGCTTCCCTGTCTCTCTTCTACAAATACTTTCACAGCTTCTACTCCGATAAACTTAGCTCACTGGTACCCCCTATATATGAATTTACTTGGGCCACAAGATTAGCAACTAGGTCCTACCCTTTTACTGTGAAACCAATAAAATGTAAATGCAAATTCTACTCCAGCATTATCTTTTCTTGCACTGTGGAATTGCCTTCCATTTACTTGCTTCCCCGACAGCTATAATCTCCAAGAATTTAAATTTAAAGTCAATAGTCATCTCCTATCTCACTAACTTACATCCCTTCTCTCATACTTCTTTCTCCGTCCACTCCACTCTCATCAGTATTCTCATCCTTCTCTTACCCACTTCCTGACACCCCCTATAACCTGTCACTCTTTCTCATAACTTTTCTCCTATGTAACTCCCTGCACAGCAGTGTGACCCCCTGCACAACTGCCTTGCTTGGGGTGATATGATTATAAAAAAAAATATCAGATTGCATTTCCAGATTGAAGGCTGCCATCATCGAACCTTTTCATGTATATATCGTTACTTTGCTGAGACAAAATTTGTGGCACCACAAACTATTGATCAAGGAAGATTGATATCTTTTTATATGCTTAACGATGAAGAATACATTCTACAGACTGTTAGAAACATCCAGATATCAGCACACATCAAGTTGCTTTAGAATGTCATGTTGGACTTTTGATACACACACACACATATATATATATATATATATATATATATATATATATATATATATATATACTGTGCTGACATCCATGAGCCAACCCATTTTATAGTTCACCAATAGAAGGCTTAACCAATTAGGAAGCTCAAAGTATTCAATGCGACGTGTATAAAAGGCGACCATATTTTTCTGAGTATTGGAGAGCAAATCTGATTCTGGAGAGTGTCTGATTTGTGTGTGATAATCTTTGATGTTGTTTCATTGAACAGATTATGTGCGGCGAGGATACTCTATATCCATATACTATGACGGACATGGTCAACAGATGCCAAGAGGATACTCTATATCCAGAAACATTGTTAACATTACCTTCAATCCCTTACTTTGTGACCATCATGGACTGTTGTTGCTATATAATATACATTCGGGAGATTGATTCTATATTATAATCAATACATAAACTGATCCCTTACTTTGTGACCATCATGGACTGTTGTTGCTATATAATATACATGCGGGAGATTGATTCTCTATTATAATCAATACATAAACTGATCCCTTACTTTGTGACCATCATGGACTGTTGTTGCTATATAATATACATTCGGGAGATTGATTCTATATTATAATCAATACATAAACTGATCCCTTACTTTGTGACCATCATGGACTGTTGTTGCTATATAATATACATGTGGGAGATTGATTCTCTATTATAATCAATACATAAACTGATCCCTTACTTTGTGACCATCATGGACTGTTGTTGCTATATAATATACATGCGGGAGATTGATTCTATATTATAATCAATACATAAACTGATCCCTTACTTTGTGACCATCATGGACTGTTGTTGCTATATAATATACATTCGGGAGATTGATTCTATATTATAATCAATACATAAACTGATCCCTTACTTTGTGACCATCATGGACTGTTGTTGCTATATAATATACATTCGGGAGATTGATTCTCTATTATAATCAATATATAAACTGATCCCTTACTTTGTGACTATCAGGGACTGTTGTTTCTATATAATATACGTTCGGGAGATTGATTCTCTATTATAATCAATACATAAACGAATCCCTGCGCTTTATCCATAAATTATGGTGAATTTTACTAACAGAAAGAACACCAGCAAGGAAGAGGATATGCTAGAATGAATGAAAGTAAATTAAAAAAATAAAGAAAAGAACATATCTTAGATATATATATATTTCTTTTAATCATTTCACCCCGAGCAAGGCAGAAATGCCACTGATGAGCGGGGGGGGGGGGGGGCTACATAACTGTAAAAAGATTAATTAGAAAAGAGTGAGGAGTACAAACTAGTTAGAAAGGAGCAATAGAAAGCTGAGAATGCAGGTGCGATGACAGATACATAGGTGGAGAGAAAGGGAAGGATATATGGGGGTGGGGAGAGAGCTAGAGTCCAGTGGTTAATAGATGAGTATTGACATTGCATTTAAATTCTGGAGGTTGTAGCTGTCACGAAAGCAAGAATATAGGAGCGAGTCTTAAATATACGATTTTGAAGGTCACAAACGTTGAAAGAAAATGAAAGAAAATGAAAGTCGAATGAATTAAAAGACGAATGAATTTAAAGACGAATAAAAGAAAGACAGAGAGCAAGCAAAGGGATCGAAGGAAAAGAAACGAGAGAAAGAAGAAATTAAATAAAGATGGCTAAGAACGGGAACCGGAATGGTGGGCTTCCAGGAGAGGTTCTCATTTGTCAACACTGTGGTAATTCTTGTGTTAAATTCTTGCGCTTTATCCATAAATTATGGTGAATTTTACCAACATCAGTTAACTCACTACTTCCACATCTCATAGTACCGCATGGAGGGTACTCTAGGAGCAGTTTCTATATCTGTATCATTTGCAACATGTGAGGGTCTGATCACTCACGACAGAACTTTTGCACAAATTTTCAGTCTTATCTTCAGTTGTGTTTATGGATAAAGCAACATTTGGAAGAGATGGAACAACTAATTTACACAACCAACATTTGTGGGTGGATCAGAGACCCCATGGTATTATACAGGCTAGACACCAGCATTAGCCTCTGATTAATGCTTGAAGTGGAATTGTAGGTGACTGTCTGGTAGGTCCATATGTTCTCCCAGTATGCCATTGTTCGTGAAAGATGGATAGGTAGGGAAGGGCCAGTTCCATAGCCTGCACATTTTCCTGACCTCAATCCTTTTGATTTTTTATTTGTGGGCCTACCTAAAATAATTTGTTTATGCAGCAGACATTAATAATGTAGAGACACTTCATTGAAAACACTCAACACCATGTGGAAGTATTTGAAAAATTTTGCCAGTCAATGATTCGATGGGTACATGCATGTGTAGAAGCAAGTAGAGGACATTTTGAAGATTTGTTATTGATAAACTGTTGCCCAGTTCACACTCCACCCATGTCTATTGAACAGGTGAAGAGGCTCATCCCTTGTTCCCTGCTTAGGATGTGGCTTCTGGCTTTCTCTTTTCCAATCTTTTCACTCTTATGTAGCCCCCTGCACATCGGTTACGTTACCACCTAGCTCGGGGTGATATGATTAAAAAAAAAAATCCCAGAAAGGAATATCAGTGTAAAGATCAGTGGAAGAATGGTACTTGACACAGTAAATAGATATAACAGATCTCTTGTATGAAGGTACCATTAACAATAAGATACAGATAAGCAATCAACGAGTAGGAGCAGAATAAACTATCAAATAGAGAATGCCTTTGCCTAAGATGTTTTCTCTCTCTCGTACTGCTGGTCACCATCTCTTATAGTCTATTCTATTCTCGGGGATGGCAGGATATTCCACTATAACAGTTATGAGTTGCTGTGTTGAGGTACAATGATGGCATTTTGGGCATATGTTTTTTGGGATATTTTACCTTGTTTTAGTGTCAGAAATTTGCACAAGCTTTTTAAATAGGTCATTCCCTGCTTTTCTCTATCTCTTGCCTTTAATATGCCCTGTCAGTGTCAAAATTCCCAAGACCTCTTTCCTCTTTATTTGCCCTAGAATTTACATCTGTCTCTTTTTATGTTTCTATTTACTCTAAAACTTTGTCGTTGCTCACATGTTTGGTGTATTTAGAAAAAAAAAAAAACCTCTTAGAGGTTATGAAAGAGGGATCTTTGCTGAGCAACAATCCACCCACTGAAAAAAAGAAATCATTCATGCGTAGGTTGTTATGCATATCTTCTATTCTGCACAGCTCTGTAGACGTCATTACAATGGGCAGTAGCCATAAACTACTATGATTCTTGCTGATTGATCATCAGTTTATGAGAGGAAGGAAATATTCAAGGAAGAGTTTGATGAAAAAATGCTTTATATACCACAAAATATGATAATTTACAAGCTGAATATGCTTCCTTACCCTCCCTAAATGACCCCACCCATGCATATTATATATGTCATCTGTTGGCGGAAAATCAAAAGTCAGCCAATACTCAAAATAGACTTAGTTACATAATATGGTAATTAAATCATAGACTTATGCATAATTTACTTGATCTTTGAACTTTCTCTGTAACAAAATTCTGAAACCTTGTTTGGATGAGATACTTGATATATAAAACTAACTGTGGTATATGTACCTTCTTCTATATGATGTATCCCCTCAAGACATCAGCAGTCATGGTTCTCCACAATTTCCTGTCCTTTATAGCTATTAGGAATTTTTTACCATCTCTCCTAATCTGTGTTTTGCCAACCATTTACACAAGTTCATTAGGTAGGTTATTTGATGCTTGCCTCTGTCTCTTGTATTTAGCATATTCTGTGAGTGTTAAATTTTCCAAGCCTTCTTTCCTCATTATGTGTGCTAGAAATTTAAATTATCTCTTTCTGATTCTAAGTATAAGTTTCCTTTTGACTTCTTTTTTCCCCAGAACTTCATCAGTACTTGCATGTTCAGCTGATCGTATTCTCAGCATCCTTCTGTAGAACTATATTTCTGTTACTTCCAGTCTCTTCATCTGTGAGGAGATTTTCCAGCATTTTTCTAACTGATATATAGGAGGACCAATATTACATAACAATTCAATATGCTTTTCTTTGATTTTAACAAAGGTATATACATGTGTATAAATGAGTACTCACACACACATAAAAGAAATAACAAGAGAAAAACCTTTTATGCCAAGGTGTTTTGTTCCTTTAGGAACTTCATTATGGCAAAAGTAGAAATTATATTTAATAGTCTGTCACGGAAAGTGAAACACAGATATCCGAAGGTGAATTGGCATGGCAAAGTACACATTCTATAAGCCGAGTAAAGTATTAAAAGACAGGAAAATTTTGCTAGAAACAAAGAAAAGAGTACTGGATTGCTAAGTGATGTCAGTTCTTCACTATGGAAATGAATGCTGTACAATATCATTGAAGATGAAGGAAAAACTTGAAGCAACTGAAATGTGGTTCTACAGAAGGATGCTGTGGATATCATGGATTGAGCAGGTGAGCAATGATGAGGTTTTAGAAAGTATGGAAGCAAAAAGGAAATTAATACTGAGTACCAGGAAGAGACAGTTAAAGTTTCTGGGACATGCAATGAGGAAGGAGTGTTTGGAGAACCTGATAAAAGGGGAAAAGCAACGGATAACATATTTGAAGGGCCTGAGCAGGTGAATGACAGCACGGGGGTTGCGAGATGTTACCGGAGAAAGTTTGCTAAGAGCCACCCGGGATAGGGGGACGTGGAAGGCATGAACGCCTACGTCCTGAAGGGACAAGGTACATAGAAGAACATTTATACACAGAATTAATGTGTTAGCAAATAACATTAAGCACTTTCTATCTGAACATTTACACAAATGCTCACACACACACTCATACACTCACAAATGCATTCACACGCATACACACACACATGCTTGGTTAGCATAAAAATCTGAGTAATGGCTCTCTACTATATCCTTTGCTTTGTAGCTCTTAGTAAATGTTGTCTTTTCTTTATCTTTCCTAATCATATTCTGCTAACCATTTGCACACGCTCATGAGGTAGGTCATTCCCTGCATTTCTATATCCCTCTTGACTTTAATATACCCTGTCAGTGTCAAAATTTCTAAGCCCTCTTTCCTTGTTATTGCTCTAGAATTTACATTCGTCTCTTTCTGATGTTATATATAGGTTTCTTTTTATGTTTCTATTTCCTCTAAAACTTTGTCGTTGCTCACATGTTTGGTGTATTTAGAAAAAACAAAACCGTCTTAGAGGTTACGAAAGAGGGATCTTCGCTGAGCAACAATCCACCCACTGAAAAAAAGAAATCATTCATGCGTAGGTTGTTATGTATATCTTCCATTCTGCACAGCTCTGCAGACATCATTACAACGGGCAGTAGCCATAAACTGCTATGATTCTTGCTGATTGATCGTCAGTTTATGAGAGGAGGGAAATATTCAAGGAAGAGTTTGACGAAAAAGCGCTTTCTACATATCTCAAGATGGATTCCTGATTGTTGTTAGTCTTATGCCTCTGCTTTACGTTCATTTCCAATTTCAGGTTTCCTAATCACATAAACATTGAGTGCTGTCAGTTTATATTTAGGTAGGTGTCAGTTTCTTTCTTTTTCCCTTTTTTTTTTTTTTTTTTTTTACTTAGTGGACTTAATTAGAAGAGTTTGTTTGAAGTACATTTACTTCGTTTATTCAGTTAGTTAAATGCCATATGTGATACACACTTAGGGAATCATGTCTTGAAAGAGACATGACTGACTGGGGAGAAAATTTTTGTACAGCAGGTTGCCATTACTTTTTGCAGTTGGCCGATTGCCAACAAAGGCTATAGAACTCAATCTGTCCTGCCATTTAACCCATAGCTGGAGGAAGAACTGACAGATTCGTACCTTTTTTCAAGAGTATTTGCATGTAAGTGAATGCAACGAATTCACCCATTACCTAGTTTATTTTGTATCTATCTATCTATCTATCTATCTATCTATCTCAATCTCTTCATGACTATCTATCTATCTATCTATATATCTATCTCAGTTTCTTCATATCTATCTATCTATCTATCTATCTATCTCAATCTCTTCATGACTATCTATCTATCTATCTATCTCAATCTCTTCATGACTATCTATCTATCTATCTATCTATCTATCTATCTATCTCAGTTTCTTCATATCTATCTATCCATCTGTGTGTGTGTGTGTGTGTGTGTGTGTGTGTGTGTACATATTAGTACAGAAATTCCCTTTATACAAGTTTCAATAAAGACGACTGACAATGGTACTGCAATTAATCTTTTTATTTATTTTTTCTTGCATTTGTATACTTTTCTGGATATAAAGTGTGTAAAAACTGTTCAAATTTTTTATATATTTATGTATACATATAAATATATAAATATATATAATTTCATATATATATATATATATATATATATATATATATATAAATCTAAACTTATTTATAAATGGAACTTTGTCTATGTGTGTGTGTGTGTCCGTTACCTATAGACACCGAAACTGCTGACCCGATTTTCTTGAAAATTTACACAGTTGTACTATAAGCGTCTGCGAGTGTTCTTAGCTAGGTTTTGTGTTGAGTTACCTCTAATAAATATCCAAAAAATCAGGTTATAGAAGATGTGGTCCAATTTTAATCAAATTTGATACACTCATAGACAAAGACATAAGAAACGATATTCCGAAGTTTCAAGGTTGCAGTTCTTACAGTAGTGCAGAAAATCAATAATGTATATATATAAAAGGCAAGATCTTTGTGTATGTGTCAGTTTATCTGTCTGTATGTCGTTTATACAAATCCACAATTTTTATCTGATTCTCACCAAACTTCACACAACACAAATATTCTTTCGGCTGAGTCTGAGCTCTAGGGCCATGGATTAGTTTTAAAGCTTTCATTACACCCGAGCATCACAGGGCTATACTGCTAGTATATATATATATATATATATATATATATATATATATATACGAGTGCTTTTGGCTATTCTATTAGCTATTTTCAAGGAGGTTTTTTATTTTTTATCTGTAACTGAATGTATGAACTTTGCTTTTTTTTATTATTCATTTCTACAGTAATAGTAATGCTTTTTTATTTTCCAAACATGGTCAGCACATTATGGCTGTGTTCATATTTGATGTCACTGAGTGTTGACTTTTTCTTTTTATTATTAGTGCTGTTATTATACTCATATATTCTAAAATTAGGTTGAAGATGGAATTAAGTAGGTTTTTATTTTAGCTAAAAATGAAAAAGAACTGATAATTTCAAAACCACATTTGAAAAAGCTCTGTCCTTAACTTTACTTATGAGTTTAATCAAAAAATAAACTCTTATTCTTAGAAATTCTCGTAGATTTCAGTACTAACACATTTACTATATCGTTATACAAAAGGCACACTAGTAAAACCACTTGGCATTGTAATTGTGAGTTCAATCCCTGGGCTGTACAGTGTGTATTTGAACTCAATGGAAAGAGGGTGGTCAATAACAGAACAGTACTAAGACTAAAAACTAGATGAGATATCCGTAGACATGAGCAGTGGAATAAGAACAGTCTACCACTGTAGATTAAATGAAGAGCTCAGTTTGGAATTGCTTGTAGTTTATCCTGATTAATATCCACTTGATGAAGGCTGGAGGGTAGGATGGCCGAAAGGTTGTGATAACAACAACATGAGGTCAATAACCTGAGTGTAAATTTTGTAAATAATTATTACTCCTCATCCTAAAAACTCATATAGGAATGATAAATCTTTTTATCATATATATATATATATATTGATTATTTAATTACTTAATGTTTGGTCATAATAAAATTAAACCAGTACACAGTTGTATTAAAAAGTGTTCAAAACAATTATATTGTAGAACTTTTAAATATTCTTCATTTGTATTACACAACCTAGGTTTCTCTCATGTGGTGTCTTCAAGTGATTTGCAATAACTGATTTTACCAGTTTTTTTTGTATTTGTTTTTTAGGAAAGCTCACATAATGGGAATTTTTTTTGATCACTCACATAGCAGGGAACTTTTGAACATGCAGTTTTTAAAATGATAAGAAATTATAACATTTTCAATCATGGTTGTATGAACCTAATAGGTATTTTATGGTATGGTTACACTTAGTGATAATTTCTGTTCTTTCATTCAATAATTCATTTTGGTTTGGGAATAACATAATCCAACTGACCCTACTATAATTTGCAGTTGACAAAATCAAAAAGAAACAATGTGCATGTGCAAAATTCAAAAATTTAAAATTGCGACAATTTACCCATCGCATATATAAGAGTCAGCTCAACATTGAGGTCAAAGCCCAGAGCTCACTGTATATATATGTAAGAATCAGCTCAACATTGAGGTCAAAGCCCAGAGCTCTCTCTCTCTCTTATTCTCTCTCTCTCTATATATATATGTAGATTCTGTGCTTATTTGGAATTTATAACATAAATATGTTATAATATCACTACAAAAGTAGCTATTTTGTTCCAACACTACTTGTGTCTTATCAAGTGATAATGTTGATTTCAAGTTGTAGAGTTTTAAAAGTTTCAAAACTAACCAAACCCCATTTTGAAACTTATAAAACCCTTTGGCTTGAAACAAACCTCATCACTTGATAAGACACAGTTAGGGTGGAAACAAAATGGTTACTTTTGTAGTGATATTATAACATAAATTTTAAATAAATATTATTTGCTCTACTTTGTATTGAGCACTTTTTTAAGAATTGTGTTTTTTGGGATGTGGAACTTTATTGCATCCATACCTACCCTATACTTGTGTATATATAGTATGTTGAGTTGTAATAATGTTCACTACCAAGATTGTTGTTTTTCTTTTCAGTAGTTTTACTGATAAGAAATATTTTGGCAAGCAGGTTTTTTATCATAAAGTGCTTGATATCAGGGTGGAGATAGAGTTTTGATAGGTTGATAGCAGATCAGAAAAAAGCAGCCCTGATGACTGATGGCATTATAATGGTATACTCATGAAACTTTGAAGTTGTTATTAACCTGCTCAGTTAAAGTCCAAATTCGTTGCATTAAACCTATATATATATATATATATATATATAGTGTTCGTGACAGGCTCCAAAGGAGAATCTGGAATGTTATTGGTCCCAATCTGGCAGATCGACTCCGGCCACTTTCTCACTGGCGGAATGTGGCTTCCCTCTGTCACTTCTATAAATATTTTCATGGCTTCTGCTCTGATGAACTTAGGTCACTTGTACCCCCTCTACAAGAATTTACACATGCAACCAGACTGGTAACAAGGTCCCACCCTTTTACAGTTAGATCAACCTAATGCATGCAACAATTCTACTCCATCAGCTTCTTTTCTTGCGCTTCCCACCTGTGAAAATCCCTTCCATATACTTGCTTTCTTGATGACTACAGCCTCCAAGAATTTAAATGCATTATCAATTCCCTTCACTTATCCACTTGAATCCAGTCCTTTCTACATCACCCAGTGTATCTTGTTCTTTTCTTTTCTCTCTACCTTCGCAACTGTCTTCACTCCTGTGTTCACATCCTTCTCTTGCCCTTTCTTTTTACCCCACTGCAGCTGGTTTGTCTTGCTCTTCACTCTCCTCTATTATGTAGCCCCCTGCACATCAGTGGCAGTACTGACTTGCTTGGGGTGAAATGATTAAAAAATTATATATATATATATCCCAGTAATAGGATTTATGTAGTTCATAATATTTTATTACAGTAAACAATAAAACCTTTATAGTAAAAGGAAGAGAGAACCAGTTCCTAATTTCAAAGGCAAAAAATTAAGGATGTAAATATTGAAGAGAGAAATAGTCTCTAATTACAAAGGCAAAAAGTTTAGGGACATAAAATTGAAGAGGATATTGGTTTTTAATTTAATAGGCCAAAAATATAGAGATATAAACATGCATAGAAATCTAGTTTCCATATTAATAGGCAGAAAATATATGAATGTAAAATGTGATAAAAAAACTGGTTTCAAATTCAATGGCCTAAAAATTTAGGGATATAAAAAAAAATAGAAAACCAGTTTCTATATTAATAGGCAAAAAAGTTATGGATGTAAAATAAGATAGAAAACCGGTTTCTATATTATTAGGCAAAAAAGTTAGGGATGTAAAATAAGATAGAAAACCGGTTTCTATATTAATAGGCAAAAATGTTTTGGATGTAAAATAAGATAGAAAACCGGTTTCTATATTATTAGGCAAAAATGTTAGGGATGTAAAATAAGATAGAAAACCGGTTTCTATATTAATAGGCAAAAATATTATGGATGTAAAATAAGATAGAAAACCGGTTTCTATATTAATAGGCAAAAATGTTAGGGATGTAAAATAAGATTGAAAACCGGTTTCTACATTATTAGGCAAAAAAGTTAGGAATGTAAAATAAGATAGAAAACCGGTTTCTATATTATTAGGCAAAAATGTTTTGGATGTAAAATAAGATAGAAAACCGGTTTCTATATTATTAGGCAAAAAAGTTAGGGATGTAAAATAAGATAGAAAACCGGTTTCTATATTATTAGTCAAAAATGTTAGGGATGTAAAATAAGATAGAAAACCGGTTTATATATTAATAGCCAAAAATGTTAAGGATGTAAAATAAAATAGAAAACCGGTTTCTATATTAATAGGCAAAAAAGTTAGGGATGTAAGATAAGGTAGAAAACCGGTTTCTATATTAATAGGCAAAAATGTTTTGGATGTAAAATAAGATAGAAAACCAGTTTCTATATTATTAGGCAAAAATGTTAGGGATGTAAAATAAGATAGAAAACCGGTTTCTATATTAATAGGCAAAAATGTTATGGATGTAAAACAAGATAGAAAACCGGTTTCTATATTAATAGGCAAAAAAGTTAGGGATGTAAAATAAGGTAGAAAACCGGTTTCTATATTATTAAGGAAAAAATGTTAGGGATGTAAAATAAGATAGAAAACCGGTTTCTATATTAATAGGCAAAAATGTTTTGGATGTAAAATAAGATAGAAAACCAGTTTCTATATTATTAGGCAAAAATGTTAGGGATGTAAAATAAGATAGAAAATCGGTTTCTATATTAATAGGCAAAAATGTTTTGGATGTAAAATAAGATAGAAAACCGGTTTCTATATTATTAGGCAAAAATGTTTTGGATGTAAAATAAGATAGAAAACCGGTTTCTATATTATTAGGCAAAAAAGTTAGGGATGTAAAATTAGATAGAAAACCGGTTTCTATATTAATAGGCAAAAAAGTTAGGGATGTAAAATAAGGTAGAAAACCGGTTTCTATATTAATAGGCAAAATGTTTTGGATGTAAAATAAGATAGAAAACCGGTTTCTATATTATTAAGGAAAAAATGTTAGGGATGTAAAATAAGATAGAAAACCGGTTTCTATATTAATAGGCAAAAATGTTTTGGATGTAAAATAAGATAGAAAACCAGTTTCTATATTATTAGGCAAAAATGTTAGGGATGTAAAATAAAATAGAAAATCGGTTTCTATATTAATAGGCAAAAATGTTTTGGATGTAAAATAAGATAGAAAACCGGTTTCTATATTATTAGGCAAAAATGTTTTGGATGTAAAATAAGATAGAAAACCGGTTTCTATATTATTAGGCAAAAATGTTAGGGATGTAAAATAAGATAGAAAATCGGTTTCTATATTAATAGGCAAAAATGTTAGGGATGTAAAATAAGGTAGAAAACCGGTTTCTATATTATTAGGCAAAAAAGTTAGGGATGTAAAATAAGATAGAAAACCGGTTTCTATATTATTAGGCAAAAATGTTAGGGATGTAAAATAAGATAGAAAACCGGTTTCTATATTATTAGTAAAAAAAGTTAGGGATGTAAAATAAGATAGAAAACCGGTTTCTATATTAATAGGCAAAAAAGTTATGGATGTAAAATAAGATAGAAAACCGGTTTCTATATTATTAGGCAAAAAAGTTAGGGATGTAAAATAAGATAGAAAACCGGTTTCTATATTAATAGGCAAAAATGTTTTGGATGTAAAATAAGATTGAAAACCGGTTTCTATATTATTAGGCAAAAAAGTTAGGAATGTAAAATAAGATAGAAAACCGGTTTCTATATTATTAGGCAAAAATGTTTTGGATGTAAAATAAGATAGAAAACCGGTTTCTATATCATTAGGCAAAAATGTTAGGGATGTAAAATAAGATAGAAAACCGGTTTCTATATTATTAGTCAAAAAAGTTAGGGATGTAAAATAAGATAGAAAACCGGTTTCTATATTAATAGGCAAAAAAGTTATGGATGTAAAATAAGATAGAAAACCGGTTTCTATATTATTAGGCAAAAATGTTAGGGATGTAAAATAAGATAGAAAACCGGTTTCTATATTAATAGGCAAAAATGTTTTGGATGTAAAATAAGATAGAAAACCGGTTTCTATATTATTAGGCAAAAATGTTAGGGATGTAAAATAAGATAGAAAACCGGTTTCTATATTAATAGGCAAAAATATTATGGATGTAAAATAAGATAGAAAACCGGTTTCTATATTAATAGGCAAAAATGTTAGGGATGTAAAATAAGATTGAAAACCGGTTTCTATATTATTAGGCAAAAAAGTTAGGAATGTAAAATAAGATAGAAAACCGGTTTCTATATTATTAGGCAAAAATGTTTTGGATGTAAAATAAGATAGAAAACCGGTTTCTATATTATTAGGCAAAAATGTTAGGGATGTAAAATAAGTTAGAAAACCGGTTTCTATATTATTAGGCAAAAATGTTAGGGATGTAAAATAAGTTAGAAAACCGGTTTCTATATTAATAGGCAAAAAAGTTAGGGATGTAAAATAAGATAGAAAACCGGTTTCTATATTAATAGGCAAAAATGTTCGGGATATAAAGTAAGATAGAAAACCGGTTTCTATATTATTAGGCAAAAAAGTTATGGATGTAAAATAAGATAGAAAACCGGTTTCTATATTATTAGGCAAAAATGTTAGGGATGTAAAATAAGATAGAAAACCGGTTTCTATATTAATAGGCAAAAAAGTTAGTGATGTAAAATAAGATAGAAAACCGGTTTCTATATTAATAGGCAAAAAAGTTAGGGATGTAAAATAAGATAGAGAACTGGTTTCTATATTATTAGGCAAAAATGTTAGGGATGTAAAATATGATAGAAAACCGGTTTCTATATTATTAGGCAAAAAAGTTAGGGATGTAAAATAAGATAGAAAACCGGTTTCTATATTATTAAGGAAAAAATGTTAGGGATGTAAAATAAGATAGAAAGCCGGTTTCTATATTAATAGGCAAAAATGTTTTGGATGTAAAATAAGATAGAAAACCGGTTTCTATATTATTAGGCAAAAATGTTAGGGATGTAAAATAAGATAGAAAATCGGTTTCTATATTAATAGGCAAAAATGTTTTGGATGTAAAATAAGATAGAAAACCGGTTTCTATATTATTAGGCAAAAATGTTTTGGATGTAAAATAAGATAGAAAACCGGTTTCTATATTATTAGGCAAAAAAGTTAGGGATGTAAAATAAGATAGAAAACCGGTTTCTATATTAATAGGCTAAAAAGTTAGGGATGTAAAATAAGGTAGAAAACCGGTTTCTATATTAATAGGCAAAATGTTTTGGATGTAAAAGAAGATAGAAAACCGGTTTCTATATTATTAAGGAAAAAATGTTAGGGATGTAAAATAAGATAGAAAACCGGTTTCTATATTAATAGGCAAAAATGTTTTGGATGTAAAATAAGATAGAAAACCAGTTTCTATATTATTAGGCAAAAATGTTAGGGATGTAAAATAAGATAGAAAATCGGTTTCTATATTAATAGGCAAAAATGTTTTGGATGTAAAATAAGATAGAAAACCGGTTTCTATATTATTAGGCAAAAATGTTTTGGATGTAAAATAAGATAGAAAACCGGTTTCTATATTATTAGGCAAAAATGTTAGGGATGTAAAATAAGATAGAAAATCGGTTTCTATATTAATAGGCAAAAATGTTAGGGATGTAAAATAAGGTAGAAAACCGGTTTCTATATTATTAGGCAAAAAAGATAGGGATGTAAAATAAGATAGAAAACCGGTTTCTATATTATTAGGCAAAAAAGTTAGGGATGTAAAATAAGATAGAAAACCGGTTTCTATATTATTAGGCAAAAAAGTTAGGGATGTAAAATAAGATAGAAAATCGGTTTCTATATTAATAGGCAAAAATGTTTTGGATGTAAAATAAGATAGAAAGCCGGTTTCTATATTATTAGGCAAAAATGTTAGGGATGTAAAATAAGATAGAAAACCGCTTTCTATATTAATAGGCAAAAATATTATGGATGTAAAATAAGATAGAAAACCGGTTTCTATATTAATAGGCAAAAATGTTAGGGATGTAAAATAAGATTGAAAACCGGTTTCTATATTATTAGGCAAAAAAGTTAGGAATGTAAAATAAGATAGAAAACCGGTTTCTATATTATTAGGCAAAAATGTTTTGGGTGTAAAATAAGATAGAAAACCGGTTTCTATATTATTAGGCAAAAATGTTAGGGATGTAAAATAAGATAGAAAACCGGTTTCTATATTATTAGGCAAAAATGTTAGGGATGTAAAATAAGATAGAAAACCGGTTTCTATATTAATAGGCAAAAAAGTTAGGGATGTAAAATAAGATATAGAACTGGTTTCTATATTATTAGGCAAAAAAGTTAGGGATGTAAAATAAGATAGAAAACCGGTTTCTATATTAATAGGCAAAAATGTTCGGGATGTAAAGTAAGATAGAAAACCGGTTTCTATATTATTAGGCAAAAAAGTTATAGATGTAAAATAAGATAGAAAACCGGTTTCTATATTATTAGGCAAAAATGTTAGGGATGTAAAATAAGATAGAAAACCGGTTTCTATATTAATAGGCAAAAAAGTTAGTGATGTAAAATAAGATAGAAAACCGGTTTCTATATTAATAGGCAAAAAAGTTAGGGATGTAAAATAAGATAGAGAACTGGTTTCTATATTATTAGGCAAAAATGTTAGGGATGTAAAATATGATAGAAAACCGGTTTCTATATTATTAGGCAAAAAAGTTAGGGATGTAAAATAAGATAGAAAACCGGTTTCTATATTATTAGGCAAAAAAGTTAGGGATGTAAAATAAGATAGAAAACCGGTTTCTATATTATTAAGGAAAAAATGTTAGGGATGTAAAATAAGATAGAAAACCGGTTTCTAACTTAATCCGCAACAAATCCTGAGTTATAAGAAAAGAAGAGAAAACTGGGTTTTAATTTAATAGGCCAAAATAATTAAAGATGTAAATATAAAGCAAAAACTGAATTTTGTTTCCTAGACAAATATTTGTGGATGTAAAAAAAATACAAAAGAGAACTGTTCTTTTATTTTATAGCAAATAAGTTTGGATATCTTGAAGAAGAATATATATATATGCAATTCCCCCCAAAAATATGTCCCACCATTGCACAGACTACAATTAGCTATCAGCACACATTGACAGTGATGGTAAACCAACGAATAATGATCACTGGAAGTAATTGCTACTTGTGCTTGTCAGTCGATTGGGAAGAGAGTTAATGGGCATAAGCACTATTGGCTTTCTTTCGATCAATGTGCATGACTCCCGCTCTACAAAAAAATAAATGCTAATTTACTATCAATGAGGTCATCTATGCTGAAAGTAATTAAAGTGCATTATGCTGTCAAGACAACAGAAAAATTTGGTTGTTGAACTATTTTATATGCTGTGACACTTCAGGACAAAAGCGACCATGGCTCTCCACAATTTCCTGTCGTTTGTAGCTCTTAATAAATTTTATCTTTTTGTTATTTCTCATAAAAGTTTTTTTAGAAAAAACTTCTAAAATCTTTGTTATTTCTGCCATATATTTACTCAAGCTCAGTAGTTTTTGCGTTTTTTTTCTCTGTATTTCTTGCTTTCAACTAATCCTGTGAGTATCAGATTTTCCAAGCCATCTTTCCTCATTATGTACATGACTTTCTCTTACACAAAAAAAACAAATGCTAATTTCGTATCGATGAGGTGATCTGTGCTGAAAGTAATTGGAGTGCATTATGCTGTCAAGACAATAGAAAAATTTGGTCGTTGAACTCTCTCTATATGCTGTGTTATTTCTGACTGTAAGCAATCATGGCTCGTCACAATTTCCTTTTCTTTGTAGCGCTTAGAAAATGTCCTTTTGCTATTTTCTTAAGTCTTGTTCTGGCTTACATTTACTCACACTTATTAAGTAGGTTATGCGTTGTTTTTGCCTGTCCTTTCAAACTATCCTGTAGGTATCAGATTTTCTAAGCCCTCTTTCCTCATTATGTGCCCAAGGTATTTCAACTGTTTCTTTCTGATGTTAATTTGTAAGTTTTCTTTTCGTTTTTATTTTCTCTAAATCTTGATCACATATCCGGTCTGTTGTCTTCTCAACATTCTTCTGTAGAACCTCATACTTCAAGTCTTTTCTTCATTTTCGAGGTGTTTGTTAAGTATTCACTGTCATATAGGAGGACTGATATCGCTAAATAGTTCAGAAATCTTTTCTTTGTTTTGAGCAAATCTTTCCTGTTTCTTAATACTTTTCTCATCTTTTGGAAGGCATTGTTGTCTATCCGAAAATGTCTTTGGATTTCAGTGACACACTTTTAATCCCCTGCTAAAATGCTTCCCAGATTTTTAAATTTTTGTACTTTTCTGATTTTGGCATCTCCAATTTGTAATTTGCATTTTGGGTTCACCCGTTTTGCTAACAACCATGCATTCTGTCTTCTTGTAAATGATATTTGCTCTTCTCTTTTTACTTTCCTTCTCTATCTTCTTTAGTAGATTTATAGTGTTTCTTTTCATGTCTGCGATTAACACTGTGTCAAATGCATATCTTACACACTTATGCAAATTAATTGAAACAACTGTTTAGTTTCCCTTTTTTCACCATACAGTCAGTTTTAGACCGACTGAAGTGACAGGATGTAATCAATTTCCATTTTTCTTCAGATTAGATTATTTGCAGTTGTGTGCACTAATATAAATCTATGTACACTCTTGTGCAAATTAACTGAAACAACTGTTTTTTTTTTTTCACCATGCAGTCAGTTTTAGACCCACTGGAGTAGCAGGGTGTAATCGATTTCTATTTTTTCCTCTTATTAGGTCATTTGCAGTTGTGTGCAGTAATATGAATTTATGTACACCCTTGTGCAAAATAATTGAAACAACTGTTTAGTTTTCTTTTTTTCACCATACAGTCAGTTTTAGACCGACTGGAGTGATAGGGTGTCATTGATTTCTATTTTTTCCTTAGATTAGGTCATTTGCAGTTGTGTGCAGTAATATGAATTTATGTACACCCTTGTGCAAATTAATTGAAACAACTGTTTAGTTTTTTTTTCACCATACAGTCAGTTTTAGACCCACTGGAGTGATAGGGTGTCATCGATTTCTATTTTTTCCTCACATTAGATTATTTGCTATGGTGTGCAGTAATATGAATCAGTTTTCTGGGTGTCTGATGAAATTTGTTTGGTCTTGAAAAATTTTGTGTCATCCATGATTTCATTAGATTTTTGTAATGCCTATAACTCTAAGGAAGCATACAAAAGTTGAAAATCTTAACCTGTTCAAGTCTAGGGTGAGAGTTTAGGTGTAGAATTTTTTTCAAAAACTATAAATAGACAATCAAACCTCAATCAAAATACTTTCTCTTGGATTTTTTTAAAAAAATTCTAAAATTTAAAAAAATCATTTGTCCTTAAAAAGTCTCTGAGGAAGCTTGTTAAAGTGAAACATGTTAGATTAAAGACATTTTTCCGACCTGTTCTTTACTTATTCTATTATATATGTATATATATACAAAAATATAGTTTTAAGGTATGTTATATTGTGCCCTTTAACACATAAATATAAGGAGTAGAGGGTATGTAATTATAAAACTGATGATTTTGTTTAGCATGAAACAAAACAGTCACCTCTAGGTGTTGTTTTCCATGTCTCTCAATATATATACATATCCGAGTGAATACAGAACAAAGGAAGAATTTTTACAATGTTCAACCCCCACCAACATCCCACACACAACTGACCAAATATAAGAAAAGAGGCTTTCCATTCCTATCCATGCCACCTGATGAGACATTGAAGTTTCAATGTCGGAACAAATGTACGATTTGTAGTGGATATATATATATAAAATTATGTACATATTCTAAAATATAATTTATAATAAATAAATAAATAAATAAATAAATATATATATATATGTCGTGTGAACATGTCGTTAACTCTGCACATTCAGTTCATTTATGTTGGGTGTGCATTGAGCACTTTCTTCAGCTACCATATACTGGTCCAACCAGCCTCTAATTGGCTAGTATAAATATAAATAGATATAATTATTTAATTACTTACTTTCTGGTCATAATTCAGTTACACCAGTACACAGTTGTATTAAAAAGTGTTCAATACAATTATATTGTAGAATTTTTTAATATTTTTTATTTGTAAACAAGTTATTATGTGACCTAGGTTTCTACCAAGTCCTGTGTTCCGGCAATTTACAATAAATGATTTTACCATTTTTTTTTGTTTTTCTTATAGTGAAAACACCCAAGACTTACAACGGTGGCAAAATATGTAGAGTGTGTCATGTAGAAAAGTTAGCTATTATGTTATTCTCAAACAAAAATTAATTACTGAATGAAAGAACAGAAATTATGATGAAGTGTAACCATACCATAAAATACCTATTAGAGTCATACAACCATGGATGAAAGTGCAAACAACTTCTTTTAATTTTGAAAATTGAGCATTCAAGAAAATTCCTGTTACATAGACATTCTTAAAAAAAAATATGATAAAATCAGTTTTTGTAAATTGCCCGAAGACATCACATGGTAAAAACCTAGGTCACGTAATAACTTTTTTACAAATGGAAAATATTTTATTCATGTAAAATCTTCTGTACAATAAAGACAGAAGCTGATGCTGATTTGCCTGAAATAGGCCCATACTTCTGATTTACCATGAAATAACATGTCTGCCTTAATTTTTTCTTATATATATATATATATATATATATATATACATATATATGCACATATATATATATTTATATATAATTTCTAAATTTTTCATTTACAACTCAATCTAAATGTAATGTTGTCCAAAATCTAAAAATAAACGTTGATTGCTATCTACTTATTAATCCCACCCTTCTAGTTTTTTCTGTGACGTAAATTTCTGAACTTCCACCAGTAATATCTTATTTTATTTTGAGCATAAGTTGCCAATGATATGTGAAATCTCTCTTAGGGATTTCATGTAGAAATGATCATTCAATGGTTTTAACTTTGAAATTTATTTTATTTTATATATATATATATATATATATATATATATATATATATATATATTGTCATCCGTAGACAGATCTGTTTCGCCCCAGGATTGAAACCCGACTGAATTGGCGTCAGTCGGCGATTCTACCTCTGGGCTATGGGTGTTCGGTGGAAGAAGGCAGACTTTTTAGTGCATATATTATCATTATATGCACCCAATAGCCAGAGTGCTCTAATTTATTTTGCTGAATGAGCGATGCGTACATGCCAAAGTAGCTACTGTTTTTCAAAGTCTACCATTCTTCCAGAGTATATATATATATATTACTAATATTATTTTTAGTGAATTCCCATGTTTGAGCAATTACTAGAGGTAATGATTTGTATGTTTCATGTTGTAGTTTTGTTGAAGTGATTTGTTTTATTTAAGTGGAATACAGTGAGCAACAATAAATTTAGTAATATGTAAAATTACCAGCAATACATTAAACAATAAATTTTTGGATATTTTATAGATTAATGTCATGAAAGACTCCTTTACATTGGTTGGTTGTTTGGTTAGCTGCATATCAACACCTCTATGGGTTAGTTAATGCTAAATCTAAATATTTTGTACATAATTTTATACTTTTAGAGATAAATTTTTTTGAATATACATTTTGTAGATCATAAAATGTATTGTTGGTAATTTTACTACATTACAAATTTTATATATTTTTGTGTTGCATTGGTTGTCATTTTGCTATAGAAATGTATTTTTTTTTCTCATTTTATTATAAAAATGTACTGTTGATTTTTGCTTTGGTGTTCATTATTCGCCCATAGCTGGGACCCTAATAGGTGCTACCATCCTAAAGTGGGCTGGGTTTGAGAATGATAGCAATTAAGAGGTGGTTCCATGCTCCACAAAATCTACAAGAGGCCTTGCTGCAAGACGTAGTTTATTGCTATACCCAGCATGAAAAGTAAAGAAAATAAAAGAAAGAAAGAAATATGACAAGAAGATTGGGAAAATAATGAAATTGATATAAGAAAGAAAGAAAGAATAAGAAAGTAGAAAAAAATCAAATAGGAAAGAAAGAAAATGCGAAGAAATATATGCAATGAAAAGAAAGAAAGAAAGAAAGAAAGAAAGAAAGAAAGAAAAAGAATGAGAAAGAAAGTATTAACAATAAAAGGAAAATAAAGGGATGTATAAAAAAAGAAAGAAATCCAGCATGCCCACAAGAAAGAAAGAAAGAAAGAAAGAAAGAAAATAAAAATGATAAAGAAATGATATAAAAGAAAGAAAGAAAGAAAGAAAGAAAAAGAATGAGAAAGAAAGTATCAGTGATGAAAGGAAAGAAAAAAGTGATGTATAAAAAAAGAAAGAAATCCAGCATGCCCACAAGAAAGAAAGAAAGAAAGAAAGAAAGAAAGAAAGAAAGAAAATAAAAATGATAAAGAAATGATATGAAAGAAAGAAAGTAAGAAAGAAAGAAAGAAAGAAAGAAAAAGAATGAGAAAAAGTATCAATGATGAAAGGAAAGAAAAAAGTGATGTATAAAAAAGAAAGAAATCAAAGCAAGCTCACAAGAAAGAAAGAAAGAAAAAAAGAAAGAAAGAAAATAAAAATGATAAAGAAATGATATAAAAGAAAGAAAGAAAGAAAGAAAGAAAGAAAAAGAATGAGAAAAAGTATCAATGATGAAAGGAAAGAAAAAAGTGATGTATAAAAAAGAAAGAAATCAAAGCAAGCTCACAAGAAAGAAAGAAAGAAAGAAAGAAAAAAGAAAGAAAGAAAATAAAAATGATAAAGAAATGATATAAAAGAAAGAAAGAAGGAAAGAAAGAAAAAGAATGAGAAAGAAAGTATCAATGATGAAAGGAAAGAAAAAAAGTGATGTATAAAAAAGAAAGAAATCCAGCAAGCTCACAAGAAAGAAAGAAAGAAAGAAAGAAAGTGAGAGAATCAATGAAACAAGAAGATGTGCTAAATAATGAAAAGAAAGAAAGCAAGAAAATGAGAGAATCAACAACAACATGGGATAAATAATGAATAAAGAAAATAAGAATGATAAAAAAATAATATAAAAGAAAGAAAAAAGAAAGAAATGAAAGAAAGAATATCAAGCAAAAAAAGAAGAAAGAAGAAAGAAATCAAACAGGCATGAAAGAAAAAAATGTGATGTAAATGAAAAAAGAAAACTAAAAAGAAAGAAATAATCTAAGATGTATATATGGATTCACACTTATAAAATGTATTTCATGTATATTTATAGATTCACATTTAAAATATATTTTACAAAAAAGAGAAATGTCATTTTGTTCTCTGCTGTTTGAACTGGCGATAATTTTTCCCCAAATTATGTTGACCCTCTTTTATATTCCAGGTTCTGGAGATGATGCAAGCCTTTTAACCAGGATTATGGGGCCTCCAGTCCCAATTCTGGTGTCGGTAAGTCGAATCAATACTTGTTTTCTAAGTCTGTGCTTGACTCATTGCAATTTAATTGCATATGAAGCCAATTTCTCTTCTTTGCAGCTGCAAAAACTGGTTTTGCAGACAAATTCAATGTCACGAGGTCAATCCTAAATGGCTGTTCCATTATTCTGATCTTGTGCCTGACTAAACTAAATAAAAGCATATGTGGTGATAGTGGCTAGCTGGTTGGCTGACTGGTCATATCTGATTATGCCTTTCTAATATGGTGACTAGCCAATCCCTTTTACAGGTGCATGCTCAGGCACATTTATGTTTATTCAATGCTCACAGAGTCAAACTGCTATTCTGCCAAGGGGACCTTAGTTATAATTTCTGGGAAAGTGTTCATTATCTGGTGTGATCAAGGCCAGTACACTCAAACCCTCAGTCACAATGACACTGATGGCTTCAATATATATATATATATATATATATATATATATATATATATATTGATTGTTTAATACTTAATTTTTGGTTATAATAGGGATAGACTTCTGCACATTTGTATTAAAAAGTGTTCAATACAATTATATTGTAGAAGTTTTGAATATTTTCCATTTTTAAACAAGTTATTATGCAACCTAAGTTTCTACCATGAGTGCTGACTTCAGGCGATTTTTAATAGTTATTAAAAATCACCTGATGACACCACTCATGGTAGAAACCTGGGTCGTGTAATAGCTCCTTTAAAAATGGAAAATATATATATTATATTGTATTTTATAAAGGATTTTTGATTATTAGCTTGGATGATACATATTTCACCGTTTTGATGTTCTTAACGCGGCTCGTCAGATCCAAAATCAAAAATCCTTTATAAAATATTACTCTGTTAAATTAAATAAATGAATTTAACATTGAGTTCTCAAGAGTTCATCTCTTTTGGAATTTACCCGGATTACATACCAAGTGTACTATGTTATATATATATTTATATATATATTATTGTATGATTTAAAAATGACTTTGAGTTTCATGCATTATGCAATTATCAGGTGCATATTCAACTGGGCTTTTTTTGATTTGAATTAGTTATTAGCATTCCTTTCTTTAAGTACTTTATAGGTAGTAAATCGGATGGGCAAATGTTTTTATTTCATTTATTAAATGTATAATTTAGTTAGGATGATACCAAAGCCTAAAAATGGAATTGGATAATAAAATCATGGTAGGAGAAAAAAATTAGGAGAGATTGATAGTTTAGGGTTCATTAATGTTAAACTCATGGTGTAAGGGATGTAACTGGTTTGTTTACATTTACATTATTTTTAAAAAAAATCAATTTAAAAAATGAACATGAAAAAATAGCGATAAGAAATACACATTGATTTAAGCATGCATATATATGCATGTATTCAGACACAGACAAACTTAAGGGTTGACGGTTTGTCAGTTTGAATTATAGATATTGCTACAGTATTACAACAGTATTAATAAATAAATTATTCAATCATGATTGAATCATTATTGAATCAGGCATGGTGAAGTAAAATAAAATTTGATAAGGTTTAAACAGGAACTAAAAAGGTGATGGGAACAGAAATTGTGGGGATGAAAAAAGAAGGAAAGAAAGAAAAAGAGAGAATAAACATTTGAAGGGGACATCAAAAAATATATATATAAAAAATTATAAAAAAGTCGTAAAATATATAAAAGAGTGAACATTGAAATCAACACTCAGGGGTGACAGACTGTTTCATGCTAAGTGCAATCATCAGGCCACATGTATTGAGTTTTCCTCAGCTATATATATATATATATATATATATATAAATTCCTTGCCTATATATATATATATATATCTAAACTTATTTATAAATGTAAGTTTGTCTTTGTGTGTGTGTATGTGTGTATGTGTATCCATTACCTATAGACTCCGAAATGACTGAACTGATTTTCTTGAAAATTTACACAGTTGTACTATAATCATCTGCGAGTGTTCTTAGCTAGGTTTTTTGTTGTGGTACCCCCGATAAATATTGAAAATTGATAATCGAAAAAATCGGGTAATAGAAGGAGTGGTCCGATTTTAATCAAATTTGATACACTCATAGATAAATACATAAGAAATGATATTCAGAAGTTTCAAGGTTGCAGTTCTTACAATAGTGCAGAAAATTGATAGTATACATATATATATATATATATATATATATATATATATAAAAGGCAAGATGTTTGTGTGTGTCTGTTTATCTGTCTGTATGTCCTTTATATAAATCCACAATTTTTATCCAATTCTCACCAAACTTCACACAAATATTCTTTAGGCTGAGTCTGAGCTCCAGGACCATGGATTAGTTTTAAAGCTTTCATTACACCTGAGAAATGCCAGGATAAACTGCTAGTATATATATATAAATAAAACATATAACTAACACACACACACACACACACACACACACACACATAGATATATATATAATAAAATTATATTATATTAAGCTCTATAATACTCATTATATTGAGCACTGTTCATAATAAAATAAATGCCAGAGAACACAAGATATAAAAAAAAACCTCGAGTCCTCTTCACTTGGAAATAGATATATATATATAGAAAAAAAAAAAAATATATATATATATATATAAATATAAAAGCATGAACATTGAAGTCAACACTCGGGGACGACAGACTGTTTCATGCTAAGTGCAATCATCAGACCACATGAGTTGAGTTTTTCCTCGGCTCTCTCTCTCTCTCTCTATATATATATATATATATAAATTCCTTGCCTATATATAGATATAGATATATATAAATAAAACATATGTAATATATATGTATATATGTAAATAAATTTAATATATATTAAAAGACATATATCAGAAAAAATATATATTACAAATAAAATATACATAAGATGTACATAAAAATTAAAATAATAGTAAAATATATGTATGCAAAGAATATAGATACATAATGCATACACAAAAGACAAAAACAATGAGCATATATGCATAAATATAATATACATATAAAATACATAATACATATATAAAATATACACATATAATAAAATGTACAATCGACATAACTCCAAAAATACTTCTAAATGAAATACACACATATAACATAAATATAAAGTATATTCTACATACATATATATAAATATAAAATACATACCAATATATACAAATACATACATATAACATACAAATAGAGCATACATACATAAAATATATCAACACAAAAGCAAACAAATAATACATCCATAAATAATATATATATTCATAACATAAATGCAAAAATTACACTGAAAAAATATGACACACATATGCACAGATAATAAAAATCCATATATAAAATAAGTGAATAAGCATATATATATGTATATATATATATATATATATATATATATGAAGAGTCCCAAATATAGGATGAAATGGCCGTCCAGTGCTTTCTGCATTCTGTTGAGGTCAAATATAAAGCTTGATGATTTACTTAATAATTGTTCAAATCCTCCTACTACTTCTTGAATTATATATATATATATATATATATATAAACTAATATAACATATATAACATACATACACAAACACACAATAAATTTTAATAAGATATATAAATATATATACATGCAATGTACATAAAAACCAATATATATGTACAATCCAAACACATTTACATAATACTAATATGCATACAATACATATAAAAATAATAGAATAATAGAATACAAACACATGTATAATTTATACATGTAAAACATAATATTTAAAAATATATAAATAAATACTTTACAATACATAAACAAATAATAAACATATAATAAAGAAATAAAGTAAGAATCAAATAATACAGAACATATGTACAAATGCATAAAAATGTTATATATATATATGTATATATTATATTAGGTATTAGAATTGCTAAAGTTTACACAGTTAAAAGTTTAAAATCAGGCATATTAAAAAGTTAATAGAAAATAGAATTAGTAATGTTTAAACAGAAACATAAAAAATGAAACAGCTATAACGTTTAGTCAGGATCTGAGTATTTACGTAAAAATTTGTTTCTATGTCTGCATGTTGTAATCAATTCACTTCTTTTGTTCAATAATTTGGAGTTATTTAGGTGTTTTAGTATTAAAAGTTTTTCTAAAAAGCACAAGTTTAAAAATGAAAATTATTTGAGGAGGTCAGTATTATTCTTGTATTTAATATTATTGAAAATCAGTTTATGATTATTGAATCTAGATTTCCAAAGACCATCTGTTGATCCAACGTAGAACTTAGAGTTGCTATTTAAATGTATACTAACTTTGTAAATTATACATTTGGTCATACACTGACTGTTAAGTGGTCAGGTCATGTTTTTTGATAGTTACAAATATTTTTAGTAGTGTTATTGTAACTGTTAGTGGCGGGTATATTATTTTGTTGGTTAAACATGTTTTCATTTAATAACTTACTGTTATGTTGTGGGAAATATTTATCAACCCTCTTTACACAACTATAACTGATCTTGACATGGTTTTACTGAAAATCTTTTTGAGTATAGAGGAATGGTTGGAATGTTTGTGGATTAAAGTTAGGAAAATTTTACTGATGTTGGTTTTAATGTTATTACTAAAAGGTGGATTGAACCATATGATGTTACATTTGCATGATTTCAGTATATGTTGAACTTCTTTGCTTTTATCAGAGTAGCCTAAACTAACATTGTGGCTACTTTTAGCTAAGGCCTTAATATATTTAATTTTACAGTTATCAAAACTGTATATATGTAGTAAATCTGATAATCATTGGCAACAGAACAGGTATTTAAATAATGTATTCCATCTTATATACTTTGCTCAGATATTTTATATCAGTTTTATCATATATATATATATATATATATATATATATATATATATATATATATATGATGTTGATATCACCATACTGTCTCTGTATATTTTTAAAAAGATTTTATAAAAACAAAATTTTCAAGTTTTTTAAAATTATTTGTCATTAAAACATCTCTGAAGAAGCTTCTTAAAGTGAAACATGTTAGATTAAAAACACTTTTTCCTACCTGTTCTTTACTTATTCTATCCATCTTGTTGGATTTCGATCCCTATATTCATCTTATATATATATATATATAGTGTAATGATTGTTACAATGGTTTATAAATTCATAGTATCACTACACCAAAATTTTCACATTTTGAAGCTGTTATGTGCTTCTCATCGGGTGATATGTTATATATATATAACATAACATAACAAAATTAAACATTGTCCTTTCTGCATAACCCTATTAACTTCATTCCTAGCCTTTTGTTATGCTTATACAACATCACACAGTAACCCCAACCTTAAGTGGCACTTATGCTTTGTCTTGAGTGTATATTAATATATAAAAAAATTAAATACTTTTGGAGTTGGTTTTTCTAGCCTGTGATTTAAAATTTTAAGTGTTCGTCTTCTGGAAATTTTCAGTCTGACCTTAAAAAATACAGAAATCTCATTTTATTTTCTTCATACTGTAATTCATAATTTCAGAAATATAATTGAAGAGAATTCTTTCCTTCCTGGTGTTTAGAAGCAAGCTATTTTAATTCTAAAGAACCAAAAGATGCAAGATGTCTTCAAGACAATGTTTCAAAAACATATCGTTCTTGAAATTACCTTTCATTGTTTCACGATTAGGAATTTTTTTTCTTCAAACTATTCTTGGCATTCTAGGGGCAATTTAAATATTCTGATTTTTTTTTTATATAAACTTTACTTGTTTTCCCGGTTTCACTTGCTTGATTGTAGTGATTACCATGCTTTCAAGTTTATAAGAGCTCTTATGAAAAAAACATTCAAAGGTTTGACCTTTTAAAAAATGATTTTATTTTCATTTTCCACAAACAATTTTGTTTTTTTTTATTATTATTATTTTTTTTTGCAAAACAAATATTTTATATAAATAAACCTGAAAATATACAAAATTGTATTACAGTTAAGACCTGCTATGCTACATAATCAATCTCATTACTTTCGTATTCTATTGCTAACGAGCAAGTTCTATTTAGTCAGCTACTTCCCCAAAATTATTACTTCATAGAACAGACTCCCAAGAGGATGCTTCTCAATAACTACAATATTTATCTCTTCAAGTCTCAGTTCAACTGTTATCTCCTTTCGACTACATAATTGACTATCTAACTAGAGGGGCTTTTGGGTTTTGGATTCTTTTTCTGTGTGCCGTGTCTCTTCAGGACATAGGCAATCATGGCCTTCCACATCTCCCTATCCCTTATCGCTCTTAGCATCCCTTCTCCTATTATACCACTCAACCCTTGCTCTGTCATCCATATACTCAAGTCCATCAAATGTGCCATGCTTTCCATTGTCTCTCTTGCCTTTTATCCATCCTGTAAGCATCAGATTCTCCAAGCCCTTTTTCCTCATTACATGTCACAAGAACTTCAGCTGTCTTTTCCTGATGTTAAGTATCAGTTCCTTTTTTTGTGTTCAGTCAGTTAAGTGCCATACGTGATACATACTTGGGTGATCATGTCTCAAAAAAGACATGACTGACTTGGTAGAAGATTATCCTGCAGTAGGTTGCCATTACTTTCTGTGGTAGACTGGTTGCCAGACAAGGCTATAGAACCCAATCTATCCTCTGTTATTTAACCCATAACCAATCTGCCAATCTGTTATTTACCCCATAACTGCAGGGAAAAGATGGATTAATACCTTTCCCAAGGGTATTTGCACGTAAGTGAATGCAAAGAATTGCATTCACTTTATGTGTTAATCCTTACCAAAATCTCATCATTGATCTGAGCAATAGTAAAAAAAAACATTTCTTCGGTTCATAGTTGAGCTATGACGAGAGAAATGAAAAGCGGGTAAGTTTTTGTTTTTTGTTTCATTTCTCTTCTTTTGTTTTTCGATTCATGCCTTTAAGGTCTGATATTACTTTGACGTTATCATATTAAAATCAAACAATAGGTTTGATTTTATAATATATTGATTCTTATTATGGTTGTTAAATTTTGTATCTTTTCTCAGTCCTCACTTTCCAGTCTCTATCGATTCCAAAATCATCTTCGCATCCTTGAGAATGATAAATTATTTTCCACCCTACAACCTTTCTCTCACAGACGAAATGTCGCAAGTCTCTCCCTGCTCCATTGCTATTTTTGTTCCTTAGACCCACCAGTTATAACCTTCACAGCTAGCACCCAACATGTCATGCATATTTTAACCAACCACCCTCATTCCCTCCACATGAATAAACCTGAAAACATATTATTTCTCCTCCTATCATTTCTTGTGAGACAGTTTTCTGTTTTGACAGTTCCAAATCAAGGAATATGCAGCAATTCCATTCGACAAAAACCAATCTAATCAAAGATACATATTTGTAAGGCCTTTATTCATTTTCAATGCATCAAAAAATGGTTGTGCCAGCTTGATATTAGCTTGGTTAACAATCAAAGGGGACCTTACAGCACTATTATTATTTTTCGCGGTTACTCAGTTGACATTGTGAAGATACTGAGTGAGCCTGTCCACTGTAGTAACATCATATTTGCAATGACCAAGCAGATAGATTCTTCATGTCTCATAAATGTTGTTTTTTTTTTTGTTTTTTTTGCAGAACATCACCCTCGATAGAATTGTTTCTCTTTGAAATCTAAGAATGGAATTACAACAAATGATTAATGATAGATTATCTTTGGATTAGAATGAATGACAATGATATATTGTCTTGGGACTGTAATGATGATTGATTGTCTTGGCAGAGCAACAAGTGAGTATATTAGATTGTCTTGCGATTGCAATGAGTGACAATGTTAGATTGGGATTGTAATGAGTTATAATGATTTATCGTCTTGGCATGGGTATTAGATTGTCTTAAGATTACAATGAGTGACAATGTTCAGCTGTATTGGGATTGTAACAAGTGATGATTGATAATGATCGATTGTATTGACATGGCAACAAGTGAATGTGTTACATTGTTTTAGCATTGCAATGAGAGACAGTCTTTGATTGGGGTTTGCAATGAGTTACTATGATTGATTGTCTTGGCAGAGCAACAAGTGAATATATTAGATTGTCTTGGCATTGTAACAAGAGACTATGATTGATTGTCGTAGGATTGCAATAAGTGACAATATTTGATTGTCTTGTGATTGTCATGAGTAATAATGATCGATGGTTTTGTGTTTGTAATGAGCTACACCAAATCCACACTAGTTGTGAAGACAAGAGAAATAAGATTAAAGAAATACTATTTAAAAATGAATACTAATTGACAAGGCTTCACCAAGGAAATCCAAACGATGCAAGGTTATTTTTATTTGGCTGTTATAAAGTGTAAATTTGCTTTTATTGCCTTGCTTGGTGTGAAATGATTAAATATATATGTTGTGGCTTCTGGTTAAGAAAACCACGTAATATAGTAATAACACAAAAAAGATATGAGAGGAAAAAGGTAAGTGTATTGAACAAAAGATATACAATCTGTACACGGTTAGAATATTCAGGAATACTGGTTAGTGGAAGTCAAATATATACAAAGAAGTAAGTCCGATAATAAGTCTATATTTCTTGCTGATCAATGAGCGGCGTTTCAAGTGCTCTGAATAACAACTCAATCCAACTCAACTCACACTCCCAACACTACTCCCATTCTCTGTAGGCAGGATTATTTGTATACTATGAAGAGTCCATAGAGTGTGTAAATAGGGGTGACTCCCCAACAATATATATAGTCATCTGCAGACAGATCTGTTTTGCTGTATCACAGCTTATAAGTGCAGTTAGACATCCAATTGCTTCTAGTCAGGATTGAAACACAACTGAATTGACACCAGTCAGTGATCCTACCAGAGCTAGGAGTACTGAGTAAAAGAAGGCAGACTTGTAGCATATTATATACAACGTAACATACGCCAGTAGCTGAGAGTGTTCAAATTCATTACTGAATGAATGATGTGTAGATGCTTGAGTAGCTACTGTTTTTTCAAAGTCTACCATTCCACGACAATGCTCTATCAGGATATGAGAGTGTAAATATATATGTATATATATTTTTTTTTCTAAACATATATACTGTTAAATATAAGAAACAATGAATGTCTATTATGTTTAATCATGAGCTGTTCTATACATTGTATTTTGGCTTTAATTTCAGGTAAAAATAAAGACAAAATTTCTCAAACATTTGGATAATTTTTTATTAAGTTTAGAACGGCTCATGATTAGGCATAACAGACATTCACTGTCTCTTATATTTAACAGTATGTGTTTAGAAAATTATCTGCTGCCTCGATACACTATATATATATATATATATATATATATATATGAATGAGCGATGAAAGACATGAATATTCTCCTATTTTTCATTTGCATTATTTTATCCACGATAAAATAACACCATATTTCATAGATGGAATTGAATGGTTAAAGGAAAAGGAATGACAAACATGATTTGTTCTCAGAGAAATTTTTTTACTGCTAACTTATACAGAAAATTATATACAAATATATAAATGTGTCCCTCAAAGAGAAACTATAAAACATATATGCAACAACAAGCAGTGTGAGAAAAGAAATGAAAAAATAGGGTCTTATATATAATAATTCTCAATGTGAACTAGAGCTGCTGGAGATTCTTCTGTGTTTCTGGAGAAGCAATATTTGAAATTCCAGATTTGAGTGGGCTGAGGGAGGAAAATTTAGTCTCCATCTCATATGCCAAAATAGCAACTGCTCGGTTTGATTCATGGAATCTGACTGACTTTAGGTCAGACCACTTTTGTCACTGTATGAAGTAGCATCACTAAGTGACTGTCACATCCACCATCTTGCTCAAAGGAAGATAATTCTTTTTGAACTCAAACAATATATATATATATATATATATATATATATATATAAAGTCATTCAAACATTTTGAAATTTGAGAAATTTTTGAATTACTATATATATTTGGCCTTGTAAGTAGATAGTACTATTATCATCGCATCCGACACCTTGATCAATTATAATATTAATAAAATTAATATTAATAGGATTGGGTTTTGGGATTTTACCTATTTTCTCATCCTTTTGAATTTAAAATAATAATAATAATAATATATATATATGTGTGTGTGTGTGTGTGTGTGTGTGTGTGTGTATATTTAGTTATTTATCTGTAAATTCAGGTAAAACTTACAGGGGAAATAGTCGTTTTCAACATGTCATTTTAAGACATAAATTCTTAGCCCCATTCAAACAAAGAATGCTTCCTGGGTTTTTCAAGCTGGGTGGATGAAATTAGGTTGGCATAAGTTTTTGGTTCCATCAAAATGTAACTTAAACTTCCCTGCACTGTTCCAGTAAATATCAGCTTGTAATTGTTTAATATTCATTTTTTACACATGCACATGTTAGCATGTGCGTCTTTATCATACAACTTGAATGTAAGTTTATCCTAGGTATGATGATAAACTACAACCGGCAGCAAGGTCTCTGACTGGGGGAGATTTAGGAGCATGGAACAACATTGTAATTGCTGGTATTCCCAGGTCCACCCTGGCCAGAGGTGGTAGCACTTGTTAGGGTCACAGCTATGGGCAAAGAGTGAACCCCAAAACTGGTGTCAAAAAATTATGAAAGTATAAAAATATATTTTTGTAGTAAGAATACTAACAATACATTTTCACAGTAAAAAATGAAAAAAAAAAAAAATACCAGCAAGACATTATTAGAAAAAGGAGAAAAAGTTACCAATAATGCATTTTGAAAAAAAATAAAATTACCAAAGCTCCCCTTCTTCTTCTTCTATGTGCCCTGTCCCTTCAGGATGTAGGTGATCATAGCCTTCCAGTTTTCCCTATCTCTGGTGGCTCAGAGCACGCCTTCTCCTGTTACACCATGCAATCCTCGTTCTATCATATACCTGATTAGGTCCTTCAAATATGTTATCCGTTGCTTTCCCCTGTCTCTTTTTCCTTCTATCTGGCCTGTTAACATCAGATTCTTCAAGCCCTCCTTCCTCATTGCATGTCCCAGGAACTTCAGCTGTCTCTTCCTGATGCTCAGTATTAATTTCCTTTTTGTTTCCATCATTTCCAAGACCTCATCATTGCTCACATGCTTGATCCTTGATATTTGCAGCATCCTTCTGTAGAACCACATTTCAGTTGCTTCACGTTTTTCCTTCATCTTTGATGGTATTGTTTAGCATTCACTGCCGTATTGAATGACAGACATCATGTAGCAATCCAGTACTCTCTTCCTAGTTTCTAGCGAAATTGTCCTGTTTCTTAATATTTTACTCAACTTGCAAAATTAACTTTCAGCATTAAATAACCCATAAGGTGTTGATATTCCGTTAAATATACCAAACTAACTGAATGAAATGAAAAGTTTCAAAAACAAGGAAAGTAATCAATATTTTCTTCCTCCTTTGAAGGCATTTTATTTTCTTTTTCAATTGACCCACTCAAAATAGAACATGTGGGATTATCCAATGCCCCCGACATCTCAGGAGGAGACTATTGATTTTTTACAATGAGAGGAAAGGAAAAATAGAATATTGTATTTTTAGAATTCTCCCCAAATTCTCTGTTCCCTCCCAACACTTTGCCACTTTGCAATTGTTTCCTTCACCATAAGAATAATGTCAGCTTGTAAGATATATACATAGAAATATATATATATATATATATATATATAGATATTTCTATGTATATATCTTACAAGCTGACATTATTATTATATATATTATTATTATTAACCACTTATTAGTCATAATTAAATTAGACCACGATACAGTTGTATTATATATATATTTCAGCAGCAAGGTGACCTTGTATTGTACTGGAGAAAACAGGCCTTTTCAGTCACTGAAAAAAAAAATGAACCCTAACTTTTAAAAAATGGCCACATTCTGAAAAACATAACAATATATTCTTAACCCGTATCCGCCCAGCATTGGACACTTCAAAATTGTGTAATGGTTAACAACCCTGTCTTGCTAGAACAATTACGATTGAATAGTAAATTGATTCCTCACTGGGTGCCCCATACTTTAAGCATTCTGCTACATTCTATGTTATGCTTAGAAAATCGCCATATCTGCTCGGAATCAAATTTACTTCAACTGATGCCTTCTTTCTGCCATTTATTTTGATCATTTTGTTTAAATTGCATTATATTTTCTTCATTTGAAATGAAATTTGTAAAGAGACAGAAGAAGTTGTATTTGTGCTAAAATTGATGTAAGAACTTGACTTGAATTTGAACTTGGTTTACTGATTTTGCATTCCAAGATGCTACTCATTACGCCACCTACACGTCTGATGCTAACCAATCAACACTAGACTTGCATTCACTTATGCACAAATACCCTTGGGAAATGTATTAATCCGTCACTTCCCTTCAGTTATGGGTTAAATAATAGGACTGACTGTGTTCTATAGCCTTGGCTGGCAACCAGTCTACCACAGAAAACAATGGCCACCTACTGCGGGATAATTTTCTGCCCAGTTAGTCATGTCTCTTTTGGGACATGATTGCCTAAAGTGTATCATGTATGGCACTTGACTGACTGACTGACTTTTATAGGAGTAGATATGTTCATTTATGGTCCAGTTCATTCTACTTCCAGTCTTTTGAACAGGGGTAAAAGCCTATCTCTTGTTTTCTGTTTAGGATTGGGTTTCCAGTTCCATCTAAAGCCTTTTATTATCTTTCTCACCCAGTATCCCTTTTCCGTATTCGTGGCAATATTACCTTGCTTGGAATGAAATAATTAAAACATTGAGCTAAATTTAAAATTTGTACATTTCATTTATAAATAAAATAATAAATAAACTTTTCCTTACACCTAATGGTGTGTAGGGCAGCATTTTTGCTGTTTTCATAACAAACTATTTTATTTTATGGGGAAGGGTTGTTAGCCCTGTGCCCAACCCCCAAACCTGGAGGAAGGTGATTTTCTAAGCGTAGCTTAGACGTAACACACAGCCAAAAGTAGTGGGTACCCAGTGATGACTGAACTCACTACTCAATTATAATGATTTTTTTTTTTGTTTTTTTTTTAATCATATCACCCCGAGCAAGGCAGTAACGCCACTGAAGCGCAGGGGGGCTACGCAAGAGTGAAAAGATTGGAAAAGAGAAAGCCAGAAACCACATGCTAAACAGGATCAAGGGATGAGCTTCTTCACCTGTTCAATAAACAAGGATGTAGTGTGAACCAGGCGATAGTTCAGTCTATCTACTCCAATTGAGAAAGAGTGAAAAGAATGAAAAGAGAAAAAACCGGAAACCACATCCTAAAGAGGGAACAAGGGATGAGCCTCTTCACCTGTTTAATAGACGAGGGTGGAGTGTGAACCGGGCGATAGTTTAGTCTATCTACTCCAATTAACGTTTATAGTGATTATAGTGAAACGAGCTTGCTAACCATTTCACCATGCCGAAGTGCCCACATTTATATTTGTGATCAAATTATCAGATTATATTTGTGAATTATTTTCAGAAAATTTACACAGACATATTTCCATTGATGAGAAGGATGGTTTTAATGTTCTTTCCTTTTCAAAAACATGCTTAACTGTTTTCTATTATTTGTATGTGACGGTTATTGCGAGGTTGGTTTTGGGTTTCTTTCACGTGAACACTCAGTAATTTCTTTTGTTTGCTAAAAAATGATTAGGCAAAGGAAGAAGGAGATGGATACACTAGAAATATTTTAGAACTTGTTTTTATTCATGAGCCGGTGATGATTCTTTTGAGGGGTAAATTTTCTCAAGCAGGAAAGTACGTCTTGCCCTGTTGAGCATCCCAGCCAAAAAGAATGAGATTCTTCAGTTTCTATTTACCACTAGCAAGTCTCCGTTTTCTTGCACATGTATAGACAGTCTTTCCTGTTTGTGGCCTCCTGGGAGATTCTTTTTCTTCTATATGCCTTGTCCTTTCAGGATGTAGGCGATCATGGCCTTCCAAACCTCCCTTGCCCTTAATGACTCTTATCACGCTTTCTCCTGTAACATCACACAACCCCTGTTCTGTCATCCACCTGCTCAGACTCTTCAAATATGTTACCCGCTGATTTCTTCTGTCTCTTTTTTTCTCTATCTAACCTGTTAGTATCAGGTTCTCTAAGCCCTCCTTCCTCATTGAATGTCCTAGGAATTCAGTTGTCTCTTCCTGATGTTCACTATTAATTTCCTTTTTGTTTCTATTCTTTCCAACGCCTCATCATTGCTTACATGCTTGGTCCATGATATCTGCAGCATCCTTCTGTAGAACCACATTTCAACTGCTTCAAGTTTTTCCTTCATCTTTGATGATATTGTCCAACATTCCCTGCCGTATTGAAGAACTGACGTCACATAGCAATTTAGTACACTCTTTGTTTCTAATGAAAGTTTCCTGTGTTTTAATACTTTATTTAGCTTTTGGAACATGTCCTTTACCATGCCAATTCACCTTCGGATCTCTGTGTTGCACTTTCCATCTCCTGTTAGGACGCTTCCCCGGTATTTAAATTTTTGCTGACTCACATCTGTGTGTGGTCATCATCACCGATTTATTTTGTGTTTGTATTTCATTTTATTTTGTGTTTTTTTTTTTAATTCCTCCATGCATGGATTGAGGGATCAACCACTGATATAAAATGTATCATTCCATTTATAGCCGATCAAACATCGCATGTGTTAGGATCTGTTATTCCGGGTTTTTGTTGCTATCTGACTTTCAAACATTTAACAACAATAGAAACAACACATCTTTTAAATGAAACATAAAAAAAAGGTTATTTGTGAAATGAAATATAGAGTTCTGTTTGAAATATCATTCATACAGTGAATTCCCGGTTTATGGCATTCCCGACATACAAAGATTCTTCATTATGACGGCACCTCCCATTAATAGATTAATAAAATCTTGTTTTGTCATTCTGACGTATGGCACTTGTTGCAGCATAAAGACACGGAACTACTTGTGCTGGCAGAGTGGATGAATATGGTATCACATGGTAGTATACAAGGAAGAAAGACACTGTTGTTTATAGTCATGTGTCATACGCCATATTTGATTGTGCTTCAATTGCTTTTATTCATGTTTCATGTGTTTTTTGTTTCTTTTTTAATTTTATTTTTGACCCTTCATTATATCTCCATAGCATAAGTCCAATTAATCTGGGGGCAGTGCTTCAAAGAAAAAAAAAGCCATCTCCATGGAAATAAATTAGATACAATAAAATCGTCCCAAGAAGGGTGAAACATCGATGGACATTGGCTGCAAGCTGGATCTAAGTCATATGATTGTCTCAACAATCATCAGCAATAAGGAATACAATGCAACATATGAAAAATTCTGCTTCTCTGCAATTGACTGTGATTACAAAGCAGTGACGTGGTTTAATTATTGAATTGGAAAGATCGTTACTGCAGTTGTTTTCTTTTCTTTCTTTATTTCTTATTTTTACTGTACAGTATTTTTATGATACTAGATTTTGATTTTAGAACTGTGTTTGCTTAGGTAAGTTACATACTTACTTCTGTGCAGTATGTGAATTCTGATTTATGTCTAAAAAATCAAGTTTTGCTCCAGGAATGGAACTCTGACATAAACCAGGTACCCACTATATATACTTTTCAGAAACATACAATAGCCATATATTAAATATATAGGATGTGCATTGTGGTGCAGTGGATATCGACTCGAAATGACAAATCAGGGAGCCGAGTTCAAATTCTAGTTGAATTCCTTGCATTCACTTACACACAAATACCCTTGGGAAAGGTATTAATCCGTCTCTTCCCTCCAGTTATGGGCCAAATAATAGGACCGATTGGGTTCTATAGTCATGGTTGGTAATAAGTCTACTGCAGAAAGTAATGGCAACCTGCTGCAGGATAATCTTCCCAGTCAGTCATGTCTCTTTTGAGACATGATTGCCCAAGCATATATCATGTGTGGCACTTAACTGACTGACTGAAAATAATAGTTGGAAACAATTAAATCTTTTAGTGGGTATAAAGTGGGGGATCCGTTTTCTATTGTTATGAAGTAATAAACTGATCCCCCACTAATTACTACTTATCAATATAATGATATAATCCATCTCTTCTCACTCAAGCTATGAGCTAAATGACAGGATAAATTGAGTTCTGTAACCTTGGCTGGTATCCAGTCTACTGCAGAAAGTAATAGCAACCTACTGCGGGTTAATCTTCTTCCCAGTCAGTCATGTCTCTTTTGAGACATGATCGCTTAAAACGTGTATTACGTATGGCACTTAACTGACAACGTCTATGAAATGTTTAATTTCCTTTACAGTGAAGTTTGTTTTATAAAGTAATTAATTGTTCTTAATATGGTGTGAAATGTGTGAACAGACTTCATGATGGTCGGCTTGTTTTTGAGTTTGCAGACAAAAGCTTAGTAGGTGATTGCTAGTTGATTCCTTCTATTGTGTGCATGTACATAGCCTTAGTTGGCAGCTATAGACTGTGGTCTCTTCTATTGTGTGTGCATGTGTGTGTGCAGAGCCGTAGCTGATGCTAAAAATCACCGGGCACAGAGAAAATTGCCCGGATTTATTAGTTGACAATGTGATGATGTCATCAGTGTCATCCATTGCCAGAAACTATGATTTTTGCGGATTTTTTCGGCTATTCCAATAGAAATTAGACACAGAACGTGAACGAAAGCAGGAAATCGGGTTCGGACTTTCTGAGTATAACAAGTCTTTTCTCCCAAAATTAATAAATAAACAAACAGATTTTTACTGCATTCATTTGGATGTTTGCTTCATTTTTCTTTCTTTCTTTCTTTCTTTCTTTGTGAATTGTTTAGTTTGATTTCTGACAAAGACATTTTTCCTTGCTTGGATTTTCACTATGATTGCACGGATCAGCCTGGACCTGTGCCCAGTGTGCCCGGTAGTCAGATATGGCCATGTGTGTGTGTGTGTGTGTGTGTGTGTGTGTGTGTGTGTGTGTGTGTGTGTGTGTGTGTGTGTGTGTATGTGTGTGTGTGTATGTGTGTGTGTGTGTGTATGTGTGTATGTGTATGTGTGTGTGTGTATGTGTGTATGTGTGTGTGTGTGTGTATGTGTGTATGTGTGTGTGTGTATGTGTGTGTATGTGTGTGTGTGTATGTGTGTGTATGTGTGTGTGTATGTGTGTGTGTGTATGTGTGTATGTGTGTGTGTGTATGTGTGTGTATGTGTGTGTGTGTGTGTATGTGTGTATGTGTGTGTGTGTGTGTGTATGTGTGTGTATGTGTGTGTGTGTGTGTGTGTAGGCACATGTGGATCAAGATTGGCCTCCAAAACTGTATTAAATCTTGGGAAGAAATATTCTTCTATTTTTAAATCCATAAAGTAATACAAAATCTAATTTCACATAGGGGTAGTGTGAACTTTTCAGCATAATGTTTTCGTTGGTTCTTAAAAATCTTTCTCTTGAATTTGTGGGAGTGGTGAAAAGATTCATTATTGTTTATTTCTAAATTGTTAAAAAATAACATGAGATAGGTCTACAGCAAAATGTTATGGCAGTATTTGCCTTTGTACTGATTGTTTATCAAACCAACCTTCTGGTAGGTATTTATTTGTTGATAAATATATATAGGATTGAATTCCCATATATGTTTTTACTGAACACCTGACACTTGTGTATTAAAAGTTCGCCAACTTTTAAAATTTTTTACACATGAGTTTGGCTAATATTTTAGACTTTTAATACTTTTTCAACTCCTTAAATTGAATTCATTATTGTTCAATTCTAAATTGTCCAAAAATAACATATAGTAGGTCTACAGCAAAGTTGTTTGGCAGTATTTGATATTGTACTGATTGTTTATCAAATCAACCTTCTGAAAAGACTTTATTTGTTGATAAATATACATATATATATATAGGATTTAATTCCCATACATGATTTTACTGCACAACTGACACTTGTGTATTAAAAGTTTGGCAAATTTTTCCATTTTTTTACACATGAGTCTGGCTAATACTCTAGACTTTTAATACTTTTTCAGCTCCTTAAATTTAATTTCACTCAGTCAGTAATGAACTTAAAATGGGTACAGCTCAGGAAAGGAGAGTTCTTCTCAGGAGAGATAACTCTTATCAATTTATTTGTTACTATGGTTATCATTTGCTTTTTTTCCCACTAAACCAGAGTATATGACATGTGTTTGGGATCTTCCAAATGAAAAGCTTATAAAAAATGTGCTTGCAGTCATCCATGACTCAAGACAGATTAAATTCTTTGGCTATTTTGTCAATAGAAAATGATTTCATAAAGAAGATAGGTGTAGAAAGTGCCATGAAAAGATTAGCAGATCTAAAGGCTAGAAAAAATTTTTAGGTCGGATAATTAATGTTTTCTTAAGCTTGTATTAAGTTGTATATTGCAATAAACTTGTAATTCTACATTTTCAGTTTTTTGCCTTGTAAAAATTTTAGAAAATTGTAAGAGAGCCGAAGTTCAGTTTGCCTGGAAAGCTAGCAAAACTTAGGACGATTTTATGGCCTGATTAGTCTAGAGAACCTTCTCAAGAACATAAAAGTAAAAACTGAACTGGTCAGGGATGGTTCAAGGTACTGAGAACTCAAGCAGTCACCCTGGGTGCCATCATGCCGCCATGTCATGTGCTTGGGAGTTTTTAAAACTAAAAAACATACTTGTGGTCGTTCATGACTCAAGACATCAAATTCTTGAACTTAGATCATTGGTGCTGCCTAGGTATGAATTTACACGAGATACTAGATTTGCAACTAGGTCCTACCCTTTTACAGTGAAACAGATAAGATGAAACTGTAATTTTTACTCCAACAGCTTCTTTTCTCACGCTTCCCGCCTGTGGAATTCCCTTCCACATGCCTGCTTTCCTGACGGCTACAATCTCCAGGAGTTTAAATGTAAGGTCAACAGACACCTCCTATCACACTAACTTGCATCTATTCTCCCAACACTCTTGCCATCTACCCAACCCTCATTCTTGGTATCCTTACCCATCTATCACCCTCCTTCTGACTTTTCCTATATCTAACCATCCTTTCTCACCACTCTATGTAACCCCCTGCACAATAGTGGCAGTGAAATGCTTTGCTCGGGGTGAAACGATTATAAAAAAAAAAAAAAATATTGTTCTATAGAAAATGATCTTGTGAAGAAGATATGTGTAGAAAGTGACATAGAAATAATTGCAGAACTTTTTTTTTTTTTAATCATTTCATCCCAAGCAAGGCATTCCACTGCCACTATTGCACAGGAGGTTACATAGGGGAAAGTGAAGAGAAAGAGTGGTTAGATATAGGAAATGTCAGAAGGAGAGTGATAGACAGGTAAGGATATCAAGGCTGAGGGTTGGGCAGGTGGGAAGAGTGTTTGAGAGAATGGATATGAGTTTGTGTGTTAGGAGCTGTCTATTGACCTTACTTTTAAACTTCTGGAGGTTGTAGCTGCCGAAGAAGCAATCGTGTGGAAGGGAATTCTACAGTCGGGAAGTGCGAGAAAAGAAGCTGTTGGAGTAGAAATTGCAGTTACATTTTATCGTTTCACTGTAAAAGGGTGGGACCCAGTTGCTAATCTCATGCAAATTCGTACCTAGGGGGCATCAGTGATCTATGTTCATTGGAGCAGAAGCCATGAAAGTATTTATAGAAGAGGTACAGGAAAACCACATCACGCTGGTGAGAGAGTGACTGCAGGCGGTCTGCCAAGTTGGTATCAATCACATTACAGACTCTCTGTTGTATTTTATCAAGTAGAAAAATGTTTTAGGTAGGATAATGAATGTTTTCTTTACCTTGTATTAAGTTTCATATTGTAATAAATTTGTTATTCTAAATTTTCAGTTTTTCTCCTTCTGAAAATTTTAAAAAATTATAATTGTAATGCCGCGGAAGTTCTGTTTGCATGGGATGCTATCCACACTTTGAGTGTCACTGTCCTATTCTACTTGATGCATTTTGGTCTATACCACAAATTATAGCAGGAAATAACTTTGTTTCTCAAGAACAGTGACGAACCATTGAAACAAATGATTGTTTATGTTGTGATATGAAGTTTAGCACTAGTCATTCTCTTATGACCGAGTTATATAGGCTCTCTCTTGCACTTATGCAAATTAGGCATATTAATTTGCCAGTGTCACTACAGTTTACAAACCATACATTAAAAAAATTCAAACAAAAAACTTTTCACCATTAAATATCCGACAGAGTTGATATGCTGTTAAAACAAAATCAATCAATCAATTAATCAACCAATCAAAGGGCATTAACTCACTTTTTGCTCTCTCAGCCATGAGATGTGATAGGGACAACAACTGCTATGCTTCTCCCCTCCAAAGAGGCTTCTTGACCCCCCAGACAAATAGAGTTCCTAGTCTGGGGAAAACTAACTTTTCCTTTGACCAAACCATGTGGCAAATAAGATACAGACATTACAGACATGTGCACATGCACACACTCACACATATTGTGGCCAATCATATAAGTATATCTTTACTTCCCTTTATGAGCTACACGTATGATCTGTATATATAAATACAAGGTTGAGTACCTTTTCAAGATGAACAAAGATAGAAACTGTTCTAGTCAGGGCCAGCTCATGGTCCTGGCAAGTTAGACAGCAACCTTAGAGGCTGGCTCTACTCACAACTACCAAATTCTATTCTCTTCAATTATACCAACATTGGAGACCGAACCTTCTTTCTGTTGCTTCAAAGATGAAAAGATCCTTTCTTGAACACTGGCCCAAAATGGCCGCTGAGTAATTCAGTATCAAATTTGCTAAATGAAAGAAAAAACAATCCAAAATCACAACAAATGAGAGGATTATGGTTTAACTCATTGATCTTTTTAAGGGGTTTAGATTTCAATATTATAGTCACCTAAGATAATCCCTGAAAGATAGGATAAATGGTAACTAAGCTTTTCATTAAGAAACTAATTTTTTTTAATATATTTCTTTTTTTTTTAATCACATGTTAATTATGGATGTAGGAAAGTGACTAAGCAGCCAGATCATGACTTATAATATTGCTGATTCTTCTTTTGATTTTATGAAGGAGCTCAAAATAAATAGCAGAAACAGCGGGCCATATGTTGTAACAATATTCTAAATGTGGACAAATAGTAAAGTTTTTGATATTTATGATAGATTCTGGAGAGAAAAATTGTCTTGCGGGACACAGTGAACCAACTTTTTTTTTGCAGCTGGCCGAATAATTGATTAACAAAAGTTTTCCTATGACACATTTTGTTTATTAGGACTTTATCGGACGAAAATTATGTTTACGTTGATATGATTATATATGTGCATAAAGAAGAGGTAAAACAAATATTTCAAAATTTGATTTTGTTTCAAGTATGTATTTTGGTTCAGGCCAATTTCATATCGTTTCTTCATCTTTTTTTATCATTTTTCGATCATTTTTTGATCATTTTTCAATCAAGTTTGTTATTAAACATTCAACATAATATAAGGTTTGGCAGGAAAGGTGAAATAAGAGAAAAAATGGAATTGCCATAACTTTACTGATGGCAAAGAATGAAATTTTTGTCAATTGACTTTTCAACTAGTGAGAAAATACTATGCATGTGCTATCATATATGAACAATGATAACCAACATTTCACAAACAAAACTCTGTTTGCCGTGGTCAGTATATCTCAAGATCTGCTGGATGGATTCAGATGAAACTTTCAGCAATGATTGGCTTCATGACTAGCACAAACTGATAAGATTTTGAGTTCCATTAAGTCCTGGGTAAAATTTCTGGGTTATTTTTCCAGTTTTATTTATGAAATTTAATTTTTGCCTTTCAAATGACAAATACTGAATTGCCTCCCCTAGATCATTTTAAATGTTTAATTAATTCCCCTGTTTTATTTTAAGTATGCATTTAATTTTTAGAATTGTCTAGTTTATTTTTTATATTTTCCCTCTTGAGAGTGGTCAAGTTCATTGCATTTAATATTTCTCATTTTAATAATCATCACTTGCTAATCACTGAGAGACGATGCCGGCATTACTTTGGTTGAGGTTTGTGGACTTTAACTACTCTTTCTGCACATCCAAAATTTAATAAATGCAGTAAAACTTGACATATTAAAATCAAACAGCGCAAAATAACATCAACAATTTACAGACGAAAAATGAAACAAAACCTTAATTTTTATTTTTTTATCACAGCTCTACTCTGAACAAAAGAAAAGTTTTTTTTATTTTTATTTTCTTTACTCTTACTCAGCTAATCCAAGGCCCAAGTGCCCCTGAAGTTAGAGGATTATTAAATGAGGATGTTAAAAGTAGAGGATTGACCTGAGATTTGAAAATGTCAACATTGCAGTTATTGAGAAGTACCTTCTTGGCAGTCTTTCCTATAAAGTAATGGTTTTGGGGAGGAAACTGACTGAATTGAACTTTATTCTTACCAATGGTATATGAAAGCAATTAGGTTGATTATCTAAACTTATTTATAAATTGAGCTTTGTCTGTGTGTGTCTGTGTGTGTGTGTGTGTGTCTGTGTGTGTGTGTGTGTGTCTGTGTGTGTGTGTGTCCATTACCGATAGACTTTGAAACGGCTGAACTGATTTTCTTGAAAATTTACACAGTTGTACTATAAGCATCTACGAGTGTTCTTAGCTCAGTTTTGTGTCAAGGTACCCCCAATAAATATTGAAAATCGATAATCAAAAACATCGGGTTATAGAAGGAGTGGTTCGATTTTAATCAAATTTCATACACTCATAGACAAAAACATAAGAAATGATATTCAGAAGTTTCAAAGTTGCAGTTTTTATAATAGTGTAGAAAATTGATAATATCCCTGATATCGGAAATTGATACCCCTGATATTCTTTCGAATCTGATCAAAAACTGATATTCAGCCATAGATATGGTTCATTTTCTCCAATTTTACTCCCGATGGGTACAATAAGTTTTTATGGACTTACTTAGGTTAGTTTATTCTTGGATGACTTATTTGACTCCGATATTGGAAATCGATACACCGATATCCTACCGGGTCTGATCAAAATCAGTTTTTCAGCCAATTTATTTTAGTTTTTGCTTTGGGTTTGGCTCTAAGTAGATATAATTGTAGTTCTTAGTCTCAACCATTATACCATTTACTCAGAGGACTTATTGAGCTCCAGGAGCATGGATTAGTTTTAAAGCTTTGATTATACCCGAGCAACGCCGGGCTATACTGCTAGTATTGTATAGTAGGCCTTTAATGTAAATGTCTGAACTGGTAAAACTAAAGAATCTAGTAAAAAAGTGAATGTAAAATACTTGACATGAAAATGATGACGGATTAGCAAAAAACTACTCATCTGTAGTAAAAGAGTTGTAGAGTGGAAAATAATTTTACTATGCCAGGAATGAAGATCATATACCCCAGTGAATGTAATAAAGTGTTCCGTTTTGAAATTCCTAGCACCTGAAGAAGGCCAGAGTGTACAATGGCCAAAACATCGTACAAATAGCAACCAAGATGTGGACAGTAGTCTGAATAATGTAAATACTGTCTGTCAAGGTTGAAAAGTAAAAATTGGATGGTTCAAGTTCAAATATAGCAGCAATACACCAATTTTTGTTTTCTGTGGGAAAGGGGTTGCAAAGTGGAAAATAATTCATCACCCACAATGACGTGTAGATACTTTTGAACTCTATCAAGACTGGAAACAGAAGACTGGATTGTTATAGCTCGAATATGGTAGCACTACTCCATTTCTGGTTTGATTTGACTTTCATAAATATAGTTGGTTGGTTGGTTGTTTGTTTTTATGGCAGGTCATTTATTGCCAATTTAATTTTATTTATTTATTGTTGGTTATACCTTTTTTTGTTCAACAATTTATTGTTGTTTATATAAGTTTTTGTGTCTTGTAATAAATTTTTCTTTTCAAGTATCAAGATTCATTGGGATTTTGTTTTTAAGGGCAGGGTCCCCAAGTCCTACCCTTGTCATTTAACCCATAACTGGAGGGAAGGGATGGATTAATACCTTTCCCAAGGGTACCAGTGCTTAAGTGAATACAGGGTATTCAACTGGAATTCAAACTCGGCTTGAATTTCTCTTTCCGAGCCGATATCCACTGCACCACAACACACATCCGTCAATAAACGCTTACAGCACCTGGTATTCCCAAGCGGCCACCCATCTAAGTACTGACCAGGCTCAACGTTGCTTAACTTTGGTGATCGAGCGAATACTGGTGTATTCAACGTGATATGGATGTAAGCACACACATCCGTCAATAAACGCTTACAGCACCTGGTATTCCCAAGCAGTCACCCATCTAAGTACTGACCAGGCTCAACGTTGCTTAACTTTGGTGATCGAGCGAGAACCGATGTATTCAAAGTGATATGACTGTAAGCACGCACATCTGTCACTATACGCTTACAGCACCTGGTAATCCCCAAGTAGTCACCCATCTAAGTACTGACCAGGCTCAATGTTGCTTAACTTCAGTGATCGAGCGAGAACCAGTGTATTCAATGTGATAGGCCTCATAAATATAGAGAATATCAGGTAGTGTCAGATACTTCCTCGAATGATACAAGAAACCAATCATTTACCCAGCCTTCTTAATTTATGAGTCCTACTTCAAATCTGTGGAGAACTTTAGTTACAATAGATATTCAAATCAAGGATATTCATTGAACATACAATCATAACATGGAATAAAGTAGAAAACACCTAAGAATAGATGTGATATATATATCTAAACTTATTTATAAATGGAACTTTGTCTGTGCATGTGCGTATGTGTGTGTGTGTGTCTCTGTGTGTCTGTTCATTACCTATAGACTCCAAAATGGCTGAACCGATTTTCTTGAAAATTTACACAGTTTACCAGTTACATGGTGAAGTAAAATAAAATTTGATAAGGTTTAAACAGGAACTAAAAAGGTGATGGGAACAGAAATTGTGGGGATGAAAAAAGAAGGAAAGAAAGAAAAAGAGAGAATAAACATTTGAAGGGGACATCAAAAAATACATATAAAAAAAATTATAAAAAAGCCGTAAAATATATAAAAGAGTGAACATTGAAATCAACACTCAGGGGTGACAGACTGTTTCATGCTAAGTGCAATCATCAGGCCACATGTATTGAGTTTTCCTCAGCTATATATATATATATAAATTCCTTGCCTATATATATATATATATATCTAAACTTATTTATAAATGTAAGTTTGTCTTTGTGTGTGTGTATGTGTGTATGTGTATCCATTACCTATAGACTCCGAAATGACTGAACCGATTTTCTTGAAAATTTACACAGTTGTCCTATAAGTGTCTGCGAATGTTCTTAGCTAGGTTTTGTGTCGAGGTACCCCAGATAAATATTGAAAATCGATAATCAAAAACATCGGGTTATAGAAGGAGTGGTCCGATTTTAATCATATTTGTTACACTCATAGACAAAGACATAAGAAATGATATTCAGAAGTTTCAAGGTTGCAGTTCTTACAATAGCGCAGAAAATTGATAATATATATATAAAAGCAAGATGTTTGTGTGTATGTCTGTTTATCTTCCTGTATGTCTGTATTTTTTCAGCCCTTTTATTTTAGTTTTTGCTTCGGGTTTGGCTCTAAGTAGGTATAATTGTAGTTCTTAGTCTCAGCCATGATACCATTTACTCAGAGGACTTATTTAGCCTTCAAAATTCAGTTTACGCTGAAAAAACCTTATTTGATATCGATACCAGGAAATCAAAATTTGACTTACATCCATTCATTTTTCTTTCAGTCTACAGTTTCACTTTAATTGGAAACAACTATTGCTTTTTAGCCTTTTGTGCCAACATCTAAAGAGTCTGAGCTCCAGGACCATGGATTAGTTTTAAAGCTTTCATTACACCCAAATAATGCTGGGCTATACTGCTAGTTAAATATATAATTATCAAAAGGTGATAACAGATGGAGAGCTGGAAGGACTGACTATATTTAGTCTCTCAGACCTTTAGATGAAAATCCAATTTTTTTTTCTCAATATCGAGAAGATGACCTGGTTAGCTGGATGCCCCATATGCATGTGTACTCTAACCCGACCAAACCTCTCACTCCTCGATTGGATAGTAGGCCTTCAATGTAAATGTCTGAACTGATAGAACTAAGGAATCTAGTAAAAAAGGGAATGTACAATACTTGCCATGAAAATGATGATGGATCAGCAAGATGGATGTTCACCGAAACGTTATACAAATAGAATCAAAAGAGAAGAAAAGCGAATAAAATATAATTGGATATTTTTAATTATATACATGTATAATAATATATATAATTATATATATAATTATATATATGTATATCAACACATATATATATATGTGTTGATGTCTGTCATTTTATATCAGTTGTGTAAAAGCAAGTCATTTTGATCAAATTTGGTTCCAATTCATTTTGTCATTTATCTTACGTGAAAAGATAATCAAGATTTGGTTGAAGCGGATTCTCACCGAATACGTAGTAGTTTATGGTCTCTCATTAATGAGAGGAAAACACAGGACAATAGTGAGGAACGTTGAATTGGTTGCAACATTGTTTATAACAAATACACTTGGGAAAGTTATTAATCCGTTACTTCCTGTTATGGGTTAAATAACAGGACTGATTGGGTTCTATAGCCTTGGTTGGCAACCAGTCTAATGCAGAAAGTAATGGCAACATACTGTGGGATAATCTTCTACCCAGTCAGTCATGTCTCTTTTGAGACATGATCAGCCAAGCATGTAAGCGTTCAGCGATGGATGTGCATTTTGGTCCTGTGGATATCAGCTTGGAAAGAGAAATCGGTGAGCCAAGTTCGAATTCCACTTAAGTACCCTGCATTCACTTAAGCACTATTACCCTTGGGAAAGGTATTAATCCATCACTTCCCTCCAGTTATGGGTTAAATAACAGGATGGGGCCTGGAGGCAACCCAATTAGTGTTAGTTTCACAATAAAAACACCCTTGGTAGCCCTGGCAAAGCATCAACTATTCAGCTATTTGACAAGATTATGAATTTCACTACAAAACTGCGCCAGGGTTCCAAATGCACAGGGAATACTGGAGGGGTATAGTGAGTTCTATCTCGGCCAATGGCCACAAGATGACGATGTGAAGCATGTATCACATATGGCACTTAACTGACTGGCTGATAGTAGAGCATAGTGAAAATAGCCAAACCATACAATGGTAGCAATGTATGCAGATTATACCAGGAGGAAAAATTATCCCATTATGTTGTTCCTAGAAAGAAAACAATGATTAAATGAAAGATCAGAAATTATGTCCAGATGTAATCATACCCATAAATACATACTAGAATCATACAAAAATGGAGGAAAGTGTTCGAAGATCTTTATATAATTCCTTCCTAATTTTGAAATTTTTTTGGTTGTTTGAAAACTTCAGTCACGTGTTGTTAAAAATTCCATTCACATGTTCAAGCATTTGAGAAACAGTAAAATCAGTTGTTGTAAATTGCCTGAAGATACCAAAAGGTTGAAACCTAGGTCACAGAAATAACTCATTTCCAAATGAAAATATTCAAAAGTTCTACAATATAATTATAATGAAGACTTCTTAATACAACTGTGTACTGGTTTAATTTAATTATGACCAAAAACTAACTAATTACACACACACACACACACACACACACACACACACATATTTATATACTTAAGAGCTTGCAACATTAAATTTACATGAAAAAACTAAAAAGAACAAGAACAATTCATGACTTGCCTATGTTATAATACTCACTAGTTTTAGGAAACTTACCAAATGTCACTCTTTATGCTGATGATGACTCAAGTGAGTCGAAAGGTCGGACCATATACTTTTCTTCCAAAATAAACATCAGACAATTTCTGGTGGAAATTCTTCTGTCTCCGAGAAGGATTATTTGTAATTTGTTAAAATCGATCATTAAAATTAATCGACACAAAATATCTGTTGTTTTCACACACACACACACACACATTCATTCTCACATTTTTGTTATTGCTTTCTTTTTTTTCATTTTTGCAATCTTTTCTGTTCTTTTATTTTTTCTTCCTTTTTTTCCTACTTTTGTTTTTTATCTTTCTTATTTTCATTTTTATTCTTTCTTCCTTTATTTCTTTCTTTTGTCTTTACTCTTTCTTGCTCTAACTTCTTTCTTTTGTTCTATATTCATTATTTCTTTCACTTTTTATTCTTTCTTGCTTTTTTCTTTTTCATTTTCATTCTTTCTTGATTTTGCTTTTTACTCTTTCCTTCTTCCTTTTTGACTTTCTTTCATTTATTATGTCTTACTTTCGTTTTTTTATTCTTTCTTTTTAGTTTCTGTCGTTTTTCATTCTTCCATTCTTTCATTTTTTTATTCTTTCTGGTTTTACTTTTTATTCTTTTTTTCATTTTTTATTCTTACTTTTTTCTTTCTTTTCTTTCTTTTGATTTTTATTCTTTCTTCCTTTGCTTTTTATTCTTTCATTCATTTTTTATTCCTTCTTCCTTTTTATTCTTTCTTGTTTTGCTTTTTATTGTTTGTTTCATTTTTCTTTTATCTTTCATTCAGTTTTATTCTTCCTTTCCCCCTTCCATCATTTACTTCATTTTTATTCTTCACACATACATATAAACATATATATATATATATATACAAATACAAATATATATATATATATACATACAAATACAAATATATATATATATATACATGTGGTGTATATATAGAAGAATCCAAAGGAGTGTCCTGTACATAAAGTGGTAGAATAACTCTCTAGGAGAGCTCTAAATATATATGTATATAAATACATATAGAGCAAATATATGTAAAATTAAGACAGACACATTATTCATTGATTAAGTGGAAGTCTAGGCCTATTTCAGGCGAACCATCTTCAGCTTCCATCTTTATTGTACAGAAGATTTAACACAAATCTGGATTCATGTAAAATCTTCTGTATAATAAAGATGGAAGCTGAAGATGGATCGTCTGAAATAGGCCTAGACTTCCACTTAATCAAGTAATAACGTGCATGTCTTAATTTATATATATATACAAATATATATATATATATATATATATATATATATATATATATATATATATATATATTTATTATTAAATTATGTTTTAGAACATGTACACTATTTTTTTCTATATATATAGAAAAAATTATGTACATGTTCTAAAACATAATTTATAATAAATATTCACAGCTCTATACATCATATATCGAGCACTGTTTTAAATTAATGTTTTGGATGGTGAAAAAAATTTTTTTCTTTGTTCTGTACTCACTCGGATATATTTATATATATATATATATATATATATATATATATAAGTAAAAAAAATATATATAAATGATGATGAAAAAATGACCCTTAATATCACAAGTTTGTTGGCATCCCTCAAATATTTATTCAGCCATTTGTTGCACAATTCATTTTTCTTATTATAAGTTTTGATTATTTCATAGCTATATATTATTATATTATTATTTCATAGTTATATATATATATATATACATATATATATATATATGTGCACATATATATATATAACTATGAAATAATAATATAATAATGTATAGCTTTGAAATAATCAAAACTTATGATGAAAAATGAATTGTGCAACAAATGGCTGAATAAATATTTGAGGGATGCCAACACACTTGTGATATTAAGGGTCATTTCCTCATCATCATTTATATATATTTTTTTGCTTATAAAATCAAAATAAATATAGATTTTCTACTAAGCTTAGAGGAAAATATTTAAATATTTTAAATGTTACAAGATAACAAATATTTAATTAAAATTTCTAGTTATTTTCCTTTTTTGAATGAGTAAAAATTAAAACTGACAAAACCCAAAAGACTGACCTCATCACCAAAGAAAAAAATATAAACATCCTTCCTTCCTTCCTTCCTTCCTTCCTTCCTTCCTATTTATGTATGTTTATATCTGTGTTGATATCTTTTTCTTTTCTTTTTTTCTAAGTTTTATCTATCTATCTATCTATCTATCTATCTATCTATCTTCTAGCTGCATAGCGCGGCATTGTTCGGGTGTAATGAAAGCTTTAAAACTAATCCATGGTCCTGGAGCTCAGACTCAGTCTCTAGGATATTTGTAAAGTTTGGTGAGAATCGGATAAAAATTGTGGATTTGTATAAAGAACATACAGACAGATAAACTGACACACACACAAACATCTTGCCTTATATATATATATATATATATATATATATATATATATATATATATATATTATTGATTTTCTGCACTATTGTAAGAACTGCAACCTTGAAACTTCTGAATATCATTTCTTATGTCTTTGCCTATGATTTGATTAAAATTGGACCACTCCTTCTGTAACCCAATTTTTTCGATTATCGATTTTCGATAATTATTGGGTGTACCTTGACACAAAACCTAGCTAAGAACACTCGCAGATACTTATAGTACAACTGTGTAAATTTTCAAGAAAATCAGTTCAGCCATTTCGGAGTCTATAGGTAATGGATACACACACACACAGACAAAGTTCCATTTATAAATAAGTTTAGATTTAGATCTATCTATCTATCTATCTATCTATCTATCTATCTATCTCAGTCTGTTCATTTCTATCTATCTATCTATCTATCTATCTATCTATCTATCTCAGTCTGTTTATTTCTATCTATCTATCTATCTATCTATCTATCTATCTATCTCAGTCTGTTCATTTCTATCTATCTATCTATCTATCTATCTATCTATCTATCTATCTCAGTCTGTTCATTTCTATCTATCTATCTATCTATCTATCTATCTATCTATCTATCTCAGTCTGTTCATTTCTATCTATCTATCTATCTATCTATCTATCTATCTATCTGTTTTCTAACATATCTATCTATCTATTTAATAAGCTATCAACTTCAGTCTGTTTTTTTAACTATCTAGCTTTCTCATTTTCTGCATTTTACTTTGCACATACTCATGCAACGTGTGTGTGTGTGTGTGTGTGTGTGTGTGTGTACATGTGTGTGTACATGTGTGTGTTAAATATAACATTTTATGGTTTAGTTATTTTCCAATGTTCTTATTGATGGGAGTAAAGGAGTTCAAAAATTGTTCACATTGTCCTTTTTCCCAAGTGCTTTCGGCCAATTCTTTAGCCATTTTTGGCAGGTGGTGGGCAGGGAAGAGACTTGTTTAGGTGTTGTGAATTTCTCTTCATGTTTTGAGTGTTTAAGTTGTTGTTTATTTTAAAAAAAAAGAAAACATGCATCTAAACATCAAAGCAATTCACATATCAAAGTGTTTTCAAATTCACATATCAAAGGTTTTTTCAAATACAACACTCATATAATATATACATGGAGTATCTAAGCGATGACCCGTGTCATGTGAACTGGTTTATTTGTAATTCAATTTAGTCATCATCAACAACTGTAGGCCTGCTAGAATGTTCTCCATCTTCCAGATCAATTCTGAAAAGGGCAGACCTTTCAATATTTAACAATTTTAGGGGGGCTCACTTTCTCATATAATGTTATAGTAAATCGATCCTTCATTTTGGAACCACTCACGTTGGAGTCACTTTGTTTTGTTTTTTTTTGAGACAAGTTGTTGCTCTTATTTTTGTCTTTTTCAAGTTTTCTTTAGTTTTTACAATGGCATCTTCCTTGTAAACTCCAAGAATGGCTTTATTCAAAAATTTCACAAAGGATTCAGTAGTTGGATATGTGCAAACAAAAAAGTTAATTGCACAGGATTGATTTACTATATGGTTGTATGCAAAAACTGAGTCCCCCCCCCCCAATTGTTTAAATGTTGAAATTTTTACAGATTTTTTTTCGTCAATTAGAAAGTTTGTGTAATCAATAAGATTGCACTGAAAAATATAAAAAAAAAAATGAAAAACAACAAATTTAACGGTGGTGGTAGTCTCCTTCAGGTCTGCCCTGAAGAGTATTTTCAGTATCTTTGTAAATGGCACAAAAATTTATGTTTTTCTTTTCGAGTCTTGTACAGAGTGAACCTTACTGAAGGAAAAAAAAAAATTTTGGATTTTGAATATGGCACTCAATGAGGACCAAATACACCACACAGCAGTAATAGCCAACCAGACTAGTAACCATTATCCCACCCTGAGGAACCATGGGTGTTCTGAGATCATTTTGGTAAAGCGATGACATTATCCAAATGTTAACATTTAAAAAATAAAAGTATATGCAGAATTAGTAAAGGTAAACACCCTCTCTTATTCTGTTTTTCGTAGTTGACATTTGGTTTTGGAAAGAACCTAAAGAGACGGATGATGTCCAAATGTTGAACTTCAATGTTTCTATTTGTTTTGTTTGTTTGTTAATGCAAGTAAAACTGATTATCTTTTTTCTAGAGATATCTTTGATTTTACAAAAGCCAACAGGTTTTTCTTTTTGATAATAATACAACAAGACTATGTTATGCTTTAAAAATGATCAGTTTATATATATATATATGTATCAGTGTATACATATATATATATATATATATATATATATATATAAACATGCAGTGTAAATATAGAAGAATCCAAAGGAATATCCTGTAAATAAAGTAGTAAGATAACTCTCTAGAACTCTAAATATATATGTATATAAATACATATAGAGCAAATATATGTAAAAATTAAAACAGACATGCTATTCCATGGTAAAGCAGAAGTATAGGCCTATTTCAGGTGAACATTCATCAGCTTTCGTCTTTATTGTACAGCAGATTTTACACAAATACATTTTTTTAAATAGACGGAGACTCACTTTATTTCCAGTTAAGCACAGCATGCGAGAGCTTTGAAAGAATGCTCCTTTTCAAAAAATACAAAAGAAATTATGATACAGTCAAAACATGAGAAAAAATAACAACATGAAAAACATAACACCATTGAGAATGGCCAGTGAAATCACTGAAAGTGATTGAAAAATAATAATTACAGAATTTTTATATTCCTTATCTCCAGCAAAACGAAAGCATGTAAGAATACTGGGAAAATTAAATAAAATATTAATAAAATCTTCCTTGTCAAAAAGAATATAATACACAGACATGACTTTATGCACATACATGAGCTTTACAAAATATTCAGTCATACGTGAAATAAAATCAAAAAATTGTCAAAAATTGCTAAAATGTATAACCGAAGGTGCTTGAAAAAACAAAACATTTGGGCAATTTTTATATAATTTATGCTCTGAAAAGAAAAAAAAAACTTAAGATCACATGAAAAATTATATTAAAAAAAAACTTAACCATAATATCTCCACAGTTATTTTTTAATGAAACCTGTATAAAAGAGTGATTGCTGCTCAGACACATATTTAAATATATATATAATAATGTATTCAACAGATTCTAAATATAAGCATCTTTTTTTATTCCATTTTTCTTACTCTTTACTCTTTACTCATCAGTTTCACTAGAAACAAAGAAGAGAGTGCTAAATTGCTATGTGATATCAGTTCTTCAATACGGCAGTGAATGTTGGACAATATCATCGAAGATGAAGGAAAAACTCGAAGCAGTGGAAATGTGGTTCTACAGAAAAAGGCTGCAGATATCAGGAACCGAACATGTGAGCAATGATGAGGTGTTGGAAAGAATGGAAAAATTAATAGTGAGCATCAGGAAGAGACAACTGAAGTTCCTTGAACATGCAATGAAGAAGGAGGGCTTGAAGAACCTGATACTGACAGGCCAGATAGAAGGAAAAAAAGACAGAGGAAGGCAGTGGATAACATATTTGCAGGGCCTGAGCAGGTGGATGACAGAACAGGGATTGCATGGTGAAACAAGAAAGCTTACTAAGAGCCACCAGGTATAGGAAGATGTGGAAAGTCATGACTGCCTATGTTCTGAAAGAACAGGGCACATAGAAGAAGAAGAATATTTAGAAACAGCGACAGTAGAAATTTCTAGGACAAATCATGAGAAAAGTGTACCTGGAGAATCTGACACTCACAGGGCATATTGAAGCAAGAACGTGACAGGGAAAAGCAATGAATAGACTATCTAATAAGCCTGTGTAAATGGATGGCAGAACAGAGATTGGGAATGACAAATCTTACTAAGAGCAACAATGGATAGAAAATTGTGAGGGCCATGATCACACACATCCTTCTGAGACTTCTGAGACAGCCTGTATATAATTATTATAAAATGTAAGTTATAATCGGATTAAGTGACTGAATTAGTCTGGCAATCGAACTGAAATTCAAATGCTTGTTCATAATTCTGTCAGGATTAAAAGTGCTGCTGAGTCATAAATTGCCAGAAAATAGGTGATGTATTATATGTGTGTGTGTGTGTGTGTGTGTGTGTGTGTGTGTGTGTGTGTGTGTGTAAATATGCATATATATGTGTATGTATATAAATATGTATATATATATATATATATATATATATAAATATATTTGTGTATATATATATAAATATGTATGTATATAAATATGTACATATAAATAAATATGAATATAAATGCATATATATATATATATATAGAGCACTCTGGAAGAATGGTAGACTTTGAAAAACAGTAGCTACCCTGGCATGTACGCATCACTCATTCACTAATGAATTAGAGCACTCTGGCTATTGGACATGTATAGTGATAATATACATGCTAAAAAGTCTGCCTTCTTCTACCATGCGCCCATGGCCCAGAGGTAGAATCGCCGACTGACGCCAATTCTGTCGGGTTTCAATCCTGGGTTAGAAGCAATCGGAGTCTAACCATACTGATGAGCTGTGATACAGTGAAACAGATCTGTCTGTGGATGACTGTATATATATTTAAATATTGTGTGTCCGAGCAGCAATCTCTCTTTTATACAGGTTTCATTAAAAATGACAGAGAAGCTATTATGGTGAAGTTTTTTTTTTTTGTCATTTTTCATGTGATCTTATGAGTTTGTTTCTTTTCAGAACGTAAATTATATAAAAATTACCCAAATGTTTTGTTTTTCCAAGCACTTTTTGGTTTTCTCAGCATCATTCTGTAGACCCAAATCTCTGTTATCTCAAGTCTCTTCTTCATCTGTGAGGAAATTGTCCAACTTTCACTCCCATAATAGGAGGATTCTTATTACGTCACTGTTTAGCCTTCTCTTCAACAAACATGAACCTTGATGTCTGCAATAAGACAGAGTCTCAAAAGAGTTTTTTCCTATGATGCCACATTTTAACTAACTTCACTCTTTTGGCAATGGTTAGAATTGGAATAAAACCTAAAGATATGTAAATGAATTCATGCATTCTTTAATTCTTGAGAACTGACAGCAAAAATAATAAACACTATTTATTATATTGTTTATTTACAGCATTTATTTACTATATTATTTATTGGAATGGTTGGCAACCAGTCTAGGAGAAGGAAACTCTTAATTCAAAATCAGCTTGGAGAGGGTTAATAGCGGGACAGACTGGGTTATATAGCCTTGGTTGGCAACCAGTCTACTGAAGAAACATGCTTTGAGCCAGCCTGGAAGAGTAGACTAAAAAATTAACAAGAGAATATTATCTCATGTTGATGCACTATCAGCAATGATGTGGAATAAGTGACTGATGATGAAAGAAATTAAAAAAACTTCCTGAAAGAATACTTTGGATCAAAAATGTCTTTCAGGTCAACAATGATTTCTCCCTCATGAAAATGAGGAAGAAATCATTGTTGAGTTGAAAAACATTTTTTTTAAAAGTGATGTTCACTCTGTACAAGGCCAGAGAGCCACTAAAGGGATGGGGCTACAGAGTATGAGGCACAGTTTATGTGCAAATATGGGGAAAATGACGATTATCCCTAGACTTAAACAGGTTAATATTGTAGTGATCGGGGAAGCATTGTCTTAGAAGTTAATTCCACAAAGCAGTGTTTCATTTTTTTTTTTTATCATATCACCCTGAGCAAGGCGGTAACACCACTGATGTGCAGGGGGCTACGTAAGTGTGAAAAGATTGGAAAAGAGAAAACCAGAAACCACATCCTAAACAGGGAACAAGGGATGAGCCTCTTTACCTGTTCAATAGACGTGGGTGGAGTGTGAACCGGGTGATAGTTTAGTCAATCTACTCCAATTGAAAAAAAAAAAAAAGAAAAAGGAGTGAAAAGATTGGAAAAGAGAAAACCGGAAACCACATCCTAAGCAGGGAACAAGGGATGAGCCTCTTTACCTGTTCAATAGACGTGGGTGGAGTGTGAACCGGGCGATTGTTTAGTCTATCTACTCCAATTGAAAAAAAAAAAAAGAAAAAGGAGTGAAAAGATTGGAAAAGAGAAAACCGGAAACCACATCCTAAGCAGGGAACAAGGGATGAGCCTCTTTACCTGTTCAATAGACGTGGGTGGAGTGTGAACCGGGTGATAGTTTAGTCTATCTACTCCAATTGAAAAAAAAAAAAAGAAAAAGGAGTGAAAAGATTGGAAAAGAGAAAACCGGAAACCACATCCTAAGCAGGGAACAAGGGATGAGCCTCTTTACCTGTTCAATAGACGTGGGTGGAGTGTGAACCGGGTGATAGTTTAGTCTATCTACTCCAATTGAAAAAAAAAAAAAGAAAAAGGAGTGAAAAGATTGGAAAAGAGAAAACCGGAAACCACATCCTAAACAGGGAACAAGGGATGAGCCTCTTTACCTGTTCAATAGACGTGGGTGGAGTGTGAACCGGGCGATTGTTTAGTCTATCTACTCCAATTGAAAAAAAAAAAAGAAAAAGGAGTGAAAAGATTGGAAAAGAGAAAACCGGAAACCACATCCTAAGCAGGGAACAAGGGATGAGCCTCTTTACCTGTTCAATAGACGTGGGTGGAGTGTGAACCGGGTGATAGTTTAGTCTATCTACTCCAATTGAAAGAAAAAAAAAAGAAAAAGGAGTGAAAAGATTGGAAAAGAGAAAACCGGAAACCACATCCTAAACAGGGAACAAGGGATGAGCCTCTTTACCTGTTCAATAGACGTGGGTGGAGTGTGAACCGGGTGATACATAGATCTATCTACTCCAATAAAAAAATAAAATAAAATAAAAGTTAAGGGTGGTGAGTTAACTAAGTTTTAAGTCCACTCAAAGAAATTTCTTTGAAAAAAAAGATGAAAAAAAAAAGACACTTGTTCAAATGATCATGACATGTTTAAATCTAAGCAAAAATAAATAAATAAATAAATACAAAATCATGACTTACTTTTAGCAAAATTTCAAATAAATCTTACCAACCCGAATGCACATGGGATGAACCTTCTCTTCTTGCCATTAGAATATGAAGAGGATGATGTAGGTTCTCTACAATGTGTGCAGCATGGTGAGTCTTCGCTGTGAAGTAGTGATAGAGCATTGAGATGCTTGCGATATTTCATCTGTGAGGAAAGGGGTTGTAGGGTGGAAAATAACTTGTCACACTTGGATGCGGAGTCGATTTTGAACTCTTTTGAGTCTGGAACAGAAAAACTGGGCAGCTCCTGTCCATATTTGACAGCAGTACTTAATTTTAGGCCTGATTTGATTAGAATAAAGGTAGCAGATAGTAGGAGTGAGATACTTGCCAAACTGGTACAGGGAATTGACCATTTTTAATTTTAAATACCTAAGATACATAAGTGTATGCATTAGGACAAATTTAGTGCAGGAGATGAAACTGGATGTTGGTTAGGCTGCACAAGTGATAGTTTTGCCCAACACCACAAGATGTTACAAATCCAAAATATTAACCTGAGAACCCAAATCATGTTCTTAAACAGTCTTTTTAGATCTTGATTCTCAATATCAAGTATGGTGCCCAATTAATTCAGAAATACCTAAACAAACATTTCTTAGAGCAATTATTATAAACAGCTTAAAGCAATAATCAAGACATTGGTTTTTTACATTAAAGTGAACAAAAGGTTTGGAAGGAAACTCCCTAGAGAAAGCATAAATAAGTAGAAGGGAAAAAAGATGATATAATCAAGATGTTGACTTTCCACACTACTTTAAACAAAAGGTTAGGAAGGAAACTCCCTTAAAAAAGCATATATACATAAAAGGAAAAATAATGATATAATTAAGATGTTGACTTTCCACACTACTTTAAACAAAAGCTTAGGAAGGAAACTCCCTTGGAAAAGTATATATACATAGAAGGAAAAATAATAATATAATTAAGATGTTGACTTTCCACACTACTTTAAACAAAAGGTTAGGAAGGAAACTCTTTTGGAAAAGCATATATACATAGAAGGAAAAATAATAATATAATTAAGATGTTGACATTCCACACTACTTTAAACAAAAGGTTAGCAAGGAAACTTCCTTGAAAAAGCATATATACATAGAAGGAAAAATAATGTTATAATCAAGATTTTGACTTTCTTCACTGCCTGAAAAGAAAGAGTTATAAGGTTTGTATGATGCACAAAGTTGCTGATTAGCAAAGCTATAACGAAAATACTGGAAACAAATGGTTGAGTGAAGAAGGATTTAATCACATGAGAACATGGATTGAGAGTACAGTAGTTCAGTGCAACAAGAATACAACTGAAAAGCGCTACACCTTTGCAACCCACTTTTTGCCACTGTTCCATGAGCTGACATTCAACTAATAGCAGACGGACATTATCATGTTTGAGTTTTCTTAGTCTGAGTTTTGTTTAATGGCATATCAACACCTCTGTGGGTTATTTAATGCCAAAATGGTTAGATTTTAAGGTATTTTTTTTAATGTTCGGTTATAGTCAGAAGGGTCATTCAGTCAGATTTTAATGAAAATCTTTTGTTTTTATTCTTTTTTATTTTAGAAAACTGAAACTGCTTTCTGGTTTTGTATTCAAAAATGTTTTGCTGAGAATTTTTATCCTTTAAAAAAGTGTTATGTTAATAATTTTTTCTTCGAAAATAGATTGTTGGTAATATTTTTCCTTCAAAAATATATATTTTTCTATAAAAGTCTATTTTTATGTATATATTTCTATAAAAGTGTATTTTTATACTTTCATAGTGTTTTGACCCCAGTTTGGGGGTTAACTATTTGCCCATAGCTGGGACTCTAACAGGTGCTAACAGTCTGGGTCAGGTTAGACCTGAAAACAGCAGCAATTAAGAAGTGGTTTCAATGCTCCTCACAACCTCCCAATCACATGCCTTGCTGCCAGATGCAGTTTACTGTCATGCCCAGGACAACATTTTCATGTTTTCTATAATGTGTAGAGAAGATTAGTCAAACTTTCTGCACAACAAAAAAGTTTAGAGGAAAGCCTCTATCACAACTAGAAAGAATGGTAAGAGATTGTATACTAAGAAATCTATTTTTCTGAAAAAACATTTTAAAAAAAACGACTTTTATAAATCAACAGTAATGTTAACTGCTTGGTCAATTAATGCTTAAAATTTCCTGTATGGAAATGGCTGATTTACCATTACCAACTTTCAAGCAAAAATTCTTTAGCATATAAGCAGGTTAACTTTTCTTGACAAAAGTCTTTTCTTACAGATCTTGTTAAGCATTTGAATGCTTTTGTGCTCAGCATGTATCCCAATGGTAACACTTTGTTCCAGCAAGATAATACACACTACTCTTGTACTTACTACTTGTACTTGTTTTGGTATTCACTCCAGTCGGGTTGAGCCAGCATCCTCCTGAGCGCAAAACACCTCTCGGACTATTGCAGCCCACGTTTGCCAATCCTGAGCCAGGTCACACAAAAAAACAAAAAACACGCAGTTCCATTGTCAAAGACCAACTATGTGTAGGCTCGATAGTGCTGCTAGGTCATCCTTGATAGTCATTGCCCACGTCTTCAGCTGCATGTCAACATGTTGCGCCAGCCAGGCAGAGAAGAGGGATGAAGGACATTGTGGATGAGCCATCCCTCCAGATGTCAAGCTGCATGCCTGAACCATCGCAGGTGACACTGAAGATGTACGAGTGGCAGAGGTCAGAGATGTAGGTGTTGTTGTATAGTTGCACACACTACTCACAGACATCTCTCTTTTTTTTTTCTGTTTTTTTTATAATCGTTTCATCCCGAGCAAGGCATTTCACTGCCATTATTGTGCAGGGGGTTACATAGAATGGAAAGTGGTGAGAAAGGATGGTTAGACATAGGAAAGGTCAGAAGGAGGGTGATAGACGGGTAAGGATACCAAGAATGAGGGTTGGGTAGATGGCGAGAGTGTTGGGAGAATAGATGCAAGTTAGTGTGATAGGAGGTGTCTATTGAGCTTACATTTAAACTCCTGGAGATTGTAGCTGTCAGGAAAGCAGACATGTGGAAGGGAATTCCACATTCGGGAAGTGTGAGAAAAGAAGCTGTTGGAGTAGAAATTATGGTTACATCTTATCAGTTTTACTGTAAAAGGGTGGGACCTAGTTGCTAATCTAGTATCTCATGTAAATTCATACCTAGGGGGCACCAATGATCTAAGTTCATTACTCAGCTTTCTAAATTTAAGCCCTACTGAACCTGTATGAAGCATGATATAGATGTCAGTAAATTTCTCTCAGACATGCGCTGGAGCCTACCTGGTCCAGAGAACAGTAAATGCAACACTGAGAGCCAAAGGCATATTGGAATGGCCAATGATGCATTCCAGAAGTTTAGTAAAGTATTAAGAGACAGGAAAATTTAGCTGGGATCACACAAAAGAGTATTGGATTGTTATATGATGTCTGTTCTTCAATATGGCAGTGAATGCTGGACAATCTCATCAAGGATGAAGGAAAAACCCGGAAGCAACCGAAATGTGATTTTACAAAAGAAGACCATGGATTGAACATGTGAGCAATTAGGAGGTTTTGGAGAAAATGGAAATGAAGAGAAAACTAATACTTAACATCAGGAAAAGACAGCTAAAGTTTCTGGGACATGTAATGAGGAAGGATGGCTTGAAGAATCCGATACTCACAGGATGGATAGAGGGAAGGAGAGACATGGGAAAACAATACTTGATGGACTTAAGCAGATGAATGGTGGATTAAAGTTTGGGAGGGTTAACAGGAGAAGTGGGGTTTAGAGGTACAAGAGATAGGGAGATGTGGAAACCATGATCGTGTACGTCCTGAAGGGACACGGCAGATAGAAGAATAAGAATGGCTTCCACACATCCTGTTTATCTACTGTTATTCAAGCAAAAGGAGGAACTATGCCTTATTAGGCAGCAATCTCTGATTGTTTTGGCACTTCCTTTTAAAAACATTGCGTGCTAATAAAACAGAATCAAGAGAAGTCGGTCTTGTGGTTTATGAATCACTTCTTAATCAGCTTTCACTTATTTATTTATTTGAAAACCAAATAAATACAAGTTTGCTGCTAAGCTTAGGAGAAATGTTTAAACTGGGGAAAATAAGAAATATTTAATTAAATATTTTAATGTTTGTTTTAAATAAAAAAGTATTAAATATAAAGTGCACGCCCAAGAGGATGACCTCATCACCAGACATAATTTTAGGAAACATTAAAACTTGCTTACATGCATGCATTCTTCCTATCTATCTATCTATCTATCTATCTATCTATCTATCTATGTCTGTTTTTACTAATTTTCTATCTCAGTTTGTCCACTATCTATCTATCTATATATATATATATATATATATATATATATATGACTCAGTCTATTCATCTATCTATCTATCTATCTATCTATCTATCTATCTATCTATCTTTGTCTGTTTTTACTACTTTTCTATCTCAGTTTGTCCACTATCTATCTATCTATCTATCTATCTATCCATATCTGACTCAGTCTGTTTATCTATTTATCTATCTATCTATATATATATATATATGACTCAGTCTATCTATCTATCTATCTATCTATCTATCTATCTATCTTTGTCTATTTTTACTAATTTTCTATCTCAGTTTGTCCACTATCTATCTATCTATCTATCTATCTATCTCTGTTCATTTATATCTATCTCAGTTTGTTCATTGCTCTCTCTTTCTCTTTCTCTCTTTCTATATATATATTTATATATTAGTTATCCACGTACAAGCCTGTTTTGGTATATCACAGCTCATCAATGTGGTTTGACACATCCACTTGCTTATGGTCGGGATCAAATTTGGTGTAAGTTGAAGTCGTTACCCCCAAGCCATATGCATGGTATCAGAGAAAGGAAATTTTAACGTGTTATATATAAGCAATGTATACACATGCCAGTCACTGAAAAAAGTCAATTCATTGCTAAAGAGTAATGCATATATTGCAGAAATGGAAACTATTTTTAAAATTTTATCTGTTAAAATCAGATGCCAGTGCAATTTTTATTTTTCCTAAATTCAGACGACAATTTATCAATCACCTCCTACACACACACACACACACACACACACACACAAATGCACACATCTGGCTATTGGACGTGTATAATGATAATATACACGCTAGAAAGTCTGCCTTCTTCTGCCGACCGCCCATAGCCCAGAGGTAGAATCGCCAAGTGACACCAATTCGATCAGGTTTCAATCCTGGGTTAAAAGCAATCGAAGTCTAACCATACTGATGAGCTGTGATACAGCAAAACAGATCTGTCTGCGGATGACTATATATATATATATATATATATATATATATAATTAATATAAGTAAAAGGTTTGTCACTTAGTTGATTGATGTTGCCTTCAGCATCCCTACTCCAGAGTTAGTTTCATAGACAAATCCTTTGGGACAGAGTTTACCCAAAAATTGATACACACTTCAGGAAAGGAAAAACTACCATAGATTTTGTAATACTAAATTTATTCACACATCACAAGATTAATACAAGTTAACTTTGGATTCTACAATGACAAGAGATGCTTAAAATGGTGGCTTTTACTTCCAGACATTCACAGCAAACTACTGCTGCGGCAACGTCGGCCAGAATGTCCAGTGGGACTGCTGCACATGCATTTTCAATTTCTTGTCTAAGTGCCGCCAATGTACCCATTTTTCTACAATACGCAACTTCCTTTTGGACTTATTGATGCTACAGCCATGAGGGCAATGCCATCTGTCGAAAAAATATTGTGTTACAGTAAACAGTGTTATTGCAATTCGATAAAACTTTGAAAGACAAGTTTTCCTTTCCTGATGTCTGTATGCATTTTTTGACAGACACATGCTTTCTTCCCCCCCCCCTCTCTCTATATATATATATAAGTAGGGTCCAAATAGCATAATGATGATCCACGTATACTGTATTAATATGTATAGGAAAAACTACTAAAAAGTTGTAAGTTTAAAAATGTATTTTTTTTTACAGTATTTATTTATTTCTATTATTATATTTGATATTTCAGACCGATCTCGACCTTTCATCAGAAACAAATGATTTTAAAATTTACTGATCGATTCTGATTTTAGTTATACATACTCACGCAGAAAGAAAGAAAAATACTGGATTTTAAAATTAAATACATCCAGGCTAGGGTTAAATAGGGACTTAGGTGTTTTGAATCTTTATAAATATTTCAATAGTTAAACAATTTTTAGATACACTTAAAAAATTTTTCTTTGAAACAACATTTAAAAGTATGATTAGAGATAAGTTTATGTTTACAAATATTAAAAAACTGTATTGCTTTCTACGTCACGTGATGTAAACATCTCTCGACGAATGCTCTCGTGACGGACACTTCTAGTATAAATTTTAAAATCATTTGTTTCTGATGAAAGGCCAAGGTCAGTCTGAAATATCAAATATATATATATAATAATAGAAATAAATAAATACTGTCAAAAAATACATTTTTAACCTTACAACTTATATACATATATATATATATATATATATATAAGTTGTAAGTTGACTCTTCAGAAATGAATTGAGTTCTCTCGGTGACTGGTGTCTGTATACACTGCTTACATACAAGATGTTAAAATTTCCCTTCTCTGACCCCATGCGCCGATGGCTTAGGGAGTAGAGACTCTGACTGACACTAAATTGGTCGAGTTTCGTTCCCAGCCAGAAGCAAGTGGATATGTCTAGCCACACTGATGAGCTGTGATACAGCGAAACGGGCTTGTATGTGGATGACTAATATATTATCCTCTCATTATGATTGAGCTCTCGGGAGAAGAGGATTTTAAAAACAGATTCCACTTCTGCTATATGCATGACTCTTCAGAAATGAATTGAGTTCTATCAGTGACTGGCGTCTGTATACACTGCTTACATACAAGACGTTAAAATTTTTCTTCTCTGACCCCATGCGCCAATGGCTTAGGGAGTAGGGACTCCGACTGACACCAAATCGGTTGAGTTTCGTTCCCGGCCAGAAGCAAGTGGATATGTCTAGCCACACTGATGAGCTGTGATACAGCGAAACGGGCTTGTATGTGGATGACTATATATATATATATTGTGGGTTATTATGAGAAGTTGTTATTTCATAAAACAGATAAGCCCCATTGTTACTTCTGCTATGTCAATGATACTTTTAGTTCATTTACATCTATAGGTAGAGCAGAAGAATTTTTCTCCCAACCTAACAATCTTCATCCATCATTATGATATACAATGTTAATAAAGGAGAATAATCAGGAACCTTTCCTGGATGTACTAATTGAAAGGACACCATTATGTTTGCATACCAGTATCTCTCACAAACCCACATTTTCACATTAGACTCTTTTGCTTCTAAATCCAGAAAAATTAATCTTATTAGGACCCTTACTCATCATGCATTGATGGTGTGCTCAGATTGTAAACTTAACGCTATATTAGGGAAGATTAAACAATTGTTAATGGTTAATGGGTACCCAGAAAATGTGTTATCGGCAGTTATTGGACAAAAGGTTAACAAGTTCAATGAACCAAAGAAATTGGACTCTCCTAGGTATCTTGTTTATCTAAGACTACCTTGGATAGGTCCTGAGGGTCAAATATTTTCTGACAGAATTATTAATTCCATCAAGCTGTTTCAGTGCTGTTACTGTTAGGAATATCTTTATTACAAGAACTGCTTTCCAGCTCCAGCTTCATAAGGATGTCTTGCCTACCAATCAGCAAAGTATAATTGTTTACCAGTACAAGTGTCAGTGTGAGACCAACAATGTAGACAAGACCCTTCAGCATTTGGAGGTAAGGATGGCTCAGCATGTACTGAGTAGTGTCTGCAGACATGAACCAATAACATCTGGGTAGTCGCAGATTCATGAGTCAGCGATCAGTGAACATCTATTAAATTCTATCGACTGCAAAACACATTATTCCCCTGATTTTTTCTCTGTCTTGCACAGGGCAAGGACAAGACTCCATCTGGATATTGTGGAGTCTCTGACTCTCTACTTACAACGCCCTGTCCTGTGTAGGCAGAGGGAGTTAAAATTTAAATTAGAACTCTTTCGGGAAACTGCCACCCAACATAGGTAATGTGTGTTTTTTTTGTTTTGTTTTGTTTTTTGTTTTTTTTTGTTTTTTTTTGTTTTGTTTTGTTTTTTGTTTTTTTTGTTTTGTTTTGTTTTTTGTTTTTTTTCTTTTTTTTTCTTTTTTTTTGTTTTTTTTGTTTTTGTGTTTTTTGTTTTGTTTTGTTTTTTTAAATCCTGTGTTTTAACCTCAGACAACTTTTCTTGACAACTTCTTTGTTTTAATTGCCGACAATTTGTTTCTGAAGATGTGTCGGCTGAAAGTTGTCTTAAAATTTCCCCACTTGTTTTTATATTTTTCCTTTTTTAAGTGAGGTACTTTTGTGGATGTGCATTATGGTGCAGTGGATATCGGCTCAGAACAAGAAATCGGAGAGCCGAGTTCGAATTCCAGCTGAATTCATTGCATTCACTTACGCGCAAATACCCTTGGGAAAGGTATTAATCCATCTATTCCTACCAGTTATGGGTTAAATAACAGGACAGATTGGGTTCTATAGCCTTGGCTGGCAACCAGTCTACAGCAGAAAGGAATGGCAACCTACTGCGGGATAATCTTCTGCCCAGATAATCTTCTGCCCAAGTGTGTATCATGTATGGCACTTAACTGACTGACCCCTCTCTATAGTTCTCTTTTGACTAGCAAGAGCATATATAATATATATATATATATTTATTGAATCATTATCACTTCATGCAAGGCAGTAAATGACACAAGAGGTAACAGGATACAGAAGAATTTGGAACAGAAACATTGATAATGAGCAGAAGAAGTAAAAGAGTAATCAGATTAAAGTTGGATAGAAAGCATGGAGCCGAAAATGATTTCCACCAGTGAGAAGTGTCAGAGAAGAAACCATTACCATAGAACTTACGGCTACATCTTGCCAGCTCAGCTATGAATTAATATCTCGATAGAAGTCTAGTCAGTCAGTCAGTTAAGTGCCATATGTGATACACGCTTGGGCAATCATGTGTTGAAAGAAACATGACTGACTGGGCAGGAGATTATCCCACAGTAGGTTGCCATTGCTTTCTGCAGTAGACTGGTTGCCAACCAAGGCTATAGAATCCAATCTGTCCTGTTATTTGACTCATAGCTAGAGGGGAAAGAAATGTATTATATTATTATGTAGTAATTAATGGGGGATCGGTTTCTTATTGTTATGAAGTAATAAACTGATACCCACTTTATGACCAGTAGAAGCCTTACTCATTATTCTAACTATTATATTCAGTCAGTCAGTTAAGTGCCATATGTGATACACGCTTGGGCAATCATGTCTTGAAAGAAACATGACTGACTGGGCAGGAGATTATCCTGCAGTAGGTTGCCATTGCTTTCTGTGGTAGATTGGTTGCCGACCAAGGCTATAGAACCCAATCTGTCCTGTTATTTAACCCATAGTTCCAAGCTGATATCCAATGCACCACAACACACATCCTCTAGTACTGCACTTAAATTCATAATGTCTTGGTACCAAACTAAAGAGCTCCTCCAAACAATTACCAATAGAAATATTTATTAAAAAGACAAGGGCAGTGGATAAGCTGGGCTGCAAGATCAGGACCAATAATATTGCCAATTCTCCTTTGGATTTTATCAAGGAGTTCAAAGTAAATAGCAAAGGCACCAGACCATACGTGGCAGCAATGTTCTAAGCATGCTCAAATGGTAGAGTTACAGATATGCAAGATAGATTTTGGAGAGAACCAACTTTCTCAGCAGCTGACCAATAGATTGAGTTTGAGTTTGAGTTTTGTTTAATGACATATCAACACCTCTGTGGATCATTTAATCCCAAAAAGGTGGGGTTTTAAGGCATCTTTTTAATGTTTGTTTAGAGTGAGAAGGTTGATTTAGTCACATTTTAATGAAAATCTTTTGTTTTTATTCTTTTTTATTTTAGAAAATTGAAAATGTCTTTTAGTTTTGTATTCAAAAATGTTTTGCAGAGAAAAATTTTTTCCTTTAAAAATGTGTCATGGTAATAATTTTTTCTTCAAAAATATATTGTTGGTAATATTTTTCCTTCAATAATGTATATTTTTCAATAAAACTCTATTGTTATGTATATATTTCTATAAAAGTGTATTTTTATACTTTCGTAGTGTTTTGACCCCAGTTTGGGGATTAACTATTTTCCTATAGCTGGGACCTTAACAGGTGCTACCACTCCAAGTCAGGATGGACCTGGAAACACCAGTAATTAAGAGGTGGTTCCATGCTCTTCATAACCTCCCAATCAAAGTCCCTGCTGCCAGATGCAGTTTATTGTCATGCCTAGAACCCTAATGGATTGAATATAGTTTTTCCTCTTAATCTCAGCTGAGAACATTAACCTGATAAAGAACGATGGGTCATTTTCCTGGAGGTTAGCATCAAACATGCTGATGTGTGTGTGTGTATGTTCTTAATGTTAAAGTGTGAAAATCCTAATAATAGAAAACCTAAATATATCTTTAACAAATGACTTTGAATCTCACCATGGGTAATTTTTCAGAGAAAGTGACTTATTCCAGTTGAATTCCTTGCATTTACCTATGCACAAATACCCTTGGGAAAGGTATTAATCCATTTCTTCCCTCCAGTTATGGGTTAAATAATAGGACAGATTGGGTTTTATAGCCTTGGCTGGCAACCAGTCTACTGTAATGTAAATATCCTGTAGATATGTATATATGAATAAAGAAATATGATAAGAATATGTGTAAATATCTGTTCAATGTTTTTCCAGTTAAGTCTTTGCGTTGTGGTGCAGTGGATATCGACTCAGATGACAAATCGAAGTGCTGAGCTCGAATTCCAGTTGAATTCCTTGCATTCACTTACTCACAAATACCCTTGGGAAAGATATTAATCCATCTCTTCCCTCCAGTTATGGGTTAAATAACATCACAGATTGGGTTCTATAGCCTTGGCTAGCAACCAGTCTACCACAGAAAGCAATGCCAACCTACTGCAGGATAATCTTCTGCCTAGTCAGTCATGTCTCTTTCGTGACTTGATCACCCAAAGTGTATATCATGTATGGAACTTAACTGACTGCTGACTGAATGACTTATTAATAATCTCAGCTTGGAGATAGAGGATCCTGAAACACAGTATTATTAAGAAGTGTCTGAAAACCACACCCTAACTTGATCCAGACACCATCGATGTACCTGAATATAAGATATTTATTAGCTTTACGTTTTGTATACATTTACTTAAAAGCCGTCAAGATGTAAGACCACAAAAAACAAAGTTTGTTTCATTTTTTTTTTTTCATTTTTTTGTGTTCGGAATTGATAAATGGTAGATATATGTACATGTTAGATTTTATGTCAATACAAGCCCATGAAGATAGGAAATTCAGCTACAGATAACAAACTTTTGACAGCGACGGAAGCCACATGTTAAATATCACAACACCAGAACAAAGAGACGGAAAGAAAGATTCAATAAACACTGATGTTTGATATTGGAATTCTGAAGCCTCACCATTTGGTATGAGGCCTATTTTGTTGTACGTCATTCAAGTTAAGTCGTTCTCAATTATACGTCATTCGTTTAAAAATATATGGGAAAATAAAAATAATGTTTAAATCATTTTATTTGACGTTACGTCTGTCTGCCACAAATAATGAAGTTGTAATAATACTAGAAAAGCATTAAAAGCACATAAAATCATGTTACTGTACAATAAATAAAAGTATATAAAATCATATTTAAAAAATTAACAAAAATTAGTTTATTTTCTATTATCACAAATTAATTTTAATAACTCTATTTGTTATTCAACCTTACAAAACCATTTTGATTTATATCTTAGAGCAAACCACATTCACAAATCAAAAGTCTGCAATGTACTGTAAAGACTACCAAATTGTAAACCTCTATGTACATACATGTATTTGGAAATTTAAAATACTTTTTTTCTGTACTATATTAAAAACTAAAATTTATTTATTTGTAAGCTTAAAAAAAGATTCTTATTGACCATATTTTATTAAAAATGCATTTATAAATAAAATACAGAACTGGGAATGGTTATTTATGATTTAACACAGTGACAAGTAAATTTGGAGACAAGTAAATTCAACTTGTCATTTTTTGACTTAAGTCACCTCTCCTAGAAAAAATTACCAATGTAAAGTGACATATACCTATAATATATTATACGAACTGAGTAACTGCCTGAAAATAAGTTACGATAATAACAGATCTTTTAGCTCTATAAAATCACGTGAAAATTTCATGGTTTTTCTATTTTAAATTTCTGATTTAACTGAGTAAACTCTTGGTGTGTTCTATGGAAATAAAATAGAAATTCCCTTATTGCATCATTAAATATTTGAGCTTAGAAACTTTAACAAAACACTGCAGTAACAATCATAAATATGAACGCTGGTTGTTATTTTAAGAAGTAAAGGGGTACAAATTAAAAGATTTGAAATTTGTAACATTCTTCATTTTCACTGAAACAGCCATTGAACAGTCTATCTTCCTTTCATTTTCTCACTGAAACTAAGTATATATTTTGTTTTTTCTATATAATCAAAACAGAATTGGCCATTATTTATGAGATGTTGGCAGAAGACATTAAGTACTTCTACCTTCTACTTCTTTCTTTCTTTCTTTCTTCCTTCCTAACCAAATCTTATGAACTTTTCTATTAATAATAATAAAAAAAATAATTCAGCAAATGATGTTATTTTATTTTTAGTAAATGGATTTTTGGCAATTACCTTTTTCAGTTTCTGCTATCCATCTGAAAAGTGGCACATTTTTATCATGGTTGCCATTGCTTCTTGGCATTTTTGCTAAGATCAAATTGTAATATCTGTTCTGATCAGCTTAATCTGATTCTCTCTCTTTCTCTGCATACATCTTCTTTCTCTCTTTCATTTTTGCAACAAAACAAAATAGTTTAATTTTTCCCTTTTTCTATGTGATCAAAACAGAAGAGCTCATCATTTATGAGATAATGTCCAGGTGTAACAGTCATGTGAACTAACAAAGGGAGGGACAAGTACATAAAGGAAACAACATTTTCAACAAGACATGAATTTTCTAAAGTTGTTTTTGTTATTAATCTACAATTCATTTTTACATTGCTGCCAAATCTGGACTGGAAATCTGGATATATATTTTTGATTTTTAATCATTTCATCCCAAGCAAGGCATTCCACTACCACTATTACACAGGTGGCTACATAGGGGAAGGTGAAGAGAAAGAGAGGTTAGATAGAGGAAATGTCAGAAGGAGGGTGATAGACGGGTAAGGATACCGAGGCTGAGGGTTGGGCAGATGGGAAGAGTTTTTTGGATGCAAGTTAGTGTGTTAGGAGGTGTCTATTGACCTTACATTTAAACCCCTGGAGATTGTGGCTGTCGGGGGAAGCAATTATATGAAAGGGAATTCCATAGGCAAGAAGTGTGAGAAAAGAAGCTGTTGGAGTAGAAATTGCGGTTACATCTTATCGGTTTCACTGTAAGAGGGTGGGACCTAGTTGCTAATCTAGTATTCCGTGCAAATTCGTACCTAGGGGGAACCAGTGATCTAAGTTCATCGGAGCAGAGGCTGTGAAAGTATTTATAGAAGAAGCACAGGGAGGCCATGTCATGCTGGTGAGAGAGTGACTGCAGCCGGTCTGCCAAGTTGGTATCGATCACATTACAGACTCTCCCTTGTATTTTGTCAAGAACCCCGATGAAAACAGCAGGGGCACCCGCCCAGATGTGGCAGCAGTATTCAATACACGGGCGGATGGTAGATTTATATATGTGCAGGATAATCATTTCACCCCAAGTAAGGCAGGAATGCCACTAGTACGCAATGAGATGCAGCGAATGAAAGTGAAAGAGAAGACTGAGAATAGAGAGGATCAGGGAAAGGATGAACAGGATTCAAGAAGACAGATGACAATTGACGTTGCATTTAAATTTTTGAATATTCTAGTTATCAAGGAAGCAAGTAAAAAGAAGGGAGTTCTACGGGTGAAAAATGTGAGAAAATAAATTCTTGGAGTAAAAATGGTAGTAACATTTAACTATTTCAGCAGTAAAAGGTAAAAGCCAATGTAATAGCACTCTTAAATTCACGTATTCGCCCCACCAGGAAAAAATAGCTTGTCACAGCAGTTGCCATTAAAATGTTTGTAGAAAGTCACAAAGTGAAGCTATGTCATATTAGTGAGAAAGTTACTGAAGTCAAGATGCCAGATCAGGATTGATTATATTGCAGATCTTTCTTTGGATTTTGTTGAGAACCTCTAGCTCTACAGCTGGAGCACCAGACCAGGTACAGCAACAGTACTCAATGCACAAGCAAATACGCCTCAAGATTCCCAACAAAATCCAATGAGTCTGTAATTTTATCGGTCTTTACCTGGCATCTTGGTATCATTTGTTTTCTCACCAGTGTGACATGGATTCTCATATTTTTTCTGTACATATTTTCATGGCAATTGTACTAATGAGCTTTCTTCCTAGGTACCTCAACCACATGAATTTAATCATACCAATAGAGAGATCTCGTCATTTTGCTGTTGAAATAGAAAGATGTAACCATAACTACTATTCTATGTTTCTCGTATTTCTCACCTGTGGAACTATCTTCTGGTTTCTCAGTTTCCTGCTACCTATAATCTTCAAGCATTTAAATAAGCTGAGTTTGAGTTCGATTTTTCTTTAATGGCATATCAACCTTTGTGGGTGATTTAATGTCAAAAAGGTGGGGTTTTAAGGTATTTTTTTAATGCTCGGTTAGAGTGAGAAGGTTGATTTAGTCAGTTTGAATTTTGTTTAATGGCATATCAACCTCTGTGGGTGATTTAATGTCAAAAAGGTGGGGTTTTAAGATATATTTTTTAATGCTCGGTTAGAGTGAGAAGGTTGATTTAGTCAGTTTGAATTTTGTTTAATGGCATATCAACCTCTGTGGGTGATTTAATGTCAAAAAGGTGGGGTTTTAAGATATATTTTTTAATGCTCGGTTAGAGTGAGAAGGTTGATTTAGTCAGTTTGAATTTTGTTTAATGGCATATCAACCTTTGTGGGTGATTTAATGTCAAAAAGGTGGGGTTTTAAGATATATTTTTTAATGCTCGGTTAGAGTGAGAAGGTTGATTTAGTCAGTTTGAATTTTGTTTAATGGCATATCAACCTCTGTGGGTGATTTAATGTCAAAAAGGTGGGGTTTTAAGATATATTTTTTAATGCTCGGTTAGAGTGAGAAGGTTGATTTAGTCAGTTTGAATTTTGTTTAATGGCATATCAACCTCTGTGGGTGATTTAATGTCAAAAAGGTGGGGTTTTAAGATATATTTTTTAATGCTCGGTTAGAGTGAGAAGGTTGATTTAGTCAGTTTGAATTTTGTTTAATGGCATATCAACCTCTGTGGGTGATTTAATGTCAAAAAGGTGGGGTTTTAAGGTATTTTTTTAATGTTCGGTTTTAGTGAGAAGGTTGATTTAGTCACACTTTAATAAAAAAATTTTTTGTTTTTGTTCTATTTTAGAAAACTGAAAATGTCTTCCAGTTTTTTATTCAAAAATGTTTTGCTGAGAAGAATTTTATATATTTGTATATTTTTCTATAAAAGTGCATTTTTATACTTTTGTAGGGTTTTGATCCCAGTTTGGGGGTTAACTATTTGCCCATAGCTGGGACCCTAATAGGTGCTACCACTCCGGTTCAGGATGGACCTGAGAACAACAGCATTTAAGAGGTGGTTCCATGCTCCTCATAACTTCCCAATCCAAGGCCTTTCTGCCGGATTCAGTTTACTGTCATGCGCAGGACTCTTTAAATGAGCTGACTATGAGAAAAAAAACAAAAAACATTGGGACAATGTTTAAACTCTGTGCCCGACAGCTATTATTTTGACTACCTTCACTCCTTGGAAATGTTTATTGTTTTCAAATGCAATGATTAAAAAATGATAAACAGATATTTATAAGAAAGGAAATATGTTTTAAAATGAGTTAAAGAAAAAGGAAAGATGTTTTATTGTCTCTTGTCAAATCCTTTGGTGCCATTAATTTTATCAATAAACTGATATAAGGAAAGAAAAATATTTCTAACAGAGAATTAAACAAAAAAGTAAAAAAATTTTATTTTCTCTCCAAATTCTTTGGTGCCATTAATTTTGTCAATAAACTGATATTATAAGAAAGGAAAAATATTTTTAACAGAGAATTAAAAAAAAAAAGTTTTATTTTCTCTCACCAAGTTTCTTCAACATCTCAGTTGCAAAAATAAGCCAAAAATGTACAAGTAGAGAATTATGTAATTTTTTTTATGTTGGTGTCTGTCTTGATTGACAGACAAATGTTGCTTGGAACCATTATGCAACCCTGGGGAAATCATTCACAAGGAAATGTTGATTCCAATTTGATAAAACTCATCAACTCTGAAAAATGTATTCAAAAGCATACCAATGAATGAATAGCCCCCTTTTGCATTCTATATGCACACATATATACACAGGTTGCCTCTTGTATATATTTAAAACAGGAAATAACATATTACATTGCATTTGACTACATGGTTTTGTTGTCATTTCGCGCTATCCCGCAGTGTAATGTCATAAAACCGCATCGCAAACTTAAGAACTGCGTTTATTATTTTTGGTAACTATTGCCGTTGCCAAGCGGAGTTTTATGTCAACACAAAATAAAATCGTCGGTGATGGTGGATTTTATAATATTTCAGTTTAAACTACCTCTCTGAAGATGGCTCATGTGAGCCGAAAGCTTAGAAGAAAACCAATAAATAATTATCCAAATGTTGGAGAATTTTTGTCTTTATTTTCAACTGAAATTAAAGCAAAAATACGACATTTAGAACGGCTCATGATTAAACATAATAGACATTCATTGTCTCTTATATTTAATAGAATATGTTTAGAAAATTACTTGCTGCCTCGATATACTAAATATATATATATATATATATATATATAATAAGCATGTGTGCTGTGGTGCAGTAGATATCGACATGGAATAACAAATTGGAGAGACAAGTTCGAATTCCAGTTATATTTGTTGCATTCAATTGCACACAAATACCCTTGGGAAAGGTATTAATCCTTCTCTTCTCCTTTCACCTATGGGTTAAATAGAAGGACACATTAGGTTCTATAGCCTCGGTTGGCAACTATTCTACCACAGAAAGTAATGCCAACCAACTGTGAGAAAATCTTTTTCCCAGTCAGTCATGTCTCTTTTGAGACATGATTGCCCAAGCATGTATTACATATGGCACTAAATGAACTGATATATAATTTGAGAAAAAAAATTTGATTTTGTTGATTTAATTAAGTGATAGAAATTTGGGGAACTTTTTGGCCTTGGTTTTATTTATAGTACACACACACACTTATTTTCAGCACATCTATCTATCTATCTATCTATCTATCTATCTACATATATATATATATATATATACAGATAGTGTGATCTATATATAGTGTGATCTTATTATTTTTTCTTTTGAGGACATAAATTATATAAAAATTGTCCAAAGGAATATTTTAGTATAGATTTTAAGATAGATAGATAGATAGATAGATAGATAGATAGATAGATAATGAACAAAATGAGATAGATAGATAGATAGATAGATAGATAGATAGATATGATCAGAATGTGATAGATTGATATAAACAGACTGTGATATAGATAGATAGATAGATAGATAGATAGATAGATAGATAGATAGATATGATCAGAATGTGATAGATTGATATAAACAGACTGTGATAGATAGATAGATAGATAGATAGATAGATAGATAGATAGATAGATAGAAAATCTGTACATCTGAACAATTTCTACATAATTTACATCCAGTAAAGAAGATAACTAAGGCAATCATGTGTCAAGAGAGACATGACTGACTGGGTAGAAGATTTTTGCTATAAGACACAATTTGTTCGGCTATTTCTCCCATAGCTGAAGGAAAGAGACAGGTTGATAACTTTATTAAGGGTATTTGCACATATGTTGTTGGTTGTTTTGTTTTTATGGCATATCAACCTCAGCGGGTCATTTAATGCCAACTAAATTTTATTTATTTATTGCTGGTAATACCTTTTTTTTTCAACAATTTATGGTTGTTTTTATATAATTTTTGTGTCTAGTTTTTACTTTTTTGAGTATCAAGAGTCATTGGGATTTGTTTTTAAGGGCAGGGTTCCCAAGTCCTACCTTTGTTATTTAACCCATAACTGGATGGAAGGGACGGATTAATATCTTTCCCAAGGGTACCAGTGCTTAAGTGAATGCAGGGTATTCAACCGGAATTCAAACTTGGCTCACCAATTTCTCTTTCCGAGCTGATATCCACTGTGCCACAATGCACATCTGTCACTAAACGTTTACAGCACCTGGTATTCCCAAGCAGTCACCCATCTAAGTATTGACCAGGCTCAATGTTATTTAACATTGGTGGTTGAGCGAGAACCGGTGTATTCAAACGTGATATGGCTGTAAGCCTGTACATAAGTGAATGCAATAAATTCACCTGGAATTTAAACTCAGCTCTCTGATTTCTCATTAAGTTAAGCTAATTAAAAAAATTAAATTGCTTAAATTATTCATCCAAATAAGGTCTGCCCATTTACTTTTTTATTGTATTTTAAAAATTTTCAAATAAGATGTTGTACATCAAGATCCAAATTTGTAAATAAAAAGTCCCAAATGGACAATGTGCTTTGTTCAAGAACTCTAAACATCACAGAATCAAGTGTTGTCAGAGTGGTAGACAATATACTGTTCAACCACATATTCACATTTTTATTAAGAATTTGAACCGTCATTCGTAACAGTTCAATTAAACAAGTCAGTCAGTCATTCAAGTGCCATATGTGATACACGCTTTGAGCGATCATGTTTCAAAAGAGACATGACTGACTGGGCAGAAAATTATCCCACAGTAGGTTGCCATTGCTTTCTGCGGTAGACTGGTTGCCAACCAAGGCTATAGAACCCACTCTATCCTGCTATTTAGCTCATAGCTGGAGTGAGAAGAGATGGATTATATCATTATATGAATAAGTAGTAATTAGTGGGGGATCAGTTTATTACTTCATAGCAATAGAAAACCGACCCCCCACTTTATGCCCAGTAGAAGCTTTGTTTCCAACTATTATGTTCAGTCAGTCCGTTAAGTGCCATACGTGATACATGCTTTGTGCAATCATGTTTTGAAAGAGACATGACTGACTGGGCAGAAGATTATCCCACAGTAGGTTGCCATTGTTTTCTATGGTAGACTGGTTTCCAACCAAGGCTATAGAACCCAATCTGTTTAATTATTTAACCCATAACTGAAGGAAAGAAATCAGATTAATACTTTTCTCAAGGGTATTTGTGCGTAAGTGAATGCAAGGAATTCAACTGAAATTTGAGCTCAGCCATCCGATTTGCTGTTCCGAGTTGATATCCACTGCACCACAATATCTACAGGGTATTTACATTATTTGGACTATTGTCCTCATCTTTGTTGCTATTTGTATGATGCTTCGGTCATTGTACACTCCAGCCTCCTTCAGGTGCTAGGAATTTCAAACCGAACCCTTTGTTACAATCACTGGGATATATCATCCTCATTCCTTGCATAAAGCCTCAATTGGAAGTCATGAGTTATCTCCCTCTAACCTTGCATATTACTTGTTCACCACTGCTGTAGCCTGGTATTGAACTCACAACTCTAAGAGTCAAGTCAAGAACTAACCAACGTCCTTAAGGACACATGGCCCAGGATAGATAGATAGATAGATAGATAGATAGATAGATATGGACAGGCTGACATAGATAGATAGATAGATAGATAGATAGATAGATAGATAGATCAGGGACTTAGATAGATAGATAGATAGATAGATAGATAGATAGATAGATAGATAGATAGATAGATCAGGGACTTAGATAGATAGATAGATAGATAGATAGATAGATAGATAGATATGAACAAACTGAGATAGATAGATAGATAGATAGATAGATAGATAGATAGGCTGAGATAGATAGATAGATAGATAGATAGATATGAATAGGTTGAGATAGATAGATAGATAGATAGATAGATAGATAGATAGATAGATGTGAAGAGACTGTGAAAGTGGAATGACACTTTTAAAACTAAGCATGACAGCCTAATTGTCTTCCTAAATATTTTATTGCCTCTGAAAAATTCAAATCCAATAACCATTGCTCAGTGGCAATGCACTCATATCAGGGATTATTTGTCCATTTCTGAATCTAGGGTCTGTAATGTGCATACACGTGTGTCCACACACCCACATAAATTTGCATACACACATGCACAAATAAATACAATCGCATATATATACAACATTGTAAATTGTTGATATTAAGTCTTTGGACGATTTCAAGTACACTTATCGATAAAAATACACAAAGATTTTATATCCACAAATGCACATGCACACACTAATATACGCACACGATGTATGTCGGGGGGGGGGGGGGCTAAAGAGAAAAGAAAAAGAGGTATAAATAGATATTGAATGATACACACACACATACATATGTATTAACATAATCCTTGTTTCCACCCACACCCCATACATTATGACGGTTGATTTTTTTTTATTCTAAATGAGGCAAAATTGATTTTTTTTCTTCTTTTTTCTGTCTTCCTTCATTTCGCTTTTTCTGTGTGTTCAGATGACATGACGTCAGATTTTATTAGGCAAGCCAGTGTTCTCAGAATAAAATTTGAATTAAACAATTGAATCTTATAAAACATTTAGGATATACTTATCTATAAATGATGAATATACAATGGGATCATCAGCTCGCAATGTCCATTAGGTTTGAAATATTTGCCATAGTTGACTTAGGGGTGGTGTCAGATTTTATTATGCAACTGAAATGTTGTTCATCACATTGTGTATAAATGTATATAATATAAGAACTGATATTTATTTTTTTAATTTCAGATAAATAATGGTTGCTGTGGGTCATAATCACATATATCAGTCTAATCACATCACATCTATCTGTCTATTTATCTATCTTAATCTGTTCATTATCTATCTCAGTCTGACCCTATCTATCTATCTATCTATCTAGGTCTGTTCATATCTATCTATCTCAGTCTGTTCATATCTATCTATCTATCTATCTATCTATCTATCTATCTATCTATCTATTTGTCTATCTCAGTCTGTTCATATTTATCAGTCTATATCTATATGTCTATCTATTGCAGTCACTTCAAATCTTAGTCTCTTTGTGTCTATGTAACTCCATTCATATCTATCTATCTATCTATCTATCTATCTATCTATCTATCTAGGTCTGTTCATATCTATCTATCTCAGTCTGTTCGTATCTATCTATCTATCTATCTATCTCAGTCTGTTCATATTTATCAGTCTATATCTATATATCTATCTATTGCAGTCACTTCAAATCTTAGTCTCTTTGTGTCTATGTAACTCCATTCATATCTATCTATCTATCTATCTATCTATCTATCTATCTATCTATCTAGGTCTGTTCATATCTATCTATCTATCTCAGTCTGTTCGTATCTATCTATCTATCTATCTATCTATCTATCTATGTCTACTCATAAATACTACTCATAATAAATAATTTGGATTATATCCATAAATATTCTGTTAAATAAAGACAATGCAAAAAATTCATTTCAAATTTCAACACAGATCTTGACAACTAGAATTTATAAGGAGTCATATAACATTTAGGGAGATAATTTGGTCGACCTGTTTTTTTTTACCTCTTTTTTTAAAACTGTAATTTCACTCAGATATTTTGGAAACATAAAAAAATCTCTTTGAACTCACACAAGTATAAAGCAAAGAAAACGTTTTCTATATTTGCCTAAAGAATATTGTAAAAAAAAGAGAAGTTAAATGAAATGGAAATTCAACTGAATAATAACCTTCTTTTTTAATTGATATCACCCCCCATGCAAACCACTAAAACGCACTGGGGGTGGAAGAATTAGGAACAGAAGCATTAATAATGCATGGAAGAGTGATCAGGAGGACAGTAAATAGCGGCTGATATTGCTTTTAAATTTTTAGCAGATTAAAGTTGGCTCAGAAGCATGGTGCCAGAAAGGAGTTCCACAAGAAAAGAAACTGTTAGCGTAGAATTTACGACTACATCTCGCCAGCTCAACTGTAAATGGATGAGATCTCGACACCAGTCTAGTACTGTGCTTAAATTAAAAAGCGTCTAGGTACCACAGGGAAGAGCTCACTTGAAAAATTACCTTGAAAGTATTTATAGAAAAGGCTCAGAAAGACATCTTTGATAAACGCAAATAAATAGCACTTGGATATCTATATATATAAAAGGCAAGATGTTTGTGTGTGTGTGTCTGTCTATCTGTCTGTTTGTATGTCCTTTATAAAAATCAAAAATTTTTATTCGATTTTCACCAAACTTCACACATATATTCTTTAGGTTTCTGGTCAGATCATGTTTGATATCTGAACATGATCTGATCCAAATTTCAGCCCTTTTATTGTGGTTCTTGCTGCAGAACTTGCTCTCACTTAGTAAAATTATAGTTTTTAGTCTCAGACTAGTAGATTTTCTAAGACGATTTATGTTCCCCGATATCAGAAATTGATAACCCCAATATTCTATCGAATCTCATCAAAAACTGATATTCAACTATCAATATGGCTCTTCTCCAATTTTCCTCCTGATGGGCATGATAAATTTTCATGGACTTACTTAGGTTAGTTTATCCTTGGATGACTTATGTGACTCCACTATTGGAAATTGATACCCAGATATCCTATCAGGTCTGATCAAAATCAGGTTTTCAGCCCTTTTATTTTGTTTTTGCTTTAGGCTTTGCTCTCAGTCAGTATAATCGTAGTTCTTAGTCTCAACCATGATACCATTTACTCAGAGGACTTATTTAACTTTCAAAATTCAGTTTGCGATGGAAAACTTATTTGACATTGATACCGGAAATCAAAATTTGACTTACATCCATTCATTTTTCTTTCAGTCTATGGTTTCACTTTGACTGGAAACAACTATTGTTTTTTAGTCTTTCGTACCAACGTCCAAAAAATTATTTGGACAATGTTTACACACTTTACAGAAAAGTAAACACATATGTGAGCACAAGAAAAATTAAGTAAAAAGCTTCATCAAAGTACTTTGTCAGTTGTCTGTAATCGAAAATATCAGGGTTATAGAAGGAGGGGTCCGATTTTAATTAAATTTGATACACTCATAAACAAAGTCATAAGAAACAATATTCAGAAGTTTCAATGTTGCAGTTCTTACAATAGTGCAGAAAATCAATAATATATATATATATATATAAAAGGTAAGATGTTTGTGTGTGTGCCTGTTTATCTGCCTGTATGTCTGTATTTTTTTCAGCCGTTTTATTTTAGTTTTTGCTTCGGGTTTGGCTCTAAGTACTTATAATTGTAGTTCTTAGTCTCAGCCATGATACCATTTACTCAGAGGACTTATTTAGCCTTCAAAATTCAGTTTACAATGAAAAAACTTATTTGATATCGATACCAGTAAATCAAAATTTGACTTACATCCATTCATTTTTCTTTCAGGCTACGGTTTTGCTTTAACTGGAAACAACTATTGCTTTTTAGTCTTTTGTGCCAACGTCCAAAGAGTCTGAGCTCCAGGACCATGGATTAGTTTTAAAGCTTTCATTACACCCAAGCAATGCCGGGCTATACTGCTAGAATATATATATATTCTAATGAATGCTAGCAATTTGTCAACAATTATACTTGAAGCAAGAAAAAAAATGTACAGTAATTTTTAGTAACACAGTTTTCTGGCTACATTTGTTACCATAACTAAGACCCCTGAAGATGACATAGGTATCTGTCTGCTTTCCCCTTTTTACTTCCTTAAATTCAAAAATTGTTAATCCCACCCCATTTTATTTTCCTGTGTATCGACGATTTTTTTTTTACTTCTACTGGTATAAAATCTTTTAACACATTTGAATTTGAGTAAATAAAGTTTTCATTTTACCGTTGCTGAAGAAGTGATGATTTTCTCATAGAAATGGCTATCCAACGGATTTAAATAACAAAATTTTTGTTTTATTTTATATATATATATATATATATATATATATATAGAGAGAGAGAGAGAGAGAGAGAGAGTGACTTTTGAACTCACTGCTTTTCTTAGAAAATAAACAGAAAAAAAGAAAATAAGCAGAATAAGTTTCTAAAGATTATCTTCCTTTATAAAAGTGGTTCCTGGAAATTTGGGATGCCATTATTGAGATGTGTGTTGTGTTGTGGTATGGTAGATATCGGCTTGAAGCAAGAAATCAGAGAACCGAGTTAGAATTCCAGATGAATTTGTTGCATTCACTTATATACAAATAACCTTGGAGAGGTATTAATCCATTGCCTGTCCCTCCAGCTGTGGGTTAAATAGTAGGATAGATTGGGTTTTATAGCTTTGGCTGGCAATCAGTCTACCAAAGAAAGTAATGGCAACCTACTGCAGGAAAACCTTCTGCTCAGTCAATCGTATCCAGTGACTTTTGAACTCACTGCTTATAAATTTATAATTGGTTTAGCGAGTTAAGGTTGTTAACAGCAAAACGATGTTGAAGCACTTTTGTCTTTTATATATATATATATATATATATATATATATATATATTTTGTTCTTTATATATATATATATATATATATATATATATATATATATATATATATATATATATATATATATATATATATATATATATATATATATATATATATATATATATATATATATATATATATATATATATATATATATATATATATATATATATATATATATATATATATATATATATATATATATATATATATATATATATATATATATATATATATATATATATATATATATATATATATATATATATATATATATATATATATATATATATATATATATATATATATATATATATATATATATATATATATATATATATATATATATATATATATATATATATATATATATATATATATATATATATATATATATATATATATATATATATATATATATATATATATATATATATATATATATATATATATATATATATATATATATATATATATATATATATATATATATATATATATATATATATATATATATATATATATATATATATATATATATATATATATATATATATATATATATATATATTATATATATATATATATATATATATATATATATATATATATATATATATATATATATATATATATATATATATATATATATATATATATATATATATATATATATATATATATATATATATATATATATATATATATATATATATATATATATATATATATATATATATATATATATATATATATATATATATATATATATATATATATATATATATATATATATATATATATATATATATATATATATATATATATATATATATATATATATATATATATATATATATATATATATATATATATATATATATATATATATATATATATATATATATATATATATATATATATATATATATATATATATATATATATATATATATATATATATATATATATATATATATATATATATATATATATATATATATATATATATATATATATATATATATATATATATATATATATATATATATATATATATATATATATATATATATATATATATATATATATATATATATATATATATATATATATATATATATATATATATATATATATATATATATATATATATATATATATATATATATATATATATATATATATATATATATATATATATATATATATATATATATATATATATATATATATATATATATATATATATATATATATATATATATATATATATATATATATATATATATATATATATATATATATATATATATATATATATATATATATATATATATATATATATATATATATATATATATATATATATATATATATATATATATATATATATATATATATATATATATATATATATATATATATATATATATATATATATATATATATATATATATATATATATATATATATATATATATATATATATATATATATATATATATATATATATATATATATATATATATATATATATATATATATATATATATATATATATATATATATATATATATATATATATATATATATATATATATATATATATATATATATATATATATATATATATATATATATATATATATATATATATATATATATATATATATATATATATATATATATATATATATATATATATATATATATATATATATATATATATATATATATATATATATATATATATATATATATATATATATATATATATATATATATATATATATATATTAATGTATATTTGGGCAGTTACCTTTCTTTTAACCATCTTTCATTGACTGTAGCTGAAAAGGATGATTTAATGCATTTTTATTGAGTTTTTTCAAAATTTTAACATTTTTTTTGTTTTTTAGAAGTTGAAGGATATAAAAACTAACCATAGTTTTATTGTTTCAAACACTTTCAACCAGTGCTTTAGCCATTGTTAAGGGTGTTATAATTGTTATAGTTATTCTCTGCGTGTTGTACTACATAGCAAATTTTATTGTGTGAAGGTTTTTGTGGAAGAGTGAACATTTTCAGCTGTCATGTTCCATGTGCCACGAGATTGACATGAGGGTCACTTCTATTTTAAGAAAACACTTAACACATCATTTCCACTACTGAACAGTGCCACACTGATAGTGGGGGAAGGGTATTTAATGAATAGGGCTTTTCTAATAGTAAGATGTCAAAGATTATGTTATTCTAAAAAGATTTTTGTGTCATCAAATAGATTTTTTTTAAGGATTTCTTCAGAAAATGTTAGAATGTAATATATTATTTCCTGTTTTAAAACAAGAAATAATATATTACATTGCATTTGACTAGATGGTTTTGTTGTCATTTCGCGCTATCCCGCGGTGTGACGTCATAAAACCGCATCGCAAACTTAAGAACTGCGTTTATTATTTTTGGTAACTATTGCCGTTGCCAAGCGGAGTTTTATGTCAACACAAAATAAAATCGTCGGTGATGGTGGATTTTATAATATTTCAGTTTAAACTACCTCTCTGAAGATGGCTCATGTGAGCCGAAAGCTTAGAAGAAAACCAATAAATAATTATCCAAATGTTGGAGAATTTTTGTCTTTATTTTCAACTGAAATTAAAGCAAAAATATGACGTTTAGAACGGCTCATGATTAAACATAATAGACATTCATTGTCTCTTATATTTAATAGCATATGTCTAGAAAATATATATATATATATATATATATTCATGAATATGTTTGCTATATCACTGATATTGAGCACTTTTAAATAAGTACCACGCATATATAAAATGTAAACAATATAATATATATAACAAATTACATATTTATATATATATATATATATTGATATTTATAATTATATACATACACTTTTCACACATATATATATATATATTTTTATTTATTTATTTATTTTTTTTTTAATCATATCACCCCGAGCAAGGCAGTAATGCCACTGATGTGCAGGGGGCTATATAAGAGTGAAAAGATTGGAAACGAGAAAACCGGAGACCACATCCTAAGCAGGGAACAAAGGATGAGTCCCTTCACCTGTTCAATAGACGTGGGTGGAGTGTGAACCGGGCGATAGTTTAGTCTATCTGCTCCAATTGAAAAGAAAAGAAAAAGCAGTGAAAAGATTGGAAAAGAGAAAACCGGAAATCACATCCTAAGCAGAGAATGAGGATGACCTCTTCACCTGTTCAATAGACGTGGGTGAATTATGAACCGGGCGATAGTTTAGTCTATCTGCTCCAATTGAAAAGAAAAGAAAAGCAGTGAAAAAGATTGGAAAAGAAGCCGGAAATCACATCCTAAGCAAGGAATAAGGGATGAGCCTCTTCACCTGTTCAATAGACGTGGGTGGAGTATGAACCGGGCGATAGTTTGGTCTATCTGCTCCAATTGAAAAGAAAAGAAAAAGCAGTGAAAAGATTGAAGAAAACCGGAAATCACATCCTAAAGCAGGAATAGGGATGAGCCTCTTCACCTGTTCAATAGACGTGGGTGGAGTGTCGGGCAGGGCGATAGTTTAGTCTATCTGCTCCAATTGAAAAGAAAAAGAAAAAGCAGTGAAAAGGTCTGGAAAAGAGAAAACCGAAATCCACACATCTATAAGCAGGGAATAAGGGATGAGCCTCTTCACCTGTTCAATAGACGTGGGTGGAGTATGAACAGGGCGATAGTTTAGTCTATCTGCTCCAATTGAAAAGAAAAGAAAAAGCAGTGAAAAAGATTGAAAGAGAAAACCGGAAATCACATCCTAAGCAAGGAATAAGGGATGAGCCTCTTCACCTGTTCAATAGACGTGGGTGGAGTGTGAACCGGGCGATAGTTTAGTCTATCTGCTCCAATTGAAAAGAAAAGAAAAAGAAAGCAGTGAAAAGATTGGAAAAGAGAAAACCGGAAATCACATCCTAAGCAAGGAATAAGGGATGAGCCTCTTCACCTGTTAATAGACGTGGGTGGAGTATGAACCGGGCGATAGTTTAGTCTATCTGCTCCAATTGAAAAGAAAAAGAAAAAGCAGTCAGAAAAGATTGGAAAGAAAACCGGAAATCACATCCTAAGCAAGGAATAAGGGATGAGCCTCTTCACCTGTTCAATAGACGTGGGTGGAGTGAACCGAACGTAGTTTAGTCTATCTGCTCAGAGTGAAAAGAAAAGAAAAAGCAGTGAAAAGATTGGAAAAGAAGAAAACCGGGAAATCCTAAGCAAGGAATAAGGGATGAGCCTCTTCACCTGTTCAATAGACGTGGGTGGAGTGTGAACCGGGCGATAGTTTAGTCTATCTGCTCCAATTGAAAAGAAAGAAAAGCAGTGAAAAGATTGGAAAAGAGAAAACCGGAAATCACATCCTAAGCGGGAATAAGGGATGAGCCTCTTCACCTGTTCAATAGACGTGGGTGGGGTATGAACCGGGCGATAGTTTAGTCTATCTGCTCCAATTGAAAAAGAAAAGAAAAAGCAGTGAAAAGATTGGAAAAGAGAAAACCCGGAAATCACATCCTAGCCAGAATGAGGGATGAGCCTCTTCACCTGTTCAATAGACGTGGGTGGAGTATGAACCGGGCGATAGTTTAGTCTATCTGCTCCAATTGAAAAGAAAAAGAAAAAGCAGTGAAAAGATTGGAAAAGAGAAAACCGGAAATCACATCCTAAGCAAGGGAATAAGGGATGAGCCTCTTCACCTGTTCAATAGGCGTGGGTGGAGTATGAACAAGACGGTGATAAGTTTGGTCTATCCTCAATTGAAAAAGAAAAGAAAAAGCAGTGAAAAAGATTGGAAAAGCTCAAATAAACCTAAGCAAGGAATAGGGATGAACTCCTTCACCTATTCAATAGACGTGGGTGGAGTGTGAACCGGGCGATAGTTTAGTCTATCTGCTCCAATTGAAAAGAAAAGAAAAAGTAGTGAAAAGATTGGAAAAGAGAAACCGGAAATCACATCCTAAGCAAGGAATAAGGGATGAGCCTCTTCACCTGTTCAATAGACGTGGGTGGAGTGTGAACCGGGCGATAGTTTAGTCTATCTACTCCAATATATCAAACGATTTTCTCTTATCATCACTCTTACATTATCTAACAGTAGAAATGGAGTTTTAAAAGTTTTTGTAAAAATAGAAAGATGTTCACGTGATTTCCATGTCATGTGATAGCTTTTAAAGAATGCTCCTATCTTGAGTGTCTCTTGAGACTTGTATAAGGTGAACATTCATATAAAAAACATATGACCTACTCTGCAAAATGTAGCATGAAAATTGCTGGTTCCCAAAAGCGTCTTTGTGTCCTTGTGGATGATGAATCATTTTCCACCTTAAAACTTTTTTTTCATTGAAAAAATGTTGCAAGCATCTTAATACTCTCACTATTAGTTGTTTTCGTGGCATGAAGAGATACACCGAGAAATGTAGGTAAACTACTTTATTAACAGAGTGGTACAACCAAGATGTATACTATTGGCCATAATTATTAGGTAACCCCAGTATTTAAAAAAAAATCATGTATTTCATACTATTTTTTAGTATTTATTGCCAAGTGAATAACTGTAAATGAAAATAGAATGGTTCGTTTGTTAATACTGCACAATGCATTTATAAATATTTAATAATTACCTATATTGCAGTTTCATCAATGAAAGAATTTTGAAAATTTAGGGTGATTTGGACAAGTTCATCTTTGCTTCTTTGCCTTGTAAAATTTTGCAAAGTAATAATAACAAAAGAACCATTCTATTTTCATTTAGAATTATCCACTAAAAATAGTATGAAATACATAATTTCTTTTAAAAACTGGGGTTGCCTAATGATTATGGCCGGTAGTGTATATACAATATTTACAGTCTCTCTCTCAGTAGTAGGTGTAACTTCCCGAAGTCTGTGATAATGACAACACACCCCATGCTAAGTGCACATTGTCTTTTATACATCAGGGCGACCAGATGTCACATAGTACACGCCACGACACAACACTATCTATCTATCTATCTATCTATCTATCTGTCTTATTAACCATTTCTTTATCTATCTATCTATTTATCTATCTATGTATCTCCCTAACCATTTCTTTATCTATCTATCTATCTATCTATCTATCTATCTATCTATCTATCTCTATCTTAACTTTACTCTATCTATCTATCTATCTATCTATCTATCTATCTCTTCTCTACTTTTTCTTTATCTATCTATCTATCTATCTATCTATCTATCTATCTCTTAACTTTTTCTTTTCTATCTATCTATCTATCTATCTATCTATCTATCTAACTTTTTCTTTACTCTATCTATCTATCTATCTATCTATCTATCTATCTATCTATCTCCTTAACTTTTTCTTTATCTATCTATCTATCTATCTATCTATCTATCTATCTATCTATCTATCTATCTATCTCCTTAACTTTTTCTTTATCTATCTATCTATCTATCTATCTATCTATCTATCTATCTCCTTAACTTTTTCTTTATCTATCTATCTATCTATCTATCTATCTATCTATCTATCTCCTTAACTTTTTCTTTATCTATCTATCTATCTATCTATCTATCTATCTATCTATCTATCTATCTCCTTAACTTTTTCTTTAATTTTTCTTTATCTATCTATCTATCTATCTATCTATCTACTTAACTTTTTCTTTATCTATCTATCTATCTATCTATCTATCTAATTATCTATCTCATGAACCTTCTATCTATCTGTTGCATTGTGGAATGAAGAGATATACCGAGAAATGTCGCTAAACTACTTTATTCACAGAGTGGTACAAGATGTATATACAGTATTTACAGTCTCTCGCAATAGTAGGTGCAACCTTCCAAAGTCAGTGATAGTGACAACAACCTCCATGCAAAGCGCATATTGTCTTTTATACATCAGGGCGACCGGATGTCACATTTTACGAGCCATGACACAACACTATTTCTCAGACAAACAACATTTCTTTTCAGTTCCAACCTTCATGGCTAAGATCCACCATGCTATATACATTCTTTAGTTCCACTAGTTCTAACCTTTGCGGATAAGACCCACCATCTCCTGAACATTGTAGCAAACCACCCTCACCCCCTTCGTGTTACATTAGTAAGATGTAATTTACACTTGAGCAGCTTCTTACTGTGAACATTTGTTCTGTGGAACTCCCAAGAGGATGCTTCTCTAATCACTATAACCTTAACTTGTTCATGTTTAGGGTGGGTTAACCCAACAATCAGTCATTCGGTTAGTTAAGTGCCATATGTGTTTGGGCAATCATGTCTCAAAAGAGATACGATTGACTGAGCAGAAGGTTTTCCTGCAGTAGGTTGCCATTACTTTCTTTGGTAGACTGATTGCCAGCCAAAGCTATAAAACCCAATCTATCCTACTATTTAACCCACAGCTGGAGGGACAGGCAATGGATTAATACCTCTCCAAGGTTATTTGTATATAAGTGAATGCAACAAATTCATCTGGAATTCTAACTCGGTTTTCTGATTTCTTGCTTCAAGCCGATATCTACCATACCACAACACACATCCCAATAATGGCATCCCAAATTTCCAGGAACCACTTTTATAAAGGAAGATAATCTTTAGAAACTTATTCTGCTTATTTTCTTTTTTTCTGTTTATTTTCTAAGAATGGAAACAAATCACTTTATAGTAACTGACAGAAAGAATTAAAACATTTTGATAATTTTATAGATACACATTTATTTATTATTTGTTTTATTTTGTTTTATGGCATATCAACCCATCTTGGGTCATTTAATGCCAAATCGAATTATTAAAAACCAGCAGTATAGCCTGGCATTGCTCAGATGTAATGAAAGCTTTAAAACTAATCCATGGTCCTGGACTTTTTGGACGTTGGCATCAAAGACTAAAGAGCAATAGTTGTTTCCAGTTAAAGCGAAACTGTAGACTGAAAGAAAAATGAATGGATGTAACTCAAATTTTGATTTACTGTTATCGATATCAAATAAGTTTTTCGTCGTAAACTGAATTTTGAAGGCTAAATAAGTCCTTTGAGTAAATGGTATCATGGCTGAGACTAAGAACTACAATTATACCTACTTAGAGCCAAACCTGAAGCAAAAACTAAAATAAAAGGGCTGAAAAAATACAGACATACAGGCAGATAAACAGACACACACACACAAACATCTTGCCTTTTATATATACATATTATTGATTTTCTGCACTATTGTTAGAATGGCAACCTTGAAACTTCTGAATATCATTTCTTATGTCTTTGTCTATGAGTGTATCAAATTTGATTAAAATCGGACCACTCCTTCTATAATCCGATTTTTTCGATTATCGATTTTCAGTATTTATCGGGGGTATCTTGACACAAAACCTAGCTAAGAACACTCGCAGATGCTTTTAGTACAACTGTGTAAATTTTCAAGAAAATTGGTTCAGCCATATTGGAGTCTATAGGTAACGGGGACACACACACACACATACACACACACAAAGTTTCATTTATAATAACTTTAGATTTTCAGATTGAAATTCCATTGTCATCATATTTCTGTTATGAAGTACGATGCCTTTTGACTCTAGTGTCATCAGATGTGTTATTGTTTCTTAGCCACATACGAAATGAATCGCTTCGGTCCTAAAGATCCAAAAGAAGAACTTTCAAATTTATGACAAGTCAGTTTGTCACATGTTAAACTTCAAGATGGATTTATTTCATCAGAATAAATTGTGTTCATCACAAAAAAACCTCTTTCAGCCTCCAAAGAACTTACAACAATGGTATAATATTTTTATATCTTTGGATAGTTTTTGGTACATGTTAATGGTAATTTCTTGTTCTGCTTTCAACGTAATCACAGAAATCATTATTGTTAGGGTAGGGGGTATGACTATTAGAGTTTCACTGCCTTGAGTGTTTCATGGTCCTTCTAAAGAGGGAAAATAATCGTTTTGTTTGTTTGTTTGTTTAACGGCATATCAACACCTCTGTGTGTTATTTAATACCAAAAAGGTGGGGTTTTAAGGTATTTTTTTTAATGTTCGGTTATAGTGAGAAGGTTGATTGAGTCAGATTTTAATGAAAATTTTTTTATTTTTTTATTTTAGAAAACTGAAAATGTCTTTTAGTTTTGTATTCAAAAATGTTTTGCTGAGAATAGTTTTTTCTTTCAAAATACATTATGGTAATAATTTTATCTTAAAAAATGTACTGTTGGTAATATTTTTCCTTCAAAAATGTTATTTTTCTATAAAAGTCTATTTTTATGTATATATTTCTATAAAAGTATATTTTTATACTTTCATAGTGTTTTGACCCCAGTTTGGGGATGAACTATTTGGCCATAGCTTGGACCCTAACAGGTGCAACCACTCCAGGTCAGGGTGGACCTGAGAACAGCAGCAATTAAAAGATGGTTCCATACTCCTCACAACCACCCAGTCAGAGGCCTTACTGCCAGATATAATTTACTGTCATGCCCAGAGCACGAAAATAATTGTAAAAACAAAAGGAAAAAGCCAAATGAACTTAGGAGTAATTTAGTTAGAGAGTCTGTGTCACAGCATGCACCATAATGGGGAAGACCTTTCTGTATAAAATCAACATTAAAAATTCTGGCTTTTTATTTGATTGAAAAGCGTCCTGTGCCAACAGAAAATACAATCACAGTCTATAAAAATGGACTCTGCAGATATTTATAGAAGTGTATTACTATTTTCTGTTTTTCACTAAAACTTTGCTGTCACTCACATTTCTGCCAGTTCAAGTCTGTTCTTCATCTGTGAGACATTCACTGCCATATAGGAGGACTGATATTACATAACAGTTCAGTGTTCTTTCCTTTGTTTCTAACAACATTTTACTGTTCTTAATACTTTGCTTAGCTTTTGGAAATCATTTTTTGTTATCTCAAAGTGTCTTTAGATATCAATGGCACACTTTCCATCTTTTATTTAAAAGACTTCCCAAATTTTTTTTTTTTTTTTTTTTTTTTTTTTTTTTTTTTTTTTTTTTTTTTTTAATTTAATAAATTTAATTGTAAAATAGGACTAAGGATTATTGCATCCATTTACATTCAAGTTAAGAAGCCATCACTATATTGTTTAAGCCTCCATATTTTTCCAACTTCAAATCATACTATTGAACCCATAGCTGGGGGCATAACAGATGGATGTGTGCCTTGATAAATTTAATTGTAAAATAGGGCTAAAGATTATGGAAGCCATTTACGTTCAACTTAAGAAGCCATAACTAAATAAAAATAAATATTAAAACTCCATATTTTTCCAGATTCAATTCCAGCTATTGAACTCATAGCTGGAGGCATAACAGATGGATTTGTGCCTTGATAAATTTAATTGTAAAATAGGGCTAAAGATTATGGAAGCCATTTACATCCCACCTAAGTAGGCATACCTAAATAAAAGTAGCTATTGTTTGAGACTCCATATTCATGAATATTATTCGAAATATGTCATTTAATATTTCAGTTATGTAATTAGTGTCACATAATTTTCAAAAAAATGACAATCTATTTCTTAAAATATACTAATTTTTCCTTTCCTCTTTTCTCATTTCCTAATGATGACTCATATGAGTCAATTGATTTATTTGATTTTTTATGGTTTATCTACCTTTTACCAGGTTATTTGAAACTGAAACATGTTTTGGAGTGTAAGAATTTTTTTTTCTTTGTGTGAGTGAATGTTGCATTAAAAAGTTTTTTTAAATTATCAATTATTTTTCCAAATCCTGATTCTACTATTTAAGCATTAGCTGGGGGTAGAACAGATAGATACCTTAGTAAATCCACTTATAAAATAGGATTAAAGATTATGGAAGCCATTTACATTCAACTTAAGCAGCCATCACAAAATAAAAATAGCTATTGTTTGAGATTTCATATTTTTTCAGATTACACTCTTACTATTTGACCATTAGCTGGGGACAGAACAGATGAATTCATACCTTAGTAAATCTAATTGTAAAATAGGACTAAAGATTATGGAAGTCATTTACATCCAACTTAAGCAGCCATCCCTAAATAAATGTGACCAGTGAGACTCTGTATTTTTCCAGATTTGAGCCCTACTATTTAACCTATAAAAAGGGTGCAGAACAGATAGATTCATACCTTAAATCTAAATGTAAAATTGGACTAAAAATTATAGAAGCTATTTGCATCCAACTTAAGCAGCCATCCATAAATAAAAATAACTATTGTTTAAGACTCCATATATTTCAAACTTCAACTCCTACTATTGAACCCATAGCTGGGGGTAGCAGATGGATTAATACCTTAACAAATCTAATTGTAAAATAGATTATAGTCATGATCACTAAATAAAAGTAACTATTGTTTGAGATACCATATTTTTACAGATTTAAGTCCTACTATTTAATACATAGATGGGGGCAGAATAGATACATTCATACTTTTTCTGAAAATATTTGTGTGTAAGTGGCTTGAATTTGAACTTGGTTCTCAGACTTATTCTGTCGTATGCATCAAAATTTTGGCAAGTGTATCTGTGCACAGCAACTACATTTGCGAAAAATTTATTCATACATGTGTGTTGTGGTGCAATGGATATTGGCTTGGAACAAGAGATTGAAGAACTGAGTTCAAATTCTAGTTGAATTCCTTGCATTCACTTATGCACAAATACTCTTGGGAAATATACTAATTCATGTCTTTCCTCCAGCTATGGGTTAAATAACAGGACAGATTGAGTTCTACAGCCTTGGTTGGCAACCAGTCTACCACAGAAAGGGATGGCAACCTACTGTGGGAAAACCTTCTGCCCAGTCAGTCATGTTTCTTTTGAGACATGATCACCTAAGCATATATCACATGCGGAACTTAACTGACTGATATCCGTACATAAGAAAAATGATCACTACACATAAGAGACACAGAATGTCAATTGTTTGTAAAAATATATGTTTAAAATAAATATTACTAATCAAATATCTTAAATAAGTTGTTTTATATCTGTTTTAAGCCACCTGCAATAACTTGTGAACACAGTAAAAAAATGAGTTGAATTCTAAAAACGAAGCACCATTTTTTGGAAAAAAAAATCAAATACATAAAAGATTTCTTGAATTCCAAAATTGTAACATATAATTCCTGTTCTTGAAAATGACTCATGATAATTTTAAGAGCTCAAATGTTTTTGTCAGTTATTTTTTACACATCAAACCGGAAAATATTGTTGAAAGCAAATAAAAAACAGGTATACCTCGGGGTTACATCATTTCAAGTTAAGTTGTTCACGATTATGCGCTGTTTGTCAAAAAGAAATATATGAAAAAAATAAAAATCAAGTTTAAGTCATTTTATTCAGCTTTACGTCTGTCTGTCTGTCTGTCTGTCACAAATACTGAAGCTTTAATATCTCTAGAAAAGCAATAAAAGCGCATAAAGTCATATTACTGTACTGTTGATACTGACAATTCTATGTCTATAAACAAAATGGATATGGCACATAGAGAAGAAGAATGCTATAACATCACTACAAACAACAACAATTAAGAGGTGGTTCCATGTTCCTCACAACCTCCCAATCAGTGGCCTTGTTGTTGGATCCAGTTTACCATCATACCCAGTAAATATCAGTAAATTTAACATAAATTAGTTTATTTTCTACTATCACAAGATAATTTTAATAACTGTATTTGTTATTTAACCTTACAAAATCATTTATTTTTTAATGTCTTAGAGCAAACCACATTCACAAATAAAGAGTCTGCAATGTACTGTAAAGATTGCCATTGTAAACACCTATATACAGACATGCATTCATAGATTTAGATTACTTTTTTCTGTACTATATTTAAAACTAAAATTAATTTGTCTGTAAGCCTAAAATAGATTCTTGTTGACCATATTTTATTAAAAATGCATTTATAAATAAAATACAGACCTGGCAATAGTTATTTGTGGTTTAGCCTAGAGACAAGTAAATTCGAAGACAAGTAAATTTAACTTAAATCATTTTTCAACTTTAGTTGCTTCTCCTGGAACCAATAACCAATGTAAGGTGAGGTGTACCTGTAGTACTAAATTACTATGTATAATTATTTACACACGTTAGAATCAAACTAGAAAATATTGTCAGAAACAAATAAAATAGTGCTGAACTAGTGTGTGATATTAGTCCTTTCATATGGCAGTGAATGCTGGATAATTTACTCACTGATAGAGAGAGAGACTTGAGGCAAATATAGTACTACAGAGAGATATTGACAATATTATAGGCAGAGCATGTAAGCAATGAGAAAGTTTTAAGAACAATGCAAACAGAAGGGAGACTTTTACTCAGAATCAGAAACAGAAATTACTGAGACACATAATGAGGAAAGAAGGTTTGGAGAATTTCCCACTCACAGGACATACTGAAGGCAAAAAGAGGCAAAGGGAAACACTGAGTAACCTACCTAATAAGCTTGGATAAATGGATGACAGAACATGGACTGGGAGGAATAGTAAGTAGACAAACATTACTTAGAGTTACAAAGGTTAGGAAGCTGGGGAGAGCCTTGATCAACTTATTTAACAAGCTTGTATAAATGGATGGCAGAAGAGGTACTGGAGAGATAATAATTAGTCAAAATTGCTGATAGCTACAAAGTATAGGAAATTGTGGAGAGCCATGATCAACTTAATGAACTTGTGTAAAAGAATGGCAGAACCAGTACTGGGAGAAATAGTAAGTACATAAATGTTTCTTAGACCTACAACAGATAGGAAGTTGTGGAGAGCCATGATCAACTTAATGAGCTTGTGTAAAAGAATGGTAGAACCGGTACTGGGAGAAATAGTAAGTACATAAATGTTTCTTAGACCTACAACAGATAGGAAGTTGTGGAGAGCCATGATCAACTTAATGAGCTTGTGTAAAAGAATGGCAGAACCGATACTGGGAGAAATAGTAAGTACATAAATGTTTCTTAGACCTACAACAGATAGGAAGTTGTGGAGAGCCATGATCAACTTAATGAGCTTGTGTAAAAGAATGACAGAACCGGTACTGGGAGAAATAGTAAGTACATAAATGTTGCTTAGAGCTACAACAGATAGGAAGTTGTGGAGAGCCATGATCAACCAACTTACTGAGCTTGTATAAATGAATGGCAAAACAGATACTGGGAAGAATGGTAAGTAGACAAACATTAATTAGAGCTATAATTGATAGATAGCTGTGGAGAGCCATGATCAACCTACTTAATGAACTTGTGCAAATGGATTACAGAACAAGGACTGGGAGTGACAGTAATTAGACAAAAACATTGCTTAGAGCTACAAAAGACAGCAAGTTATAGAGAATCATCTTAAAAGGACTTAGCACATAAAAGAAGCTGTACTTAGTAAATAATACAGGGTTTAAGCATGTGGTAATGGTTAAGGAGCTAGTTTGATTAGACATTACAACTGAGGAGTGATTTTGACCCTCATAGGGTTTCCTATATTTTTGCTTACATTTAAAACAGATACTTTGGTATTGGGCAATACTTAGCAAGCTAATCTGTTTTTTTTTTGTTTTTTTTTTGTTGTTTTTTTAATCATTTCACCCCAAGCAAGGTGGACCGCCACTGATGTGCAGGGGGCTATATAAGAAAGTAAAAGTTTAGGCATGAGGAGAGTGAAGAGAAAGACAAACCAGTTACAGGGGTTGAAAGAGAAAGGGCAAGAGAAGGATGGGAACACAGGTGTGAAGACACTTGCGAAGGTGGAGAGAAAGGAAAAGAACAAGATACACAGGGTGATATGGAAAGGAGTGAAGTCAAGTGGTAAGAGATGGGTATTGACATTGCATTTAAATTCCTGGAGGTTGTACCGTTAGGAAAGCAAGTATATGGAAGGGAATTCCACAGGCGGGAAGTGCGAGAAAAGAAGCCGCTGGAGTTGAATTGGATGGCTGCATTTGGTTGATCTAACTGTAAATGGGTTGGAATCTTGATGCCAGTCTGGTTGCATGAGTAAATTCTTGTGGCCTGGGAACATTGACTTAAGTTTGTCAGAGGAGAAGCCATGAAAATATTTGTAGAATAGACATAGGGAAGCCACATCAGACTAAGAATATTAAGAGACAGGAAAATTTCATTAGAAACAAATAATAGAGTACTGGATTGCTCTGCGATGTTTGTCTTTCAATATGACAGTGAATGCTGAACGATATCATCAAAGATGAAGGAAAAACTTGAAGCAACTGAAATGTGGTTCTATAAAAAGCTGCTGCAGATATCATGGATGCTGCAGATAAAGTGTGAGCAATGATGAGGCTTTAAAAAGGATGGAAATGAAAAGAAAATTAATACTGAGCATCAGGAAAAGACAGCTGAAGTTCTTGGGACATGTGATGAAGAAGGAAGGCTTGGAGAATCTGATACTCAGAGGTCAGATAGAAGGAAAGACAGACTGGAGAAAGCAGCAGATAACATATTTGAAGGGCTTGAGCAGGTGGATGACAAAGAGCTGTTTGCGGGTGGGGGGTAACAGGAGAAAGTGTGCTAAGAACTAACAGAGATAGGGAGATGTGGAAGGCCATGATCACTTATGTCCTGAGGGGACATGGCACATAGAAGAAGAAAAAAATTGATTGACACTTAGTGCTTAATACTTATGGCCTTGTGCTGAGATTAAGCTAAGGTTTTCAAATAACAATGGTCACCTTAGACTGGAGTAATGGCTAATGAGCTAGCCTGATTAACTATTTCTTCTGAGTAGTGAGTTTGATCCTCACTGTGTATTCCATACTTTTGCCAAGCTTAGCTGGATCGAGAAAATATTGACAATGTTTAATTATTCAGGTAAAAATTTTCAGCAAAAAACTTTTCAAACCACATTTGACAAGTTTGATCCTGTGCAGTAACATCTCTATAAACTATATCAGCAATCCCATGAATAGATCTGCTCGTTGGATCATTGTGCGACTGAGCACCTGACCAACTCCCTTCATGTCTTGGTTGTATGCTACTAGCTGTGTCTGTAAATGATCTTCCAGATCTTTTATCTGCTTCTTCCTTTGTTTGTACTTTTCAGGTGACACATTGACTCAATACATGATGTAATCTCCATCAATTCAGCATTTTCAGTGTTAGAAATCAAATCGAAATGCAGATCAAACTCTAAACACCTGATCACGATCTTTGTTGTACCATTGCTAAAGTTTTCCTAAATTTTGCGATAGCTACCACCATCTCTGGAATGTATTCCTATTCTGGCACCCTCTTCATTGATAATCGAGCCCAAATGTGTGAATTGTCTCAATGCTTTTATGTTTCGTTTCCATTCAGAACAAGTCCAGTCATAGCACTCTAAATCTGTTCTTTGTAGTTCTTAGTCATGGTTGCTTTTTGCTATAAATTGCACTCCCTTTTTCTTTGGCATCTTGATGTGCTGTAATGGTTAACAAGCTTGTCTCACTAGAATCATCACAGTTGAGTTTGATTCTTACTGGGTGCCTCATGCTTTCAGCCTTGTGCCACAGCTAAGCTGTGCTTATAGAATCAATATAAACAATTTATGGGTCATTTAAAGCCAAAATCTAATTGTGGGTGGGGGGCATTAGTAATTTCTTTTACAAAACTTTATTGAAGGTATTTTTTTTTTAAATGTATTGTTGGTAATTTTTTACAATGAAAATATATTGCTGATATTTTTACTATCAAATATTTACTTGTATACTTTTATAGTGTTTTGACCTCAGTTTGGTGTTTAACTATTTATCCATAGTTGGGACCCTAACAGGTGATACCACCCTGGGTCAGAAACAATAGCAATTAACTCTTGATCAGAGGCTTTGTTGCCGGATGTAGTTTAACATCATACCCAGAAGATTGTTTCTTTAGTAATTTTCACTCATCTTCAATATGTCTTGCAAGTGTCAAATTTTCCAAGCTTTGTTTCCTCATTTTTTGTCCCAAAATGTCAACTATCTGTTTCTTATTTAAAGTATTAGTGTATTTTCATTCACAATTTCTTTGTTTCTTACATGTTTATAGACTCAGTTAATAAGAAACAATATTTACCCATCCTCAAATCAAATAAATGCTTACACACTCAGTTATAAACACTCATTATTTAGTTACTCTAATCTAATTAAATAACTCTGTGTGCCAAATTTTTGACATTTTTCATTGTTCATTGAGTGTTACTTCTATGGGATACACATTTTTTTTCTATTAAAATAAGCATAAGAAAATGCATAAAAACATTATAGAAATTTTGGATCAAAACGGCATTAGAATTTAAATTACATTTTTATATTTCTCAACCAATCAGCTAAAAACATAGAATAAGAACATTCTAGAAAAATAGGATCGGAAGTCAATTAACAAAAAATATTTAGGCCCCAAAACAAAATAGTAAAATACAAATCTGATTGGCCAATAAATATCTTCACACCTAAATGTTAGGAAGATTCTTTGATCTCCTATTATGGTATATAAATAACACACAGTTAGGAAGTGAGAGTTCAGTCACCAAGCTAGCCATTAAGTCAGCATGTAACCGATACTTTGTCCAGGCCAAGTCATTTCTTCCACACCAAAGTTCATGACCTAGCTACAGAGGGCCGTGAAAGGAAAAACCCGACAAACTTTCTTTCATCAAGGCGACACGCTGTCGCCGCCCAAGATGAACTTAATGTAAGTAAGAACGACTTATTTACGGACTCCGTTAATATAAACTTACACACACCTTTAAACAAATTTAACTTCTTGCCAAACTTTATTTTCCAAAAGGCAATTTTTCACATCATGTATTTTATTTGTTTCCACATGCTAATTTTATTTTATACATATTAAATTGTTTGTTGTTTAATGTTCGTTGTGACTTATTCCATTTCTTTTGCGCGATTGTAAAACATTGTGTTGTATTTGTGGGGGAACTAATCTAGAGAGCAATACGGAAGCACATCAACCAAGCACTTACCAAATCCCCTACACTTCTTAATTGCTTCTGTCTAGAAATCAAATGAAATGACTATTATTTCCTTCAATCAATGTTTTGAATCTGACCTCTTTTCCATTACATTACAGACAGATTCAGTACTGAGTTACTGAAAAATTTTCAAGGACTTCATAGAAGTTTCAGGAATTTTTTAGATGATTTTAAAAGTTTCAAGAATTTCTATAAAATTCTGGCTACTAAGTATCATATAAAGTAAGCATAGCAGACAATATTTGGGGTCTGATTCATGAAAGTAATTTACAGTATAAGTGAAAACCATGAAAAACTACTCACTTATAAATTTTTTATGATCTCTCTTGTGTAATCTTCAAACAAATAAATGCTGTTTCTGAATCATATGTTTTGTTCCTACTTTGCCTGAATGAGAATGTTCTCATTCACCAGTTTTCTATTGAGAATAGATAAATTTCAGAAATATCATTATTCTGGTCATGAAAGCAAAGTCTGAAGAAAATATTAGCTAATTTTCATACTTTCTAGGCATAAATAAATAGGAAATTACAGTTGCTATCCAAGGACAGAAATCGTTTTACACAGTGTAATTGAGCCAAGATATTTGAATTGTTTCACTATTTTAAGTTCTTCAACAACTTTAATCTTGCTTGACAGTGTTTTCTCAGTGTTTGCAATGAGCTTGTTTCTTTTGACAACAATCCCCATATTTGGAGGATGTTTCAATATCTGAATGTGGAAGTGTGCTTTCTTCAAAAGGGAAAATAGAGCCTTGCTTATCTCTGACATTCTCTCCACAAGACTGACAAGTTTCTTTTCTTTCCCAGCTAAATTGTCTATATTGTCCATAAAGTGAAAGATTGTGATATTACATGCAGAACTGACTGTGCCCTGGTGTTACCCAAGGGTATAACTCATCATGAGTTCAAGAAAGATATTAAAGAGCACGGGGGACGGAAAACAGCTTTGGCATACACTGACTGATGTGTGGAATCACTTTCCTATGGAGCCATGGAACAGTACTGTATTTCTTGCTGGATAGTATGGTTCGACTTCTTACTCATTTTACAGGGTTGCCATATTTTCTGAGGACACACTTTGAAAATAAGTCTGACGTTTTTAGAACTTGTTCTGATTATAATTGGTTTTCAGATAAATGATAACAAACGTCAAGCTAACACGTAAAATTAAAAATCGGTTATTCAGTTGAGTGCCATACACTCATAGACAAAGACATAAGAAACAATATTCAGAAGTTTCAAGGTTGCAGTTTTTACAATATTGCAGAAAATTCATAATATATATATATAAAAGGCAAGATGTGTGTGTGTGTGTGTGTGTGTGTGTGTGTGTGTCTGTATTTTTTTCAGCCCTTATATTTGAGTTTTTGCTTCAGGTTTGGCTCCATGCTTGAGCGATCATGTTTCAAAAGAGACTTGACTGACTTGGCAGAAGATTTTCCTACAGTAGGTTGCCATTACTTTCTGCAGTAGACTGGTCACCAAACAAGGCTATAGAGCCTAATCTGTCCTGCTATTCAACCCATAGCTGGAGGGAGAAATGACAGATTCATACATTTCCACAGGGTATTTGCACATATGTAAATGCAACAAATTTAACTCGAATCAATTTCAGCTTTTCTATTTCTTCTTCCTAGCCAATATCCACTGGACCACAACACCCATCCACATTGATAAGGCTCATTCTAATTGTTGTCTTAAAAGCAGTGAATAGTGATTTAGAAATAGCTACTTTCCTTAAAGTTTCATGGTTGTTTGTTGTCAAAGACTGTAAAGTGCTTGAAGACACTGACAAGCATACTACAGGAGTAACCAAATATAAAGTGTCTGCTAAGTGTCCTAATATCATCTTCTTCTTCTATGTGCCTTGTCCCTTCAAGAGGTAGGTGATCATGGCCTTCGAAGTCTCCCTATCAATGGTGGCTCTAAGCAAACTTTCTCCTGTAACAACACACAACCCGCGTTCTGTCATTCACCCGCCTCAGGCCTTTAAAATATATTATCTGCTACTCTCTCCTGTCTCTTTTTCCCACTATCTGGCCTGTTAGTATCAGGTTCTCCAAGCCCTCCTGTCTCAGGAACATTAGTTGTCTCTCCTTGATGCTCAGTATTAATTTCCTTTTTATTTCCATCCTTTCCAAAACCTCATCTTTGCTCACATGCTCGATCCATGATATTCACAGCATCTTTCTGTAGAAGCACATTTCAGTTGCTTCAAGTTTTTCCTTCATCTTTGAAGATATTGTCCAGCATTCACTGCCATATTGAAGAACTGACATCACATAGCAATCCAGTACTCTCTTCTTTGTTTCTAGTGAAAGTTTCTTGTCTCTTAATATTTTACTCAAGTTCTGGAACACGTCCTTCACCATGTCAATTTGCATTCGGATCTCTGATGTCACACTTTCTGTCTTCTGTTAGAACACTTTCCAGGTATTTAAATTTTTGGACCTGCTTTAGTTTAGTATCCCCCACCTGTATTTGTCATTTGGGGGGGGGGGGGCTGCTCTTTTTGCTAATACCATCAGAACACCCAAATTTGTATGAAAGGTGCAGAAAATTACCAATAAGAACCCCAGAAAGTGAATTAATTCCACTGCTAAGGAACTTGAGGTTTCAAAGCACTCTATCAAATATGAGTCATATATGATGCAGAGAGGTCAGTTCATGTTTGCAAAGACAAAAGATAGCAATTTGATTTGCACAAAGCTCAACATAAATTGATTAATTCTTTAGAAATTCTATTGTTTATATTTCAGATATGAAACTGAGCTGATATTTGATAAAAGTCTCTGAATAGGGAAGTGTCAGTCAGTTAATTGCTATACATGATGCACACTTTGGCAATCATGTCTCAAAAGAGACATGACTGATGGGGCAGAAGATTATCCCACAGTAGGTTGCCATTGCTTTCTGCAGTAGGCTATAGAATCCAATCTGTCCTATTATTTAACCCATAACTGGAAGGAAGAGAAGGATTAATACCTTTCCCAAGGGTACTTGCGCGTAAATGAATTGAAGGAATGCAGTTGGAATTCAAATTCGGCTCCCAGATTTCTCATTCGGAGTCGATATCCACTGCACCATAATGCACATCCATGGGAAGTGTGCTTTCTTCAAAAGGAAAAATAAAGTCTCACTTAAGTCTAAAACTCTGTAGCTGAATGGTAAGGCACACTGGATTAAAGTGTTTTTTCTTGAAAAGTGAGATGCAAGTCTAATCCTTTGTGGAGGGCACATATTCTTTATTAGCAGTATAGTCCGGTGTTGCTCGGGTGTAATGAAAGCTTTAAAACTAATCCATGGTCCTGGCGCTCAGACTCTTTGGACGTTAGCATCAAAGACTAAAAAGCAATAGTTGTTTCCAGTTAAAGCAAAACCGTAGACTGAAAGAAAAATAAATGGATATAAGTCAAATTTTGATTTCCTGGTATCGATATCAAATAAGTTTTTTTTGTTATAAACTGAATTTTGAAGGCTAAATAAGTCCTCTGAGTAAATGGTATCATGACTGAGACTAAGAACTACAATTATACCTACTTAGAGCCAAACCTGAAGCAAAAACTCAAATAAAAGGGCTGAAAAAAATACAGACATACAGACAGATAAACACACACACACACACACACACACACACACACACACACACACACACACACATCTTGCCTTTTATATATATATATATTATCAATTTTCTGCACTATTGTAAAAACTGCAACCTTGAAACTTCTGAATATTGTTTCTTATGTCTTTGTCTATGAGTGTATCAAATTTGATTAAAATCGGACCACTCCTTCTATAACCCAATTTTTTTGATTATCGATTTTCGATATTTATCGGGGGTACCTCAACACAAAACTTAGCTAAGGACACTCGCAGATGCTTTTAGTACAACTGTGTAAATTTTCAAGAAAATCGGTTCAGCCGTTTCAGAGTCTATAGGCAATGGACACACACACACACAGACACACACACAGACAAAGTTCCATTTATAAATAAGTTTACATTAAGATTCCTTGAATGCACAGACTGATAAATGTAATACCCAAGTGTGTCTATTTCAAATACAAGTCTCCACTAATACCTGGGTTCGGATCATGGCTGATTTGTCAGGAAGGTGACTTCTTCATGTTATTGGTCTATAGGAGGTAATCTCAGCATGTGGCACCTTTTGAAAATGCCTGAAAACCAAACCAGGAGTTGACCCAAACCTTGTGAGTGAAATTGGGTAGACAGCTTCCTTTGAGAAATCGTTGATGGCTGTGCTAGCTCAAAATCACAAGTCATCGTGGCTGAGGGTTTGAGTGTCCCAGTCTTGTTCAGACTGTTGTTCATGCTAGGTAACACGCTCTCTTCTAGAAACTGTAACTAACTCCATATCTTGACTCAGGGCGCCTCTACATCTCCAAGGCCCTTAATGTAGGACTTTGTATTGAGTCTGAGATCCTTACCAACAAATTCACGAGTTCTTTTCTTATCAGAATGATCGGAGAGAGTTTTACCTTCATAACCACCATTCAACTCATCCAACTCATTCTGAATCTTCTACACTGTCCCCACATTGACACACTGAAACATTCGGACTGAAGCTTTCAGCATAAATGCCAAGCAATGTAGCGTGCCGTTTGCAAATTTCTGGTGAAGTGAATTTCATCATGATGCTTTTTTCATAGACATTGCCCAACTGACCCTACTATACTGTGCAAAATTAAAAGTATAAAATAGCAACAATTTACCCATTGCACCCTGTATATATGTGTGCATTTTTTTGTTTGTGTGTGTCTATGTGCATTCATGTGTATTTGTGTGGGTTTCTAGAGAATCAATTATTTTTTATATATCATTTACAAAATAGTGAGTATATATATATATATATATATATATATACGAGAGTGTATTAAAGATACATTTACAAATTTTGGGACGGGTGTCCTCATGCCAAAACAAGGTAAAGTATTCAAAATATATCTGTCAATACAGCAACTCATAACAAGTCTTCAAAATGACCTGTGCTTGCACCCGTCGGACCACTGACTAGTGAAACTTTCCAAATGCAGTGGTATCTCTACTTATGAAATTAATTTGTTCTGGAAGCCGTTTCGTAGCATGAAAGTCTTGTAAGTAGAGACGCTTTATACCCTATAAATGCCCAAATCGGTTCCAAGTCCCCAAAAATTCAGAGCTTTTAGGGCTTCCTTTTGTTTTAATATTTTGCCAATCGTAGATGGATTACGGCCATATTCTTTGGTGAGATCAACAAAATGCATCTCTTTTTCATACTTTTCTATTATCTTTTGCTTTGTTTGTATGGACAAAACAACTCTCTTCATCTCATTACTTTTCTCCATCACTTTCTTGGGGCCCATAGTGAATAAATTGTTAATACACACACGTAAAGTTCAATAACACACTAACAAAAGCTGATGAAAAACTCTCAGAACATTTTGTGCTTCACTGAACTTTGCTAGCGTGAGACTGAGGCCAGATGGGAAAACAAAGAGAATGCTGGGTATGCACACATACACATAGAGGTCCCACCTAGCCAATGGGATGCTGGGAAGATGTTGGGCGATAGCCAATGGCAGAGCTGCTTGGACGTGCCACTTTTAAACCAAGATACAGGATGCTACAAATATGTTTATGTTCAGTAAACTCTGGGAGCTGCGAGTTGCAGCACATATTTTGAAATTTTCACCTTTCATATCCTGAAATTTATTTCTAAACAAGAGGCAATATTTTTCCGAAGAGGCGTTTCGTACCCTGAAAATTTTGTATGTATAGATTTTCGTAAGTAGAGGTACCACTGTACTCCTACATGGTGTAGAATGGTTTTGCGGGCCTCCTGACATGTTGATGAAGTATCTCTGCATTATTAATGTTTGCTTCTTAAAAAAGTTGTTTAGGTGACCCCCACAGATACAAAAACAGCCAAAGGATTGAGGCCAAGATAATGTGCAGGCTGTGGAACTGTTCCTCTCATACCTATCCATCTTTCATAGTAGATATCAGTTAGCGCATCATGAACCGATGTGACTAAAATGTGTTAGAGTGCCATCATTCATGAACCACATCAGTCTTTATATAAGCAAGGTTATCTTATAGCAGGTTTGGAAATGTGTTTGAGATAAAGTTCTTGCAGACAAGTGCTGTAAGAAGTGCAGGGAGACCATATGGGCCTACCAGACAGTCACCTGCAAGCAGGGAGAACATATGGGCCTATGAGACAGTCACCTACAAGCAGGGAGAACATATGGGCCTACGAGACAGTCACCTGCAAGCAGGGAGAACATATGGGCCTACGAGACAGTCACCTGCAAGCAGGGAGAACATATGGGCCTATGAGACAGTCGCCTACAAGCAGGGAGAACATATGGGCCTACCAGACAGTCACCTGCAAGCAGGGAGAACATATGGGCCTACGAGACAGTCACCTGCAAGCAGGGAGAACATATGGGCCTACGAGACAGTCACCTGCAACAAGGGAGAATATATAGGCCTATGAGACAGTCACCTGCAAGCAAGGAGAACATATGGGCCTATGAGACAGTCACCTACAAGCAGGGAGAACATATGGGCCTACGAGACAGTCACCTGCAAGCATGGAGAATATATGGGCCTATGAGACAGTCACCTACAAGCAGGGAGAACATATGGGCCTATCAGACAGTCACCTGCAAGCAGGGAGAGCATATAGGCCTACGAGACAGTCACCTGCAAGCATGGAGAATATATGGGCCTATGAGACAGTCACCTACAAGCAGGGAGAACATATGGGCCTACAAGACAGTCACCTGCAAGCATGGAGAATATATGGGACTATAAGACAGTCACCTACAAGCAGGGAGAACATATGGGCCTACGAGACAGTCACATGCAAGCACGGAGAATATATGGGCCTATGAGACAGTCACCTACAAGCAGGGAGAACATATGGGCCTACGAGACAGTCACATGCAAGCACGGAGAATATATGGGCCTATGAGACAGTCACCTACAAGCAGGGAGAACATATGGGCCTACCAGACAGTCACCTACAAGCAGGGAGAACATATGGGCCTACGAGACAGTCACCTGCAAGCAGGGAGAACATATGGGCCTACCAGACAGTCACCTGCAAGCAGGGAGAATATATGGGCCTATGTGACAGTCACCTACAAGCAGGGAGAACTTATGGGCCTACCAGACAGTCACCTACAAGCAGGGAGAACATATGGGCCTACGAGACAGTCACCTGCGAGCAGGGAGAATATATGAGCCTATGAGACAGTCACCTACAAGCAGGGAGAACATATGGGCCTACCAGACAGTCACCTGCAAGCAGGGAGAACATATAGGCCTACGAGACAGTCACCTGCAAGCAGGGAGAATATATGGGCCTATGAGACAGTCACCTACAAGCAGGGAGAACATATGGTCCTACGAGACAGTCACCTGCAAGCAGGGAGAACATATGGGCCTACGAGACAGTCACCTGCAACAAGGGAGAATATATGGGCCTATGAGACAGTCACCTCCAAGCATGGAGAACATATGGGCCTACAAGACAGTCACCTGCAAGCAGGGAGAATATATGGGCCTACGAGACAGTCACCTGCAAGCATGGAGAATATATGGGCCTACGAGACAGTCACCTGCAAGCATGGAGAATATATGGGCCTATGAGACAGTCACCTACAAGCAGGGAGAATATATGGGCCTACGAGACAGTCACCTGCAAGCATGGAGAATATATGGGACTATAAGACAGTCACCTACAAGCAGGAAGAACATATGGGCATACGAGACAGTCACTGCTAGCATAGAGAATATATGGGCCTATGAGACAGTCACCTACAAGCAGGGAGAACATATGGGCCTACGAGACAGTCACCTGCAAGCAGGGAGAACATATGGGCCTACGAGACAGTCACATGCAAGCACGGAGAATATATGGGCCTATGAGACAGTCACCTACAAGCAGGGAGAACATATGGGCCTACCAGACAGTCACCTGCAAGCAGGGAGAACATATAGGCCTACGAGACAGTCACCTGCAAGCAGGGAGAATATATGGGCCTATGAGAGAGTCACCTACAAGCAGGGAGAACATATGGTCCTACGAGACAGTCACCTGCAAGCAGGGAGAACATATGGGCCTACGAGACAGTCACCTGCAACAAGGGAGAATATATGGGCCTATGAGACAGTCACCTCCAAGCATGGAGAACATATGGGCCTACAAGACAGTCACCTGCAAGCAGGGAGAATATATGGGCCTACGAGACAGTCCCCTGCAAGCATAGAGAATATATGGGCCTATGAGACAGTCACCTACAAGCAGGGAGAATATATGGGCCTACGAGACAGTCACCTGCAAGCATGGAGAATATATGGGACTATAAGACAGTCACCTACAAGCAGGGAGAACATATGGGCCTACGAGACAGTCACTGCAAGCAGGGAGAATATATGGGCCTATGAGACAGTCACCTACAAGCAGGGAGAACATATGGGTCTACGAGACAGTCACCTGCGAGCAGGGAGAACATATGGGCCTACGAGACAGTCACCTGCAAGCAGGGAGAACATATGGGCCTACCAGACAGTCACCTGCAAGCAGGGAGAACATATGGGCCTACCAGACAGTCACCTGCAATTCCAGCCCACATGTTAATTGTATACTGATGCTGGAGTCTAGCCTGTATTGTATCATCAATCTGCCAACAAATTTTGGTTGTGTAAATTTGTTATTTCATCTTTTCCAAATGTTGCCTTATCCGTAAACAAAACTGAAGAGACAAACAACATTTGGCAGTTTGCGCAATAAGCCCTCAACAAACATTCTCTCATGGTGAGTGATCAGTGGGTGAAAAATCCTGTACATGTTGCAAATGATATAGATACAGGAGCTGCTCTTGAAGTACCCTCAATGCAATACTAGGAGATGTATGACATGCTAGTACCACTTGATGTGTATTGCTACCTGGATCATCTCCAACAGGTTGTAGAATGGCTTTTTCATGGTCAGATGTACAAGCTGATGTGCACTGTGGTGCAGTGGATATTGACTTGGAATGACAAATTGGGGTGTAGTGTTCAAATACCAGTTGAATTTATTGCATCCACAAATATCCTTGGGAAAAGTATTAATCCGTCTTTTCCCTCCAGTTATGGGTTAAATAATAGGACAGATTAGGTTCTATAGACTTGGCTGGCAACCAGTCTACTGCAGAAAGCAATGGCAACCTACTGCAGGATAATCTTCTGCCCAGTCAGTCATGTCTCTTTCAAGACATCATCGCTCAAAGCATGTATCTTGTATGGCACTTAACTGACTGACTGAACATAATAGTTAAAAACAACTAAAGCTTCTACTGGGTATCAAGTGGGGGATCGGTTTTCTATTGTTATGAAGTAATAAACTGATCCCTCACTAATTACTACTTATTAATATAATGATATAATCCATCACTTCTTACTCCAGCTATGAGCTAAATGGCAGGATAGATTAGGTTCTGCAGTCTTGGCTGGCAACCAGCCTACCGCAGAAAGCAATGGCAACCTACTGCAGGATAATCTTTTACCCAGTCTTTTGAGACATGTTCGCCCAAAGTGTGTATCACGTATGGCACTTAACTGACTGTACAAGCTGATCTTGATCTTCCTTGGTCCACGGTTTGTGGTGACATGGATTCTGTCTCAGCATCGTGATGATACACAACAAAGTCTGGATGACTTGGCTGCCATCAGTCTGGAAACTCAATCTGATACAGTCATATAGCCTCACATCAAATACCATTCATGTGGCCATAAGTAAAAATCATATCTGTCTGCTCACGATATGAATATCCTGCCATTGTTAAACAGAAAACTTTTCAGTTAACTCACTGCTATACATGTAAAACTTTGAAGAGAGACTAGCAACAAATGTACACAAATGACAGATGTAACCTAGCCTATATTTCAACACAGTGTCATCTATAAAAGCTTTCTTTAAACTTGATAACTCAAAAATGAGTGATTTGCAAGTATATGATTTTATGAACCTTTGCGCTTGTTTTGGTGTGAGGAACCCATGTCCAACATTTGTAAAAGTATTTTTGATACATCCTGTCTCTATGTGTGTCTCTATGTGTGTCTGTGTGTGTTTCCAAGGAATCAATGGATTTTTTTTTATCCAGTATTATTTCCTATTTATTAAGTTTTTTGTAAATACCAATGTTTCGGCAGACACCCTAAAGTATGGCGGATCAAATGGGGGTTTCTCTTAGAAAGGGGAATATATCATTGATTATCGTTGAAGACCACTAATTTATTAAGTTTCTTGAGTCATCATCCAGGTAGGTAGATGAACATGTAAGAAAGTCAAAAAATGGGCCATACCTCACGTACTTTTCTTTTCAAATGAAAAGACAATTTATGACAGAATTTTCTCCTTGTTTAAGAAGGAATATTTATAACTTAGAAAAATTCACACTAAAATTAATTAACATAAAATGTCTACTGTTTTTAATAATATTTACCTTAAAGAACATTTGTGCCTACATAAACAGAATATATATATATAAATATTTATATATATTCAGAGAGAGAGAGACAGAGAGAGAGAGAGAGAAAGAAAAATAGATATTATTTATTACATATATATAATATATGTATAGATAAATAGAAAAATATATATATATATATATATATATATATATATATATATATTTTTCTAAACATATAATGTTAAATATAAGAGACAATGAATGTCTATTATGTTTAATCATTGTAATTTGGCTTTAATCTTGAATTTAAAAGCTTAGAACCAACTTAATAAAAAATAATCCAAATGGAGAATTTTTGTCTTTATTTTCACCTGAAATTAAAGCCAAAATGCAATGTTTAGAATGGCTCATGATTATATATATATATATATATATATATATATATATATAGTATATAAAGGCAGCAGATAATTTTCTAAACATGTACTGTTAAATATAAGAGACAAAGAATGTCTATTATGTTTAATCACGAGCTGTTCTAATTATTGTATTTTGGCTTTAATTTCAGGTAAAAATAAAGACAAAAATTGTCCAACATTTGGATAATTTTTTATTAACTTGGTTCTAAGCTTTCGGCTCACATGATATAATATGTTATAATTATATATATATATATCAATAAATATACATGCTGTCCTACATCGATGGCACAACTCAGAGTTTCATGCATTATGCAATCATCAGGTGCAAACTTTGATAAAGGCACCTGATGATAGCATAACTAATGAAACTCTGAGTTGTGCCATCAACATAGAACAATATGCATGTTTATTATTATATATATAAATATATATAATAGCTCTGTTCTTACTACATTGTGCACTGTTTTATTAACATCTGAATAATATGTATATTTATTAATTCACGTCACTATATATATATATTCATATAGATAGGTGTGAGTTTGTCACACCTATCTATATATGTCAAACTCACACTTATCTATAGGAATATCTCAGCTCTATCACTGATGTTGAGCGCTTTCAAATAAGTACTGCGCATATATAATATATAAATAATATAATATATATAACAAATTGCATATATATATATATATATATATATATATATGTATATTTTTATAATTATATACATACACTTTTCGCACACACACAAATATATATATATATACTACTGGCCATAATTATTAGACCACGGCAGTGTTTTAAAAAAATGATGTATTTCATACTATTTTTTAGTATTTATTGCCAAGTGAATAATTGTAAATGAAAATAGAATCGTCCTTTCGTTAATACTGCACAATAACATGTGCATCAAATGAATTTATAAATATTTAATAATTACCTATATTGCAGTTTCATCAATGAAAGAATTTTGAAAATTTAGAGTGATGTGGACGAGTTCATCTTTGCTTCTTTGCTTTTTATAATTTTGTAAAGTAATAATAACAAAAGAACCATTCTATTTTCATTTAGAATTATCCACTTGGCAATAAATACTAAAAAAAAAGTATGAAATACATCATTTTTTTTAAAAAACTGGGGTGGCCTAATAATTATGGCCGGCAGCATATATATATATGTGTTCTTGCACTTCCAGCCTGTGGAATTCCCTTCCATTTACTTGCTTCCCCGACAGCTACAATCTCCAAGAATTTAAATGTAAAGTCAATAGTCATCTCCTATCTCACTAACCTGCATCCTCTCTCTCATGATCCTTTCTCTGTCCACTCGGCTCTCATCAGTATTCTCATCCTTCTCTTACCCACTTCCTGACACTCCCTATAACCTGTCACTCTTTCTCATAACTTTCCTCTTATGTAACCCCCTGCAAAACAGTGGCAGTAAAATGCCTTGCTTGGGGCGATATGATTATATATATATATATATATATATATATATATATATATATAAAGATAGAGAGAAAGAAAGACATATATTATTATGTATTATCTGTATGTGCATGCTTGCCTATAGAAAGATAGATATATACATATGATAATTATATGTGTATATATATATATATATATATATAGAGAGAGAGAGAGAGAGTGAGAGAGAGATACGTAAATTGATATGAATAGAGTGAGATAGATCTATCTCAAAGAGATTTATTGATTCATTCATTTCTTATTAGAAAGAGCTATTAGGGTTAAAGCTGAAATACTATTCAATGCTTTTGAATTTTTGCAGATTTTCTCTACTCTAGTTGGAAAATTGACACTACATAATCTTCTACCACACACAGTTTTCTTCTATTCAGCTTTGTGCATAATGCAGATATTAATATCCATGAAAATCTGTTAATTACAGTTTTTACTTTGATTAATCAGATTTTTAACTAAAAAAGGGAATTAAGTTTTATATTATACTGGGATGACTAGCAAGGGGACTAATAACTGTAGATGCTCAAAGGTAAAAAAGGAAAAAATAATCATAGCTTTTAAAAATTTATTGCTTATAAAAATGTATATTTTTTAAGATGTTCATTGATGTTTATTTTAAAAGGTAATTTTTTATATAAACTATGATTTTTCTCCTCTTTGTTTGTAAATACATAAGCTTTGTTTATCCTGCTATTAGTCCCATCGCTAGTCATCCTGTCCTCTCCTTCAGCTTGTAGGGCATGGAAATTGACAGTGTATGTGAGCAAAACTTGGCTATCTACTTACTCCATAATCAATAAATTCTCTTCTTAGTCATGATGGATTTGTATGCTTCTAAAATCAAAATTATCCACAAATAAATAGCAACATCCCTACTACTACAACTACTACGAGTAGTAGTAGTATCTCCCACCCTATCACCCTTCATTTATTGCTGCCACTATTCCCCCAAACATAATGAATGTTTATTGCACTTGCAACTGTTTTGTTGGAATGGGGTGGGTGGAGGCACGAGTCTTTCTTCTGTGTATGTGTGCGTGTGTGAATATGAGTGTTTGTGCGTGTGTGTTTCAGTAGCCGGGCGGGAAGGGCAAGCGCACAGCATCCGTACTGCCTTCTGCAACAGTGCGGCCGTATCATCAGACGGTATCAACTGTCTGCTCTCTGCGATCGCAGCCGCTCACCCTGCAAACGATTCTACCGCCACAACCACTGGTAGGTACCACCACCGCCAATGCCACCACCACCACTACCGCTAACAACAACAACACTGATAAAAAACAACATCGGCTGCAACCAATGGATCGTGCTTCTTCAAACTACCATTGCCAACATACCTGCATAACGTAGCGTTGAATTCAGATGTGAGAACTGCTGTAGTTCCCGTGCTTCTACCTCCGATGATTAGATGCCAACTTTAGTAGAATCTCAGCTGCTGCTATAAACAAAAAAAAATACGATAATAAATAATAATAATTCTAGTAATAATACTAAAACGACTAGGAGTACACTAAAACTGCTGATTATTATTATTATTATTATTATTATTTTTATTATTATTATTTTTATTAATATTATTGCTCTCATTACTACATGTATTATCACTGCCACTGCTATTGATACAAATGTCATTGTTGCTGCTACAGAAACAATGTAATTCAGAAAATCAAAAACTAAGTAAAAGAGAGGAGGAAAAGAAACAAGATTAGGACAACATGATAAATACTTGGGTCTCTCGTCCCTTCAGCAGCAATCAAAAATAACGGAAAACACATACATATATATATACATATATATATATATATGTGTGTGTGTGTATATATGTGTACCCATGCATACACATGTACAGCCATACACTTGCAAGTGAGTAAAAGAGGCGCATGCATGCAGATATATATTTATACGTTGCAAGAAGGAGGAAGAGGAAAATAACAAATCTATGAAGGCCTATTCCTTTTTTCTTTTTTTCCTGGATATAGCTTAAAACAAATTGAAAAAAAAAAAAAAGAAATTTTTTTTTTTTAACTAACACCACAAGAAAGGAAAAGAAAAATTACCTCCCAAAAGGAAGAAACACACACAAATAATTTTTTCGAAGCCAAAAAAAAAAAAAGAAAAAAAAGCCAGCTATGATCCACAAAAGGCACGTGAAATTTTAGTTTTTTTACAAAAAAAAAAAATATCCCAAATATTTATCTGACGTATTGCGGTGTATATTTAATTTTTGGTAAGAATTTTATTTTCCTATTTGCTTGTTAATAATAATAGTAGTAGTAATAATTGTAATATTAATAATAATAATGCTGAGGTGTATAAACTTGGTCTTACTTGAACTTAGAAGAAAAGAGAGTAGTTAATAATAATACTCATAATGATGATAATGATGATGATGATGATGATGATGATGATTATGATGCTGATGATGATGGTAATGTAGAAAGTCATATATATATATATATATATATATATGTAGTGGGTAGGTTGATTTTTATGTAAAACCTTCTATCTTAAGTTGTGGGAATCTTTGTTATTTGAATTTGCAATGAGCACTTTTGGTTGATATAATTATTTTTAATAAATAGTTAATTTGTCAGTCTGTTTTTGAATTAAATATATATATATTATATTTGTATGTATTTTACATATATATATATATATATATATATATATACGCATAATATATAAAATGATAATAATAATGTTGATCTTGATGATGATAGGATAGAGTCATATCTATCTATCTATCTCAGTTTCTTCATATCTATCTATCTATCTATCTATCTCAGTCTGTTCATTTCTATCTATCTATCTATCTATCTCAGTTTCTTCATATCTATCTATCTATCTATCTATCTATCTATCTATCTATCTACATATACATGCACACATGCATATGTATAATGTAATAATAAGTATCATATAATAATGATAATGATGAGGATAGTAGTGTAGAGAGCTATATATATGTGTGTGTTTGTGTATATGTGTGTGTGCATGTGCGTGTATGTATGTATATGTTAAAGTATGTATGTACGTATCTTTCTCAATTCATGTGTAAGTGTGTGTATGTACATAATGATAATGATAGCAATTGTGGTATCGATGAAGGTAGTATAGAGACACACACACACACACACACACACACACACATATATATATATGTATATATATATTTGAATGCAATGTGTGTTTAGAACTCATACATAGAGAAATGTTTCTTTTCTTGTTATAATTATTTTTTTATATTTCTCTTAAATATTTGAAAAACTGTTTAATGGGATCAACACCTAAAGCAAGACATTTTCTTTGTCTATTTGCCCCCACAAAAATCTATAAAGACATACACCCACTCATTCTGAATCTTACACATTATATTCATGCATGCATAAGTATATATATATATATATATATAAATGTCTTTGTTGGGAGTTTGAGATGTGAAATTGAAATAGAAACAGTTTAAAGTTCTGCTAATGCTACTTGTAAAAAGAAATGAATCTACAAATGCTCTGTGTCCCACTACTACGTTATTTGATGAAATGTGCCATCATTGGCTCATCATAGCCATTAAAAGAGTAAACAGACCCACACAAATATATATATATATATATATATATAATTAGTATGTCACCACAAGCAAGATAGGACCACCACTAGTGTGTAGCGGGTTAAAAGACTGGGCACAGTGGGTAATGAAAGGATAATAATGAACGTGATTCAAAAAGACAGAAGAAGGTAGTTGACATTGCATTTAAATTTTTGGAGATTGTAACTATTAGGGAAACAAGGAGATGGAAAGGAATTCCACAAGCAGGAAGTGTGAGAAAAGAAAATGTTGGAGTAAAAGTTGTAGTAACATTTAACTATTTCAATGGTAAAAGGGTGGAACCTAGATGCAATTTAGTCAGACACTTAAATTCACGTGGATGGGGCACCAGAAAAAAAAAAGCTTTTCAGGGCAGTTGGCATGAAAATATTTCTAGAAAAGACAGACAGTGTGAAAGTGACCAAAGTTGAGATGCCAAGTCAGGACTGATTACATTGCAGATAATTCTTTGGATTTTGTCGAGAACCTCAAGATGAATAGCAGGGGTACCTGACCAGACATGGCAACAGTATTCCATGCATGGATGAATGGTAGATTTATAAATGGGCAATATATATATATAATATGTAAAAAGCTATTACTCATCCCTTTTCAGACTTTGAACAGACCTGACAAGCAAGTGTAATAATCTTTGAAAAACAGGATATGTAGATTGAGTTTAAAATCAAAGCCGTCTTCCTTTTAGAAGTTTTGGACATGCTTCAAACTGTTTACTGTCTTATTTCAAGATACTTTTTCATTGGACTTTGCATTCGTACAGCTCCATCTTTAGCAGAGAGTAACCAAATACTTAAACCACTTCTCCATGACTAGTTTAAAAGCCCAGGAATTAAATACAGTACCTAAAATTAAAAAAATAATAACTAATATATACATATATATATGTATATATATATATATATATATATATGTTATAATGTGCTTGATATCAAGATAGAGATAGACCATTAATAGAGATAAACTTCTCCACATTAATTCAACTAAATATTTTAAATTCATTATATATATTTCCAACATACTTTATATATATATATATATATATATGTGTGTGTGTGTGTGTGTGTGTGTATATATATATATATATAATTATATAGTTATGTATCAATTGTACTATATAATTGTATTAAGCTCTATAATATATTGAGCACTGTTTATAATAAAATAAATGCCAGAGCACTCAAAATAAAAAAAAACCTTGAGTCCTCTTCACCTGGAATTATATATATATATATATATATATATATATATCAACCATAGTTGTGTTTAGAACTTTTCAGCTCACTTACATATATAAAGAAATAGACAGCTACACTTCCTTGGTATAAATTTAGCTCAATAAACTTTTCTTTAATAAGATTTTTTGAGCATTCAGATCAGTACGTAAAAAAAATATGTATATATATATATATATATATATATGGCGTGCCTACTCAAATATGAGTATCTACTCATAATGACGTTTTAAGTGATAATATATGTGTGTGTGCTTATATTTACAAAATTTTATGAAATCCATTATAAAATGGATTAAATACGACATATTTTTAATTTATTTGTTTAAACGTCATTTTTATTGGATTCTCATGTATGAGTTGATGATCTGTTTTTTTTTTATTTTATTATTTGTTTTTAAACAGTTTATATTTTTCTAACATGATTTCTCATTTGTTCAGGCCAGTAGATATAAATAAATAAACTGTTTAACAATAAAAAACAGAGCATCTAATGAGTATCCATTAAAAAAATAATTCATAAACAATTAAATAAAAAATATCTATGTGTGTGTCAATTACTTATATACAAAGGTATAATTCATAATTCAAGTAGAAATAGTATTAAATGTTTTTTCTGCATGTATGTAGATATTTATAAAATGTTTGGTGTATGAAGATAGTCATAGATATTTAATATCCTAGCATGACGCATACTGAGTAATAGTAATGGGATAATTTTTTTTATTTTTTTTATAATCATTTCACCCCAAGCAAGGTTAACATGGTGCGCAGGGTTTACAATGAGAGAAGAGGCAAGACAGAAAAAAAAACAGTATAGGTGGTGTTGTAGAAAGGGTAAGATAGAGATGAAGGTCACGGAAATAGAAGATGGCAATTGACATTGCATTTAAACTTTTGGAGATTGTAGCTATCAGGTAAGCAAGCATGGGGAAGAGAGTTCCACAGGTGGGAAGTAGTGTGAGAAAAGAAATTGCTAGTGAAGAATTGGCAGTTACATTTGTCTATTTTGAAGGTAAGAAGGTGGGACCTAGTTGCCAATCTAGTAACACAGGTAAATTCATGAGGGTGGTACACCAGAGAATGAAGCTCATCAGAACTGAAGCAGTGAAAATACTGGCAGAAAAGACAGAGGGAAGCCATGTTCTGTTGGTTAGAAAATGGCTGAAGGCAAGTAGTCAAATCAAGACGGATTAAATTACAGATCCTCTTTTCGATTTTGTAAAGAACCCCAAGATGAACAGCAGGAACACCTGACCAGATATGGCAACAGTATTCAATGCACAGACGAATGGTATTTTATAAATGTGCAAGATAGATTCTGATGAAAAAAACTTCTTAACTCAGCCCAGCGACCCAAACTTTTAAAGACCATAGAGATATGAAGTAGTGGAGAGCCATGATCACCCATGTTCTGCAGATAGAATGGGGGTCTCATTTGTGAAGGCTTATGATATTAAAATTATATCTAATCACGGAAATATATTGCACAAATACTGTATCTAATCACAGAACAGTATATCTCAATCTAATCTAAATCTAAACTTATTTATAAATGGAACTTTGTGTGTGTGTGTGTGTGTGTGTGTCCTTTACCTATAGACTCCGAAACAGCTGAACCGATTTTCTTGAAAATTTACACAGTTGTGCTATAAGCGTCTGCGAGTGTTCTTAGCTAGGTTTTATGTTGAGGTACCCTTGATAAATATCGAAAATCGATAATTGAAAAAATCGGGTTATAGAAAGGAGTGGTCCGATTTTAATCAAATTTGATATACTCATAGACAAAGGCATAAGAAATTATATTCAGAGGTTTCAAGGATGCAGTTCTTACAATAGTGCAGAAAATCGATAATATATATATATAAAAGGCAAGATATTTGTGTGTGTGTCTGTTTATCTGCCTGTATGTCTATATTTTTTTCAGCTCTTTTATTTTAGTTTTTGCTTCAGGTTTGGCTCGAAGTAGCATTATTGTAGTTCTTAGTCTCAGCCATGATACCATTTACTCAGAGAACTTATTTAGCCTTCAAAATTCAGTTTACGATGAAAAAAACATATTTGATATTGATACCAGGAAATCAAAATTTGACTTACATCCATTCATTTTTCTTCCAGTCTACGGTTTTGCTTTAACTGGAAACAACTATTGCTTTTTAGTCTTTCATGCCAACGTCCAAAGAGACTGAGCTCCAGGACCATGGATTAGTTTTAAAGCTTTCATTACACCCGAGCACTGCTGGGCTATACTGCTAGTCTATATATATTACACAAAAATATGTTGAAATACTTAAGAGTAAGTTTATTCACTAAAGTTGCCATTGGCTTCAACCACAACCTTCAAACAATTTTGGAATCTTCTGCAACTCTTCTGAACTATTTCCTTGTTGATGAATGCTTGCTCTCTTGCTCAACTGTGCTCCAACACATAATAATCAGGGAGATTGCAGTCTGGGGGATTTAAGTGGTCAAATGAAAGGGAAGATGTAGTTGCAAAAATTTCTGGCAGAGTGAATTGCATCATAGTGCACTTTTTCTTACAGATGGTGCCCAACTGACCATACTATACAGTCAACAAGGTCAAAAACCAACAACATGCATACATGAAATTTAAAATATAAAATAGCAGCAATTAACCTATCACACTGTATATATATATATATATATATATATATATATATATATATAAACTTATTTATAAATGGAACTGTGTGTGTGTGTGTGTGTGTGTGTCCGTTACCTATAGACTCTGAAACGGCTGAACCAATTTTCTTGAAAATTTACACAGTTGTACTATAAGCGTCTGTGAGTGTTCTTAGCTAAGTTTTGTGTCGAGGTACCCCCAATAAATATCGAAAATTGATAATCGAAAAAATCGGGTTATAGAAGGAGTGGTCCAATTTTAATCAAATTTGATACACTCATAAACAAAGACATAAGAAACAATATTCAGAAGTTTCAAGGTTGCAGTTCTTACAATAGTGCAGAATATCGATAATATATATATATATATATATATATATATATATATATAAGGCAAGATGTTTGTATGTCTGTGTCTGTTTATCTGTCTGTATGTCCTTTATACAAATCCACAATTTTTATCCAATTCTCACCAAACTTCATACAAATATTCTTTCGGCTGAATCTGAGCTCCAGGACCATGGATTAGTTTTAGAGCTTTTATTACACCCAAGCAACGCTGGGCTATACTGCTAGTATATATATATATATATATATATATATATATACCTAAACTTTATGAATTTAAGCCCAGTACAAGATTGGTAGTCAAAGTCTCATCATTAAAATTTAATAACTAGAAGTTCTCTGCTAACAATTTCCACTTCCACCCTTCTTGTGGAACTATTATGACTTCTTGCTTTTTTTGCCAACCTTGTGGTACAGTGGATATCGGCTCGGAACAAAAAACCAGGGAGACAAGTTTGAATTCCAGCTGAATTCATTGCATTCACTTACACGCAACTACCCTTGGGAAAGGTATTAATCTGTCTCTTCCTTCCAGTTATAGGTTAAATAGCAGGACAGATTGGGTTCTATAGCCTTGGTCGGCAAACAGTCTACTGCAGAAAGCAATGGCAACCTACTGCGGGATAATCTTCTGCCCAGTCAGTCATGTCTCTTTCGAGACATGATCGCCTAAGCATGTATCACGTATGGCACTTAACTGACTGATCTTTAAAAATTGAAATGCAATGTCAATTGTTATTTTCTGTTTCCTTAATCTTGTTCTTTTATTGTCCTCTTTCCTTAATCATAGTTTTTTTTTCATATTCTCTTACAATTAGTATATCTCTTGCACCTTAGTAGCTTCATTGCCTTGCTTGGAAATGATTAAAACAAATACAGGGTGTCCATAAAGTTTGTGTACACTTTAAAAAATCTTTTTTAAAAAATTCACACAAATTTTATGGACACCCTGTATATATATATATATATATATATATATATATATATATATATATATATGAATGATGTATGCATTTATATATGTGTGGGTGTTTGTGTATGCCTGTGTAGTTATTAAATATTGCTAAAATTTCGGACAAGGCTACAAACATCAAGCAGTCTCTGAAGCTCAAACTCACTCTACAGCTTGTTAACCATTACATTATGATGGAGTGGGTGTGCATGCACAAGTCAATGTACCATTTTTACTGAAAATGTTTATCTGCATAATATATTGATAAATGCAATCATTTACATGTGCACACATACATGCAAATATATATATATATATATATATCTTTGAAGTAGTTCAAACTAATGGGTTGCCAGTCCACTATTTGTAGTAATTTACTTTAAGAGTGCTTCATACTTAGTAAAGCATTATATATATAAATGAACCAATTTATTATTATTGATTATATTTATACATGTATATATAGTTATTTATATATATATATATTTTCTAAAATTTTTCTTGATATATAAAATTTTATAATTCCCTATATATATATATATATATATGTTTGTCTGTGTGTGTGTGTGTGTGTGTGTGTGTGTGTGTGTGTGTGTGTGTATTTAGGCATTAATTTTCTCTTTCATGCATGTTTTATAAAAAAAAATGGCTGACATAGTAATTCTGGTAAATATTTTATATTTTTATTGCATGTGAATTGGAGATTTCTTTTTTTGCGGGGAGGGGAATTCAAGTGTGCAGAAAGATGGCTACGGACAATCATTTGGGCAATTTCTACTCTTAGTGGAAGTCACATTTCATCACCCCCCTACCCCAAATCTCTTGTCTGCAGTTCAGAAAACTAAAATTTTAACAGAAGTAACTTGCTAGTTATATTAAATGAAACATGCACATATATCTGTGTATGTGTGTATGTGTGTGTGTGTGTGTGTGTGTGTGTGTGTGTGTGCCATCCCATACATTTTAAGAATGATGGGCACTATTTTCTCTTGTAGAAATTTAACACCCACACACTTTGTAGCTTTTGCATATATATATATATACATATATATATTATAGTATAAATATCCCATTCCTTCGCTGTTGACTATTGGATAGTATTGAACAGAAAAATAAGTTTATGAATATTTAATATTATAAAGATATATCTATGTATATAAATCAATTATGTGTCGTTAACTTGCTTTTCTGTGTTTCTATGCATAAGTAAATTAATTGTTTGCGTCATAACTTGTGCAACTATAGTAGATGCATAGTTTTTCCTGCTGAAAGCCAAGAAAATTATAAATCCTTATTAGTGAATTATATCTGAGCACTACTATGGCCTTCTACCAAACTTGGCTAATGCAAGTAAATACTGACCTAAATAAATGTGTGTGCATCCATGTAAATACGTTTAAAGAATGTCTTCTGCTGCATAATGGTTCTAGAGATCGGCTGTATATGTTATTGCTAGAGAAGTCAGTTGACAATGAGTGCCAACTGATCACGTTCTTCATCTGGACAGGCTTAATTCCTTAGCCTCTGTTTTGTATGACTTTTATGCTCCTAAATTAAAAATGTATCATAAATCACCACCCACACAGAGATGCATATTCAAATGTTAATATATAATGCGTGAGTATGTATCTGTAAGCATAATGTATGCATGTGTGTGCTTGTTTGTCTGTTGAAAATGCATATATATATATATATCAGCATGCAGTGTAGGTATAGAAGAATCCAAAGGAGTATCCTGTACATACAGTGGTAGGATAACTCTCTAAGAGAGCTCTAAATATATATGTATATAAATACATATAGAGCAAATATAAGAAAATCTTATATATATATATTCTTTTTCTCTTTGGTCATACTGTTCTTTCAAAGACATATTCAATCTGAAATTTATATATATACAGGTATATATATATATAAATGTATAATGGCTGTTGTAAGTTTAGATACATGCATGCATTGATAAATATATATATATATACAGCAAAACAGGCTTGTATATGGATGACTAATATATGGTAGACTTTGAAAAACAGTATCTACTCTAGCATCTGCGCATTGTTCATTCAGCAATGAATTAGAACACTCTCAGCTATTGGGCATGTATAATGATAATATACACGCTAAAATGTCTGCCCCCTTCCACCGAGCGCCCATAGCTCAGAGGTAGAATCACCGACTGATGCCAATTCGGTCAGGGTTTCAATCCTGGATAATAAGCAATCGGATGTCTAACCGTACTGATGAGCTGTGATACAGCAAAACAGATCTCTCTGCGGATGACTATATATATATATTAGTCATCCACATACAAGCCTGTTTTGCTGTATCACAGCTCGTCAGTGTGGTTAGACGTCTACTTGCTTCCAACCAAGACCGATTTAGTGTCAATAGGAGTCTCTACTCCTTAAGCCATAGGAACATAGAATGAGAGAAGGGAAATTTTAGCCTGTTGTATACACGTGCCAGTCACCAAAAGAACTCAATTCATTGCTGAAGAGTAACGCATAAATGGCAGAAGTGGTAACAGTTTTTAAAATTTTCCTCTCTAGGGATCTCAGTCGTAATGAGAGTATAATATATTAGTCATCCACATAGAAGCCTGTTTCGCTTTATCACAGCTCATCATTGTGGCTAAACATTCACTTGCTGCCATATATATATACTACCGACCATAATTATTAGGCCACCTCAGTGTTTTAAAAAAATGATGTAGTTCATACTATTTTTTAGTATTTATTGCCAAGTGAATAATTGTAAATGAAAATAGAATGGTTCTTTTGTTAATATTGCACAATAACATGTGCATCAAATGAATTTATAAATATTTAATAATTAGCTATATTGCAGTTTCATCAATGAAAGAATGAAAAAAAAATTAAGGTGATTCGGACGAGTTCATTTTTGCTTCCTTGCTTTGTAAAATTTTGAAAAGTAAAAATAACAAAAGAACCATTCTATTTTCATTTTGCAATAAATACTAAAAATAGTTTGAAATACATCATTTCTTTTGAAAAAACTGGAGTGGCCTCATAATTATGGCTGGTAGTGTGTGTGTGTATATTAGTGCATGTTTTATTAAATAATATAGACAAGTTTTGTTTATTTATTTTTTGTAAATTTTTTTCATATTTGGCAATTGTATGTTCTGGCCTTCTTCAGGTATTAGAAATTTTAAGCCAAACCCTTTATTATAATTACTGGGGTGTATCATTTTCATAGTTGCTTAAAGCCTCTTTTGGTAGTCATGAGTTATCTCCCTCTAACCAGACTCTCTAAGTTACTTGTTTTCTAATATTCCAGAGTTTTAGTGTGTTATATAGATGTGGTGTATACACACACCAGCCACTGGGAGAACTCAATTCATTACTGAAGAGTAACACATAAATGACAGAAGTGGTAACTGTTTTTAAAATTTTCCTCTCCGGCATATATATTTGTATTTACAAATATGTCATAACCAAAAAATGATTTCACATTCCTTTTATAACAAATCATAACTTGTAAAAGTTTTTAATCAAAAATGTGGCTGTTTCATGTGTGAGATTACTTATTCTACATACTACTAATATGCACATATGTATATATATATATATATGTGTGTGTCTGTATATGTATATATATGTGTATGTGTGTCTGTGTGTGTGTGTGTGTGTGTGTTTATATATATATGTGTGTGTGTGTATATATATATGTGTGTGTGTGTCTGAGTGTATATATATATGTGTGTGTGTGTGTATATATATATATATATATATATATATATATATATATATATTATAATTTAACTGAAGATGCTAAAAGATTGAAACCTAGGTTGTGGAAATAATTCATTTTGAAATGAAGAATATTCAGAAGCTCTAGAATATAAAGGTATTTTTTGATACAACTAAGTACTAGTCGATTTTACTTATGACCAAAAACTAATTACACACACACACACACACACACATGCACACAAATATACACACAAAGGATGCGATGGATAAATTGTCATGTAGATTTTGCAAAAATGAAAATAGCACTGACATTTCATTTTTAGCTATATTTTTTACCAAAATTATGCAAAATAATATCTTAAAATATTAATGAGTAAATTTATTTAATAAACTCACCATCCACTTCAGACGACTTTGGAATCTCCTACAACTCTACTGGATGATCTCCTTGTTTAAGTTGGTGAATGCTGCCATAATCTTTGTCCTTCAGTTTATCTTTGGTGTTACAAGGAGTTTTATTAGTTTCTCCCTCAACTATGCCCCACACATAATAATCAAGAGTGTTGCAGTTTGAGGAGTTAGAAGGTGGTCAGATTAATGTGGTTGTGGAAATTGTCTAACAGCCATGACTCATGTTGCATGGTGCAGAGTCTTGTTGCCAGACATAGGGTCATCCATCAGCCACTCTCTTGAGCCAGAGCAGTACTACGTCTTCAAGGCACTTGATGTAAGTCTCTGTGTTGAACTGGAGGCCCGGTGTGTGGCTGAATGGAGGTATAATGTCACCATCACTAATGATCTCTCCAAACACCATATTGTTGACGGGATATATCATCCAACTCTTTCCAAATTTACTGCATTGTTCTCAGATTTCAGCTCTGAAATGCTCGTATTGGAGATTCCGGCATGAAGTTCAGCAAAGCATTTCCAAATTTTTGACTCTTGAAATTTCTGGCTGAGTGAATTGCATTATGGAACTCTTTTTCTTCCAGATGGTGTCCAGCTTACCCTTCAATACTGTGCAGTTGACAAAATCAAAAACAAACAACAAGAATGCGCAAAATTAAAAATAAAGACAATTTATCCATCGCATCCTAGGTATACACACACACACAAATATATATATATATATATATATATATATATATATATATATATATTTTAACTTTTTATTTTAACTGACAATTTGAAATGAATTGTTTGAACATTATTTTTTATCGATACTCATATTTAAGTAGATATTCTGTTTTTTAATTAAACGGTATTATATATTTATATCGACCGGCCTGATTATTTACGATAAATTGTTATTACAAAAACGTGTGCCATTCGGCAGGATTTGAACCTGCGACCCCTATTTACATAGAGGAAGCTACCATTTGATCTGACGACGTCTTAGATAACAATTAATCATAAATAATCAGGCCGATAAATATAAATATATTATACTGTTTAATTAAAAACAGAATATCTACTTAAATATGAGTATCGGTAAAAATAATGTTCAAACAATTCATTTTATCTATATATATATATAGTCATCCGCAGAGAGATCTGTTTTGCTGTATAACAGCTCATCAGTACAGTTAGACAGCCAATTGCTTTTTCTTACCCAGGATTGAAACCCGATGAATTGGCCTCAGTCGGAGATTCTACCTCTGAGCTATGGGCGCTCGGTAGAAGGAGGCAGACTTTTTAGCATGCCTATTATCATTATACATGCCTAAAAGCTGAGAGTGTTCTAATTCATTGCTGAATAAACGATGCGTAGATGCCAGAGTAGCTACTGTTTTTCAAAATCTACCATTCTTCCCTAGTGCTCAATCAGGGTGTGAGAGCGTAAATAGTCATCCGCAGACAGATCTGTTTTGCTGCATCACAGCTCATCAGTACGGTTAGACAGCCGATTACTTTTTACCCAGGATTGAAACTTGACCAAACTGGCGTCAGTCGGCAATTCTACCTCTGAGCTACAGGCGCTCGGTAGAAGGAGGCAGACTTTTTGGTGTGTATATTATAAATATACACGCCCAATAACTGAGCGTGTTCTGATATTAATCAAACACATACAGGCCTGTTTTGCTGTATCACAGCTCATCAGTGTGGCTAGACCCATCCACCTGCTTCTGGCCGGGATTGAAACTCAACCAATTTGGTGTCAGTCGGAGTCGCTACTGCCTAAGCCATAGGTGCATGGAATCAGAGAATGGAAATTTTAACATGTTGTATGTATAAGCAGTGTATACACATGTCAGTTAATGAAAGAACTCAATTAATTTCTGAAGAGTAACACATATATCGCAGAGGTGGAAACAGTTTTTAAAATTTTCTTCTCTAGAGAGCTCAATCATAATGAGAGCATAATATATTAGTCATCGACATACAAGCCTGTTTTACCCTATCACAGCTCATCAGTGTGGCTAGACACATCCACTTACTTATGGCCGGGATCAAAACTCGACCAATTTGGTGTCAGTTGAAGTTGCTATCCACTAAGATAACATATATCATAGCATGAACATTTGATATACACAAATATTTTTCAGGTTGATTAACAGGGTACAGCAGAAATCACTGAAATGCTTAGAATTTACAAACTTGTCTCCTCCAAGACACCTTATATGAATTCAACCAAAATCATGTAACTTGTAGATCAAGGTTCAAGCCTTTGATTCTTCAAAAATATTTTGCGTGGTTCTAGTAAAATCAATATCTCCCATAGACTTACCTGTCACCTTTCTGATCAGAGTACAATTAAACAATATTTTTTAGAAAAACATAGTCATGTAGTTAATATCAAACAGATTTTAGTCAACAATACAATAATCCTCACTCATACACACAGTAAAAAGAACCTTCAGATATTGGAGGCCATCTACATTAAATCCAAATAACCCTCACTTAATAAAATCACATTTAAATCTGGTCGCAACACGTTACATTGCATTTAAATATATGGTTCTGTTATCGTCTCACGCAGTGTAATGTCATTGAACCACATTACAAATTTACAAACTGTGTTTGCTATTTTTGGTAACTGTTATTGTTGCTTAGCAAAGTTTCATGTCAACACCAGATATAATTGTCACTGATGGTGGATTTTTTCTGTTAACATCCTTGTAACCCCTCTGAGATGGCTCATGTGAGCCGAAAGCTTAGAACCAAATTAATAAAAAATTATCCAAATTTTGGAAAATTTTTATCTTTATTTTCACTAAAATTAAAGCCAAAGTAAGATGTTTAGAACAGTTCATCATTAAACATAATAGACATTCATTGTCTCTTATATTTAACAGTATATATTTAGAAAATTATCTGCTGCCTCGATACACTAAATATATATATATATATATATATATTTATTATAAGTTATAGTTTAGAACATGTACAAATTATAATTTGCTACAAAAGTGTACATTTTGTTTCAACATCAAAAAAACAATTAAATTCATTGCTCTATTTCTATATTGAGCACTGTTTTAAATTAATGTTTTGGATGTTCTTAAAACGTTCTTCGTTCTTTACAGAAAAAATATTTATTGTTACCACCCATAATGATGGATTTTCTTTAAAAAGTAAAACGGAAAAGCATTTTTTTTTAAATACCATCATTACAGGTGGTAACAAAAAGTATTTTTGCCTCTTTATAGTGGTAATTAAGGTTTGTACCACTAAACATATTTTCATATATATATATATATATATAGGATAAATACAAATATAAAATTTGTCACTTATCCAATTGATGTTATTTTCATCATCTAATCTATAGTGTATAGAGTTTCATAGATGTTCACTCCAGCAATCACTTTGTCCACTCATCAGGAGATGTCAGCAATTATATATATATATATATATATATATAACGGTCATGTCACGTTGGATACACCGGTTCCCGCTCGATCACCGAAGTTAAGCAACGTTGAGCCTGGTCAGTACTTAGGTGGGTGACCACTTGGGAATACCAGGTGCTGTTAGCATTCACGGATGTGCGTTGGGGTGCGGTGGATGTCGGCTTGGAGGGGGAAATCGGTGAGCCGAGTTCCAATTTCAGTCGAGCACGCTGCATTCACTTGCGCACTGGTACCCTTGGGAAAGGTATTAATCCGTTCGTTCCCTCCAATTATGGGTTAAATAATTGAGGTCTGCTGTTCGTGCGATTTGTGGCAGTCATCTGCACCAATTGTTTGTTATCAGCAGTTCCAAAAAGTGTGGATGGTACTACACAATGCCTTCACCACTATAAACAAATCTCTGTGTGGTTGTCTTGCTGGAAAAAGGTTGGACCCTCATACGTTGAACGCGACGGGAGAATCCATTATATATATATAATGAAATTATACAGAAATTTACTAAATTGGTATTAACAGACAAATTTACTTAAATTTATTTGTTTGAACATTAACTTTATTAAATACTCATATTTGCGTGGATAATACAAAAAGAAAAAAAATGGACTAGCCATTCAAATACAAGTATCCATTAAAAATAATGTTCAAACATAAATTTATATATGTATCAAAATGAATAAGAAACAAAGAAAATATTTACAACATTCAAAATGTTAATTTGAAACAGTGCTCAATATAGAAATTGTTATGTCGTGAGTAAGAATAAATAACTCAACAACAGGAATAGTTTAATTGTTGTATTCCGTGAAAATAGTATTTACAAAGGTTATTAGTATACAATACAAGAATAGAGGTTAATTGTCTCAACTGTCATAAGACATAGTATGAGCAATGGTTACTTCTGGGTCGTTACCGGAAGTCTACGACTGACTTGTCGATCGGCTGCTTGGCACACTCCCTCACGTAGATGCCACCATTACTTTACATAGTAATGGAATAGTCCATTATAGCCGAATAGGCACGGGCATCCCAACAGAAATAGAGCAATGAATATTTATTATAAATTATACTTTAGAACATGTACAAACTACAATCTACTATAAAATTGTACATTGTGTTTTGACAGTGAAAAAACAATGTCTCATCAGGTAGTTGATATAAAGATCATTTTTAAAAGAAAAGTTATTAAAATTCACTTCCTTTTATTGACAAAATTTTTCATATGAGTTAATGAGGACAGGAAAGATGAGAAAACGAAAAGAGAAATCGAAAAAGGGGGAAAGAGAAGGACACGGGGGAAATAAAAATCATTTTATCATGTGTATCATGTATGGCACTTGACTGACTTCTTCTTCTATATGCCCTGTCCCTTCAGGACATAAGTGATCATGACTTTCCATGTCTCCCTATCCCTGGTGGCTCTTAGCACGCCTTCTCCTGTTGCACCATGCAACCCTCGTTTCATCATCCACCTGATTAGGTCCTTCAAATATGTTATCTGCTGCTTTCCCTTGTCTCTTTTTCCCTCTATCTGGTCTATTAGTATCAGGTTCTTCAATCCTTCTTTCCTCATTTCATGTCCCAGGAACTTTAGCTGTCTCTTCCTGATGCTCAGTATTAATTTCCTTTTCGTTTCCATCATTTCCAAAACCTCATCATTGCTCACATGCTTGATCCATGATATTCACAGCATCCTTCTGTAGAACCACATTTCAATTGCTACAAGTTCTTCCTTGATCGTTGATGATATTGTCCAGCATTCACTACCATATTGAAGAACTGACATAACATAGCAATCCAGTACTCTCTTCTTTGTTTTTAGCAATACTGTCCTGTTTCTTAATACTTTATTCAACTTCTGGAATGCTTCATTCGCTATGCCAATTCGCCTTTGGATCTCTATGTCACTCTTTCCGTCTTCTGTTATAACACTTCCCAGGTATTTAAATTTTTGTACCTGCTTGAATTTGGTATCTTCAACCTGTATTTGGCATATTGGGCTGCCCTTTTTACTGATGGATTTCAGTGCCTCCATAAATTTGCAAGTTGACTATGCTAACATGGAGTCCCATTGAGTACGATTATATAGTGTAAAAAGCAGTACATCAGCTAGGAATGTACATTGGGGAAACATCAGCTGTAAATAAATATAGAAAAACCCAACAGCACATATGACCGTAAAGAGAGGCTGATCATCAGTTTCAACCCAGAACAATGCTAATGCCTCAGACAGAATGAACCAATCACAGCTGAGCAGCCACCATCAGATGAGTCAGTCAGTTAAGTGCCATACGTAAAAAACACTTTGGGTGATCATGTCTCGAAAGATACATAACTGATTGGGCAGAAGATTATCCTGCAGAAGATTGCCATTGCTTTCTGCGGTAGACTAGTTGCCAGCCATGACTATAGAACCCAATCTATCCTGCCATTTAGCTCATAGTTGGAGTGAGAATAGATGGATTATATCATTATATTAATAAGTAGTAATTAATGGGGGATCAGTTTATTACTTCATAACAATAGAAAACCGATCCCCCACTTTATGCCCAGTAGAATCTTTTAATTGTTTTCAACTATTATGTTCAGTTAGTCAGTTAAGTGCCATACATGATACACACTTTGGGCAATCATGTCTCAAAAGAGACATGACTGACTGGGCAGAAGATTATCCTGCAGTAGGTTGCCATTGCTTTCTGCAGTAGACTGGTTGCCAGCCAAGGCTATAGAACCTAATCTGTACTATTATTTAACCCATAATTGGAGGTAAGAGATGGATTAATATCTTTCCCAAGAGATAAGTGAATGCAAGGAATTCAACTGGAATTCGAACTCGGCTCCCCAATTTGTTGTTCCGAGTTGATATCCACTGCACCACAACACACACCCCATCAGATGAGACACAACCAGATTCTAATAGAATTGTGACCAGGAGTTGTTGTGGAATCAACAAAGCAGCACATTACAGAATCACGTAAACACATGGCCACGATAATGCCAAACAAACACAAGGCTAGTCTACCCATGTGATGGTTTGCAAAAATTAAATCCTATAAACTAAATCAGTAATACCAACTTATTCAATAGAAATGTGATATATTGAATAAATGAAAACCTCATTACCTACCTTAACCCATTCTCTTATTAACCAATCAGAATCGCAATGAACAATTGTCTCGCCATTTATAATGATGCCTGGTAGATCCAAATGTTAATTATAATGATGCCTGGTAGATCCAAATGTTAATTATAATGATGCCTGGTAGATCCAAATGTTAATTATAATGATGCCTGGTAGATCCAAATGTTAATTATAATGATGCCTGGTAGATCCAAATGTTAATTATAATGATGCCTGGTAGATCCAAATGTTAATTATAATGATGCCTGGTAGATCCAAATGTTAATTATAATGATGCCTGGTAGATCCAAATGTTAATTATGTTTGACACTGTATTATAACAATTTCTGTGGTGCTTATTTTGCTTAATGGTTAATCTAGCCCTAAATATGGGTCAGTAGCAGATCGGTAAAGTCACATGAGAATGTATGAAATATATCACAAGTAAAAATATTCAGTTTAGAATGTGGTGCCATCTGAGGGTACTCTATAATTTCATTAGACTCATGGCCCCAAAAATTCATAATCTATATATATATTGTTATGTTGCATGTAAGAATTATTGTGAAATAAATACAAACAACGTAATTGTATAAAGTAGGTGTATTACCAGGAAGAGTAGTATTTACAAAGAGGTCGTTAGTAGAATACAGAACAAGGGTTTAGTAGAACGTATTGTTGTGAGACGTCTGACTAATGGAACACTTCTGGTCCAATACCGGAAATACCGGACTGACTTGTTCACTCGGCTGACTTCCTAGGTCTTCCCCAAGGTATCATCACCACTCCTTTATGTAAAGCCTAGCACAGTCCATTACTGTAGACAAAGGTGGAGAGCGCCCCAACGTATATATATATATATATATATATATATATATATATATATATATATCTAATATCTATCTAATCTAAACTTATTTATAAATGGAGCTTTGTGTGTGTGTGTGTGTGTGTGTGTGTGTGTGTGTGTGTGTGTGTGCGCATCCTTACCTATAGACTCTGAAATGACTGGACCGATTTTCTTGAAAAATTACACAGTTATACCATAAGCATCTGTGAGTGTTCTTAGCTAGGTTTTGTGTTGAGGTACCCCCGATAAATATCAAAAATCGATAATTGAAAAAATTGGGTTATAGAAGGAATGGTCTGCTTTTAATCAAATTTGATACACTCATAGACAAAGACATAAAAAACGATATTCAGAAGTTTCAAGGTTGCAGTTCTTACAATAGTGCAGAAAATCAATAATATGTATATATATATATATATATATATATATATATATAAAAGGTAAGATGTTTGTGTGTGTGCCTGTTTATCTGTCTGTATCTACTTTATGCAGATCCACAATTTTTATCCGATTCTCACCAAACTTCATACAAATATTCTTTAGTTTCAAAGCTTTCATTGCACCTGAGCAATGCCGGGCTATACTGCTAGTACACACACACACACACACATATATATATATATATATATATATATATATATCTGAGTGAATAAGGAACAAATAAAAATTTACAACGTCCAAAACATTAATTTAAAACAGTGCTCGATATATAATATAGAGTTGTGAACATTTATTATAAATTATATTTTAGAACATGTACAAATTTTTTTTATCCATTACAAAGTGTACATTCTGTTTTGACATTGATATTGCAATGCCTCATCATTAGGTATATACATAATCATATAATTAAATTTGTCCTTTTATTAAAAGTACATTGCAACACAGAATTTTCTATGTTTCGAGTTTTCTACCTCCTCATCAGGCAATGTTAGATGATTGTTATCAATGATCTAACATTGCCTGATGATGAGGTAGAAATCTCAAAACATAGAAATTTCCTTGTTGCAATGTATTTTTAATTAAAAAGAAAATTTAGTTATATGATTATATTATGCTCTACAAAATTTATTGTTGTATTGAGCAAATGCCAGAGGACTTGGAATTGTAAAAGTGTTGGTTCTCTTCATCTGGATTTATATATATATATATATATATATATTTAGACTTCCTTAATTATTCCCTTTTTTCCTTCCATTTATTCATATGTTTAGCTTTTTACAAGGATTTGAATTTAAATTTAGAGAACCTGAAGTTTTTTCCTACTTGTTACCCACCCGTAACCCAGTGGGCAAATATCTTGCCTTACACTCCCAAAAGAAGAGTACTACTTTCTTCTTCCTATCTCCTCTTCTTGAACTTTTCCTGACAAACATTCTGCACCATTTCCTTTACTAACCTTTACTTCCGGTACTGAGAATTTTATTCATTTTATGGTCAACTGGGGTTGATAATGCATGTCTCTGACAGGCATGTTGAAATAGCTAGCCCCCAAATGTAATGTAAATTTACAGATGAAATAAATGAATATATATATATATATATATATATAGTGTTGTGGAGTAGTTTTCACGCTGATGGTTATAATCAGGCTATGTCGGTTGCTAATTGACTTAATGCACCAAAAATGTTAGGAACTTAGTAATCTTCCACTGAAAGCTGACCCCTTAGTATCTGGCTAACTGCCGACTAATATCAACTGCCTAGTAGTTCTACTGAACTCCAATAGAACTCTAAAGAACTGCTATTAACTTCTCAAGAACTTCCCCCATTAACTTCCTGTTAACTCTTATTAATAAAGGAGGGAGAGTCCATTATCTGAGGCATAGGTGTGTTTCACCATAATAGAGAGAGAGAGAGAGAGAGAAGAAAACTTATCAAATAATTAAACGGTTATAAATACAGAATTTATTTCAATGGTTGTAAAAATTACGCACTGCTTTGTCAAACCCAAAAAATCAAATGTTACATTTAATGCAGAATATTTTTAAAAAATTTACACAGTGAAGAAATAAGGTTAGGTGAAGGGTAGAGGTGTATATATTTAAACATTACAGGAAGTATCACAAAATTAAGACCATGTACACCAAATCACATATACACAAAAAATCTTAATAGAAAAAATATATACAAACACAAAACAAGAAAATAGACACAATCGTACAAAAAATAAACGCACACAGACATATCATTATAAGAGGCCATATATGCACACAATAATATACACAATAATAACACAAAAGCAAAAGTAAAAATTAACCAATAATCTTGGAATTATTTCAAACTTTTTATTCTCATCTTGGTTGATATAGTTGTTATAAAAGACACAACATTTCAACCAAGTACCCACTGGTCATCATCAGGTGTTCATAGATTAGCTGATGTAGAATATCTTTGATGATTCTTGCGCAATATCCTATGTTGGAATTTGGTTCGTCATTACCAAGTCCAAGGATCAAACTCATGACAACTAGATGAGACTAACACATCTATAACCAACTACTATATCCACTATGCCACTGTCCCGAAGGACATTAGTGGTGTATTTTTGGAGTCTTTTATATTAAGTGTCAGATGGATTTTGAGAACTGGATTATATTAGTGGGTTCGTGCCACTTGTCATAATTTGTATTTATAAGCTCGTTAGAGTATTGTAGCTCAGGAGTCAGCAACCTATGGCATATGTTTCATACATGGCACACCAAGCAATTTCTAATGGCATGCAAATTGTGTTAAAACTGAAAGTAATAAAGTATGCTGCCAATATTGAGCGATTGACTAAGACCATGCAAGGGTCAGTCAGTTAAGTGCCATACGTGATACACGCTTGGGCGATCATGTCTTGAAAGAGACATGACTGACTGGGCAGAAGATTATCCTGCAGTAGGTTGCCATTGCTTTCTACGGTAGACTGGTTGCCGACCAAGGCTATAGAACCTAATCTGTCCTGCTATTTAACACATAACTGGAAGGAAGAGACGGATTAATACCTTTCCCAAGGGTATTTGTACGTAAGTGAATACAATGGATTCAACTGGAATTCGAACTCGGCTCCCCGGTTTCTCGTTCCGAGCCGATATCCACTGTACCACAACACACATCCTCATGCAAGCGTAAGGATTCCATTTATAATGAAAACTTAAAAATAAATTTTAAAGACAATTTATTTCTATTAATATGATTTACATATTATTGTATATATAACTATATAAAACGTATTGTGGAACAGTTTATATTGACCTTGACTTGTATAAAAATACATATGCTGTTAACACAATGAATGATTACAAAACCCTAAGTTAGCACATAGTTAGCAAAGGGTTGTGAACCCCTGTTGTAGCTCATCAGGGTATTGTAATCCAATAAACAAAATTTTGTATTTCTTTCTGAGATGAGTAATTTTCAATAATCTTGGAATTATTTTGAACTTTTGTTCTCATCTTGGTTGATATATGTGTTATAACAGAGACAACATTTTGACCAAGTACCCTCTGGTCAACATCAGGTGTCCATAGATTGGACACCTGATGATGATGTTGGCATAGTGGATATAGTAGTTGGTTATACATGTGTTCGTATCATCTAGTGGTTATGAGTTCAATTCATGGACTTGGTAGTGACGAACCAAATTCCAACATGAAAGAACAATAACTGATTTCACAGGATATTTCGCAATAATCAACAAGATAATCCATATCAGCCAATCTATGGACACCTGATGATGATCAGATGGTACTTGGTCGAAATGTTGTGCCTATTATAACACCTGTATCAACCAAGATGAGAACAATAATTTGAAATAATTCCAAGATTTTTGAGAATTACTCATCTCAGAAAGAAATACAAATTATGACAAATAGCATGAACCCACTAACATAATCCAGTTCTCAAAAAGAAGCAAAAAACAGTCTATATAATATACTGACAATCACAAATGATTATCAATCACAAAAGTTTTTATTAAAATTCTTAAAGAACTAAAAACGATAATTAAAAATTCACATGAAGAAATATTATATAAAATTAAGAAAAAGATTCATAAATAAAAAGATTCACCAAATGATCATAAAGATAAAAAAGTCATTATAAAGACAAAAAAATTTTGCACATACAATATAAAAAGGAAAATTAAAAACGAAATACAGAGAAAAACAAAAAATCTGATATAGTAAAAACAAAAATTAGATACAGTTACAAATTGTTAACTATCACCAAAACAAAAGGTTTTAAGTATAAATAAAGAATAAAAGATAAAAATAAAGAATAAAAAAGTATAGATAATGATAATAATAATAAAATGAAAATAAAGCATCAAAATCAACAGAGAAAAAACAGCTGAATTTCCTAAAATATTATTGATAAAGAAATAATTTTAATTCTACAAAACAGGTAATTTGAATCTATTTCTGTGACAACATTTAAAAATCACTTCATACCATTGGTTTAAAAGCTGTTTGTTACCACTAAATTTAATTATTTTTATTTTTATTTTTTTATCTAAGTATAGGTTACATCTCTTTTTAAAGCTGATAGGAGTTTGTGATTTTCCTATGATCTTTAATTTGATCTCTGGAGAAAGTTCTCTATCTTTTAATTCTCAGAAATATTTTTTTTGTAATTGTTTTGTCCAAACAAGGCATTACTGCCACTGGTGCAAAGGGGGTTACATAAGAGGAGAGTGAAGAAAAAGGGGAACAGGTCACAAAGAGTGTCATAGAATAGGTAAGAGAAGGATGGAAATGCTGGTGTGAAGAAAGCTGCATGAGAGTAGAATGGAAATGGAGAGGAACAAGTTACAGAGGGTATCAAGGAAAGGATGGGAGTCAAGGAAATAAGAGATTGCTATTGACATTGCATTTAAATTCTTGGAGATTGTAGCTATCTAAATGTTTAGACAGAGCTGTCTGGGAATTAAGGTGTGGTCCTAGAGAAAGAATATTTATGATTATTGACTCCTTCGGGACGTAGGCTATCATGGCTTTCCACATCATCCTGTCTCTTTTTGTTCTCAAAATATTTTACTATTATTTCTCCCTGACCCTGCTCTGTCATCCATTTGCTCAAGCCCATCAAGTATGTCACATGCTGTTTTCCCTGTTTTCTTTCCCTTTATCTGCCCTGTGAGTATCAGATTCTCCAAGCCCTCCTTCCTCATTCAGTCAGTCAGTTAAGTGCCATACGTAAAACATGCTTGGGTGATCATGTCTCGAAAGAGACATGACTGACTGGGCAGAAGTTTATCCCGCAGTAGGTTGCCATTACTTTCTGCAGTACACAAGGTCAAAGTACCTGTCTATATTTTTAATATGAAATACGGTAATTAGTTAGACTTAGATCAGACAAAAAGATGCCATATTCCAGCTGTAGCTACCCTTTCTAGCCTTGACAGAGTTCAAAATATTGGTGATGAGGTACTATTCACACTATTTACACTGTTTGGACTGTTGTCCTCATTTTTACTGCTATATTCACAATGTTTTGGCCATTGTATGCTCCAACCATCTTCAGGTGATAAAAGTGTTGGTTGGATCCAATGACTTGACCCAAAGAGTTGTGAGTTCAATACCTGGCTTCAGCAGAGGAGAAGAAAAAACTTGAGTTAAGTTAAAGGGAAATAACTGATACTGAGACATGATATATATATAAATATCAGTCAGTCAGTTAAGTGCCATACATGAAACACGCTTGGGCGATCATGTCTCAAAAGAGACATGACTGATTGGGCAGAAGATTATCCTACAGTAGGTTGCCATTGCTTTCTGCGGTAGATTGGTTGCCAGCCAAGGCTATAGAACCCAATCTGTCCTATTATTTAACCCATAACTGGAGGGAAGATTCGGATTAATACCTTTCCCAAGGGTATTTGTATGTAAGTGAATGCAGTGGATTCAACTGGAATTCCAACTCGGCTCCCCGATTTCTCGTTCCGAGCCAATATCCACTGCACCACAATGTACATCCAGAAAGGAGCCAAACGGTTAGCTCTCTCGTCCTGATGTTAAGTATAAGTTTTCTTTTTGTTTCCATTCTCTCCAAAACCTTGTCATGTTTAGTCCATGTTACACAATTGGTATGCAACAATATCATATCATAACAATTTCTGTGGAGCCTCCTTCCCTTGATGCCTTAGGCACATACCTATTTTGCCTAATGGTTAATCCAACCCTGGATATGTAGGATACCCCCCCATTAGCATGGAACAGGCTAGCCTCCCTGATGGTAAAACACTACGCCTCCTTGGCCTCACACTCGCAGCGGAGCTCAAGTGGAATAACTATATCGAATCCATTGCTAAATCCACTGCTAAGAAGGTCGGTTCACTGTGCAAGGCCAGGAAGTTTTTCCCCTCTGAGTCCATCCTGCACTTATATAAATCTACCATGTGCCCATGTATTGAATACTGCTGCCACATCTGGTCGGGTGCCCCTGCTATTCACCTCTGGGTTCTTGACAAAATCCAACAGAGAATCTGCAATGTGATCGATACCGACTTGGTAGCTCAGCTGCAGACACTCTCTCACCGGTGTGATGTGGCTTGCCTGTGCCTCATCTATAAATACTTTCACGACTTCTGCGCCAATGAACTTAGATCACTGGTGCCCCCTAGGTATGAATTTACATGAGCTACTAGATTAGCAACTAGGTCCCACCCTTTTACAGTGAAACCGATAAAATATAACTGCAATTTCTTCTCTAACAGCTTTTTTTCACACACTTCCCACCTGTGGATTTCCCTTCCGTATACTTGCTTCCCCGACAGCTACAATCTACAGGAATTTAAATGTAAGGTCAATAGATATCTCCTATCTCACTAACTCGCATCCATTCTCTCAAGCTCTTTTTTCATCTACTCCACCCCCATCCTCAGTATCCTCATCCGTCTATTACCCTCCTCTTGACATTTCCTATAACTAACCCCTCTTTCTCTTCACCTTCCCCTATGTAAGCCCCTGTGCAACACTGGCAGTAGAATGTCTTGCTTGGGGTGAGATGATTAAAAAAAAAGAAGATAACAGATGACCTTAAACTTGATTGGAATAACACAGTAAGCATCAAGTAATCAATATTTCCAGAATTCTGTTCCACAATAGTAACAGTTCTGGGGAAGAATCTGTCAAAGTGAACTTCCTCCTTACAAATAGTAAAGGTAATGAAAATGGTAATATTAAACATTTTCATTCATAGAGCAACCAGTACTGTTTTCCGTTGAAATTTATAAAATCTATCATTTAAAAAAAATTTTTTTTAGGAAAGCAGGTTTTTTCATGACCAACTAGCTGTTATCACTCTTTTTAGTACAAATAAGGGTTTCCTTCCAAACCTTATATTTTATGTGGTATGAAAGGTTCACATCTTGATTATACAGGGTGTCCATAAAGTTCGAGTGCACTTTAAAAAATTTATAACTTTATTTGTATTTGTGATAGAAATAATTTGTAAAAAGGGTTAGAAAGAAGTAAATCTATATTTTTTAAGGTTTTATTGAAATTTTATTTAAGTTTTCACATGTCCTCCATCATTAGCAATGCAAAGGATAATATGATTTTGCAGTTCTCGGAAAACATATGCCTGATTTTTACTGATTTACAGTCATGCCTGAAATCACATTAGTATCAATAACTGTACTTAAAACTAAGTACATTAAACTTTATAACATTTTTTACAGATTATTTCTACACAAATTGGAGTAGATAGATCTAATTGGAATAGATAGATCTATCTATCACCCGGTTCACACTCCATCCACGTCTATTAAACAGGTTAAGAGGCTCATCCCTTGTTCCCTGTTTAGGATGTGGTTTCCGGCTTTCTCTTTTCCAATCTTCTCAATTTGTCTTTTTTTTCAATTGGAGTAGATAGATCTATCTATTACCTGGTTCACACTCCACCCACATCTATTGAACAGGTTAAGAGGCTCATCCCTTGTTCCCTGTTTAGGATGTGGTTTCCGGCTTTCTCTTTTCCAATCTTTTCACTATTACGTAGCCCCCTGCACATCAGTGGCGTTACCACCTTGCTCGGGGTGATACGATTAAAAACAAAAAATTACAAAAACGAATAAAGTTTTTAAAGCGCACAGAGACTTTATGGACGCCCTGTAGAAGTATTTTCTCTTCTACTTTTTTTTTTTATATCACCCCGAGCAAGGCGATAACACCACTGATGCGCAGGAGGCTACATAAGAGTGAAAAGATTGGAAAAGAGAAAGCCGGAAACCACATCCTAAACAGGAAACAAGGGATGAGCCTCTTCACCTGTTCATTAGACGTGGGGGGAGTGTGAACAGAGCGATAGTTTAGTCTATCTACCCCAATTGTAAAAAAAAAAAACAAGAGGAAAAGAATGGAAAGGAGTAAAAGATTGGAAAAGAGAAAGCCGGAAACCATATCCTAAACAGGAAACAATGGATGAGCCTCTTCACCTGTTCAATAGATGTGGGTGGAGTGTGAACCGGGCGATCTTACATCTGTTCTCCATTTCAGATGTTACTACTGTTGGTAATCCCATGTGATGGTTTTTCATTTATAGTAGTACAATAGTTGAGGGTTAAATATTATAACCAACTATATATATATATATATTTTTTATAAGGAAGTGAAAGAACAGGTAGATTAAAAACCACTGTTTATGCATTTACTTTTATAAAGGGTGTTCAATACAAAGTAGAGTTTAATATTGTAATTTTGTTATTACAATGGTTCATAAACACATTACATCACTACATTCATCTTTCTAAATAAATCATTTTTACCATTTATTTTAAAATATCCCCTGAAGAAGAACAGTATTGTTCAGAAACATGAAAGTTTTTGTGCAGCATATATATATATATATATATATATATATGTCTATGGCTAAATCATGTTGAATACACTGGTTCTTGGTAAATCTCCGAAGCCTGGTCAGTACTTATATAGGTGACCTTTTGGGAATACCAGGTGCTGTAAACGTAATGACCAAGAATGGTCCACCGGCTCTCCAGATTTGGGGGTTGGGCACAGGTTTAACAACCCTGCCCCATAAAAAACAGTTTGTTATGGAAACAGTAACAAAAAGTTGCTGCTCTATACACCATTGGGTGTAATGGGTGAGATGATGATGATGATATATATATATATATATATATATATATATATATAATATACAAATAAATCCATAACAGCTTTTAGAGAGGATGGTAAAAATAACCATTACTTGCTGAAGACTATAAATTTATTCTCTAAAAATCCAATAAATGTGTTTTGCAATTTTAACATCTTGATTATATTCTTATTTTTTCTTTGATTTACACCTGCCAACCATTTTAGTTGTTGCTACTGTTGGTTGCAAGTGATACAAATATTGATATTTGGTACAGTTCTTTGTGATTTTCTAGTGCCAATCCGCAGTGTTCAAAACAGGATAATCTTTGCCAAGATACCCACTCAAAGCCCTTTTTCACTATTGCTTTTAAGAAGTGGTTATGTACAACTGACAGTTTAGATATTTCTCAATCAGTATTTACATTATTCGAACTATTGTCCTCATCTTTCTTGCCATTTGTATGACGTTGTATGCTCTGCCCTTCTTCAGTTGCTAGGAATTTTAAACCGAACCCTTTATTTAACAATGACTGGGGTATATGAAATACATTCCTGGTATTGAACTCACAACTCTTTGGGTCAAGTCATAGGAACTAAACAACATCTATATTCACTGGGTCATGTGTACTTAAGAACAACTGAATTTTTGGGACTTATAAACCTAATGTGGATGTATGTTGTGGTACAGTGGATATCGACTCGGAACGAGAAGTCGGGGACCTGAGTTCAAAATCCAGTTGAATTCATTGAATTCACTTATGCGCAAATACCCTTGGGAAAGGTATTAATCCATCTTTTCCTCCGGTTATGGGTTAAATATCAGGACAGATTGGGTTCTATAGCCATGGATGGCAACCAGTATACCACAGAAAGCAATGGCAATCTACTGCAGGATAATCTTCTGTCCAGTCAGTCATGTCTCGAGAGAGACATGATCACTCAAGCGTGTTTCATGTATGGCATTAAACTGACTGAAACCTAATGTCCAGTAACACTTTTTTTAACAGAGTTCATTTTGCAATCTGTTGATGTTAATAGTTTCTCTACTATTTTTGATGTTCATACTACCTCAGTGTTCATTTTTCAATCTATTGATATTAATGGTTTTTTCTACTATTTTTGAAGTTAATACTGCCTCAGAGTTCATTTTGCAATCTATTGATGTTCATGGTTTTCTCTACTATTTTTGAAGTTAATACTACCTCAGAGTTCATTTTGCCATCTGTTTATATTAATGGTTTTCTCTACTTTTTTTAAAGTTAATACTACCTCAGAGTTCATTTTGCAATCTGTTGATGTTAATAGTTTTCTCTACTATTTTTGATGTTAATACTACATCAGAGTTCATGTTACAAACTATTGATGTTTATGGTTTTCTCTACTATTTTTGATGTTCATACTACATCAGATTTCATTTTGCAATCTATTGATGTTAATGGTTTTCTCTACTATTTTTGATATTAATACTACCTCAGACTTCATTTTGCAATCTATTGATGTTCATCATTTTCTCAACTATTTTTGATGTTAATACTACCTCACAGTTCATTTTGCAATCTATTGATGTTAATGGTTTTTTCTACTATTTTTTATGTTAATACTACATCAGAGTTCATTTTGCCGTCTATTGAGGTTAATGGTTTTCTCTACTATTTTTGATGTTAATACTACCTCAGACTTCATTTTGCAATGTATTGATGTTATTAGTTTCCTCTACTATTTTTGATCTTAATACTACATCAGAGTTCATTTTGCAATCTATTGATGTTAATGGTTTTCTCTACTATTTTTGATGTTCATACTACATCAGATTTCATTTTGCAATCTATTGATGCTAATGGTTTTCTCTAGTATTTTTGATGTTAATACTACCTCAGTGTTCATTTTGCAATCTGTTCATGTTAATGGTTTTTTCTACTATTTTTTATGTTAATACTACCTCAGATGTGCGTTGTGGTACAGTGGATATCGGCTTGGAATGAGAAACCGGGGAGCTGAGTTCGAATTCCAGTTGAATCCATTGTATTCACTTTCGTGCAAATACCCTTAGTAAAGGTATTAATCAGTCTCTTCCTTCCAGTTATGTGTTAAATAGCAGGACAGATTGGGTTCTATAGCCTTGGTCGGCAACCAGTCTACCGCAAAACCCAATGGCAACCTACTGTGAGATAATCTTTTGCCCAGCCAGTCATGTCTCTTTCGAGACATGATCGGCCAAGCGTGTATCACAGATGGCACTTAACTGACTGACTGACTACCTCAGAGTTCATGTTGCAATTTATTGATGTTAATGGTTTTCTCTACTATTTTTGATGTTAATACTACCTCAGAGTTTATTTTGCAATCTATTGATGTTAAGGGTTTTCTCTACTATTTTTGATGTTAATTCTACCTCAGAGTTTATTTTGCAATCTATTGATGTTAAGGGTTTTCTCTACTATTTTTGATGTTAATACTACCTCAGAGTTTATTTTGCAATCTATTGATGTTAATTTTGGTTTTCTACTATTTTTGATGTTAATTCTACCTCAGAGTTCATTTTGCAATCTATTGATGTTAATGGTTTTCTCTATTTTTGATGCTTAATACTACCTCAGATTTCATTTTGCAATCTATTGTTTAATGGTTTTCTTATTTTTGATTAATTCTATCAGGTTTTCATTTTGCAATCATTTTTGATGTTAATGGTTTTCTAATTTTTGATGTTAATACTACCTCAGATTTCATTTTGCAATCTATTGATGTTAATGGTTTTCTCTATTTTTGTACTAATACTCCTCGTTTCATTTTAATACTATTATGAAGGTTTTCTATTTTTGATTTCTAATTTTACTCAGTTTCAATTTTGCAATCATTGATGTTAATGGTTTTCTCTACTATTTTTTATGCTAATACTACATCATAGTTCATTTTGCAATCTATTGATGTTAATGATTTTCTCTATTTTTGATGTTAATACTACCTCAGATTTCATTTTGCAATCTATTGATGTTAATGGTTTTCTCTACTATTTTTTATGCTAATACTACATCATAGTTCATTTTGCAATCTATTGATGTTAATGATTTTCTATACTATTTTTTATGCTAATACTACATCATAGTTCATTTTGCAATCTATTGATGTTAATGATTTTCTCTACTATTTTTGATGTTAATACTTCCTCATCTCAGAAATATAGACAAATTGCTCAATCAGTTCGGCACTGTGCCTTGCATCCATATGAAAGTGTCGATCTGAGAAGGTTGTTTAAAAACATGACTCAAATATTCAGGTCAATGAAAATAAGGATGAGTCAATTTGGTGTACTTGGCATGGTAAGTGTAAACAGCTAGACTGGTGGGATGAAGGTATGTTTCTTGTCTGAGCATCAGACATCAAACTAATGATAGAGTAGTCCAAGATGAGAAATGTTTTGTCTGAGGTCACAGGGTAGGAAATAAATCTTCACCATATAATTCATAAGTCACCAATGCTTTTGAACTCTGCCAAGAATGAAAAAGATAGCTACAGCTGAGATATAGCAGCAATTATTAGACTGATCTAACTTGTAACATATAGCAGGTGGAGTCAGGTAATTTATAGAGCATTACAAGGAATTGAACTAAGTATTAGATTATATATATATAAGTTTTACTCAATGTCTTGATTAGAGCTTTAGTCTTAACAGACATTCCAAGCAAGGGACATTATTGATAGTACAATTATCTAAACTTATTTATAAATGGAACTGTGTGTGTGTGTGTGTGTGTGTGTGTCCGTTACATATAGACTCCGAAACAGCTGAACTGATTTTCTTGAAAATTTACACAGTTGTACTATAAGTATCTGCGACTGTTCTGAGCTAGGTTTTGTGTCAAGGTACTCATGATAAATATCGAAAATCGATAATCGAAAAAATCGGGTAATAGAAGGAGTGGTGCGATTTTAATCAAATTTGATACACTCATAGACAAAGACATAAGAAACGATATTCAGAAGTTTCAAGGTTGCAGTTCTTACAATAGTGTAGAAAATCAATAATATATATATATATATATATATATATATATATATAAAAGGCAAGATGTTTGTGTGTGTGTGTCTGTTTATCTGCCTGTATGTCTGTATTTTTTTCAGCCCTATTATTTTAATTTTTGCTTCAGGTTTGGCTCTAATAGGCATAATTGTAGTTCTTAGTCTCAGCCATGATACCATTTACTCAGAGGACTTATTTAGCCTTCAAATTTCTGTTTACGACAAAAAAAAATTATTTGATATCGATACCAGGAATTCAAAATTTGACTTATAGCCATTCATTTTTCTTTCAGTCAACGGTTTTGATTTAACTGGAAACAACTATTGTCTTTCGTGCCAATGTCCAAAGAGTCTGAGCTCCAGGACCATGGATTAGTTTTAAAGCTTTCATTACACCTGAGCAATGTCAGGCTATACTGCTAGTAGATTATTTATATGAGTTTTCCTCAATGTCTTAATTAGAGCTTTAGTCTAAACAGACATTCCAAGCAAGGAACATTATTGAAAGTACAATTATACACCATGACTGTAGAAAACTGTGGGGTCTGCTTAGTGAGGATGAAATGTTACTATGATCTTTTTCACTATTTACATTGTTTAGACTGTTGTCTTATCTTTTTTGCCATATTCACATTTTGGTCATTTTCCACTTCAACCTTCCTCAGGTGATTGAACTTGTGAACTGAAACCTTTATTTTATTTATCAGGGTAGATTGTTCTTGTTTCATGTGTCATGTCTCTTCCTAATGTCTCAGTATCAGTTATTTCCCTTTAACTTAACTCAAGTTTTTTCTTCTCCTCTGCTGAAGCCAGGTATTGAACTCACAACTCTTTGGGTCAAGTCACTGGATCCAACCAACACTTTTATCACCTGAAGACGGTTGGAGCATATAATGACCAAAACATTGTGAATATGGCAATAAAAATGAGGACAACAGTCCAGACAATGTAAATAGTGTGAATAGTACCTCATCACCAATATTTTAAACTTTGTCAAGGCTGGAAAGAGTAGCTACAGCTGGGATATAGCAGTTTTTTTGTCTGATCTAATTCTAACTAATTACAGTATTTCATATTAGAAATATAGACCTTGTGTACCACAGAAAGTAATGGCAACCTACTGCAGGATAATCTTCTGCCCAGTCAGTCATGTCTCAAAAAAAACATGATCACCTAAGCATGTATCGCATGTGGCACTTAACTGACTGACTATGATTTTGTAGTAGAGAATTTCTTAGAAAGTTACTGGTTATTACTAAAATAATGGCTTCAACTCTTAATGAATGCTCAACATTAGCCACCTTGTGTCAGGCTAATATAATCACCAACATTTTTACATTCAAGTTCAGCAAACGAGTAAGATATGCAAATCCTGATTTTTAAAATAGGTAGGTGTCTATTCTCACCTTTAATCTCCCTATTTTCGCTCTTTCTTCACTTTGCCTTGATGAATGAAAACTTTGAAAATATCTATTACATGTTGTCAGAGAGATATGTACATAGCTAGAGTGCACTGCCTGGGATAGTCCTTGTGTTTGCTGCCCATCAACCCACATAAAAAATATGTCCTGCACAGGGACTCACTCTTAAAGTTATAAAACGAGTTTGTGTGCTATTATGATCTCACTTTCACATGAACAAATATCAATCAGTCAGTCAGTCACAAATATCAATCAGTCAGTCATTTGGGCAATTATGTCTCGAAAGAGACTTGACTGACTAGGCAGAAGATTTTTCCACACTAGATTGCCATTACTTTCTAAAGTAGACTGGTTGCTAATAAGACTATAAAACCCAATCTGTCTTGCTATTTAACCCATAACTGGAGGGAGAAGCGATGGATTAATATCTTTCCCAAGAGTATTTGTGTGTAAGTGAATGAAAAATTTGACCTTCAATAATTTGAATGCAATGTCAATCATTATCTTCTGTTTTCATAATTCCTGTTCTTTTATGCTTTGTTCTCCTTAATAATATTTTTCTTTTTCTTATAGTCTCCAATATAGAGTAACCCTTTTTATCTTAGTGGCTTTATTGCCTTTCTTGGGATGAAAGGATTAGAAGAAATATTAATATAAGTGAATAGGAAAGTATCCCATATTTATATGCCATAATTATCCATATGCACACACACACACACACACACACACACACACACACACACACATATATATATATTACAAAATCATGTGTCTTTAATATCCTCTTTGTCCTCAATGTTAAAAGCAATCATTTTTTCTTTCGACATGAAATTAATTTTTTTTCTTGTCTTTCAGTTCGTTTTATCAATTTTATCAAGTAATCAGATAGGCTTAAAAATTTCAAGCACGTGCTAAAAATGAAAATCATATTGCAAATAGCTTGCTAAGTCATATCGATTTATCTCAACTTGATCTCACTTTGTGTGTATTCATATCTATCTATCTATCTATCTATCTATCTATCTCAGTCTGTTCATATCTATCTATCTATCTATCTATCTATCTTAGTTTCTATCTATCTATCTATCTATCTATCTATCTATCTATCTATCTCAGTTGGGCACCCCGGCATTATGTAATAGTTAGCAAGCTTGTCTTGCTAGAACAACTGAAGAGTGAGTTCAATCCTCACAGGGTACCCCATACCTTTGTCCTTGTGTCACATCTAAGCAGCGCTTAGTAAATGGGCACCTTGATGTGGTGTAATGGTTAGCAAGCTTGTTTTGCTAGAACCTGCTAAAATTGTGTAGTGAGTTCAATCCTCACTGAGTATCCCTTACTTTCAGCCTTGTGCCACATCTAAGTGGCACTTAAAAAATCAACTATCTATCTATCTATCTATCTATCTCACTGTTATCAATAGTATAGTTTAGCTGACCATTATTACTGAGTAGCAAATTTGGTCCTCACTGAGTGCCCCATAGAGAATTCAATATTAAATTGCCCACAAAATATCATGAAATAAATCTATCTCAAATTACTTGTAATTACTAGTTTCACTCTTTCTCTCTGTCTCTGTCTGTCTCTCCCTCTCTGTCTTTGTCTGTTTCTCTTTCTATATATATATATATATATATATATATATATATAAAAGAAAAATCTATTTCTGTCTGTCCTGTTACAGCATGACCAAACTGTCATTTGCATTTCTGCTCAATAGTTTGTTGCTCAGCTGATCCACCCACTATTTTAATAATGAGTTTCATCATTTATAATTTGCTTCCGAATTGACCATTAAATCTTTTGCTTATCAGTTCACCTAGCTTTCTCGGTTTATCACTAAACACAATACTTGAGTATTGTACTCAATCAATCATTAAATATCAAACATATTTCTCAGCTGATCAATTTCTCACAATCAACTGATCACTACTACTGTTTAGTTCAGCATACTTAATGAATTTATCTACTTCTTCACTTACCTGACAACCTAGTCACCTATCTCTTGACCAAACAACTTCCTTGCTCAGCTGCCAGTCTTGTAATCTATCTATCTATCTATCTATGTCATTCTGTTCATTATCTATCTATCTATCTATCTATCTATCTATCTACATCATTCATTCATTATCTATCTATCTATCTATCTATCTATCTATCATTCTGTTCATTATCTATCTATCTATCTATCTATCTATCTATCTATGTCATTCTGTTCATTATCTATCTATCTATCTATCTATCTATCTATCCATTCATTCATTATCTATCTATCTATCTATCTATCTATCTATCTATGTCATTCATTCATTATCTATCTATCTATCTATCTATCTATCTATCATTCATTATCTATCTATCTATCTATCTATGTCATTCATTCATTATCTATCTATCTATCTATCTATCTATCTATGTATCATTCATTCATTATCTATCTATCTATCTATCTATCTATCTATGTATCATTCATTCATTATCTATCTATCTATCTATCTATCTATCTATCTATCTATCTATCTATCCATTCATTCATTATCTATCTATCTATCTATCTATCTATCTATCTATCTATGTATTATTTCATTATCTATCTATCTATCTATCTATCTATCTATCTATCTATATCATTCATTCATTATCTATCTATCTATCTATCTATATCATTCTATTACATCTATCTATCTATCTATCTATCTATCTATGTCATTCTATGTATTTATCTATCTATCTATCTATCTATGTCATTCATTCATTATCTATCTATCTATCTATCTACTTATCATTCATTCATTATCTATCTATCTATCTATCTATCTATCTATCATTCATTCATTATCTATCTATCTATCTATCTATCTATCTATCTATCTATCTATCTATGTCATTCATTCATTATCTATCTATCTATCTATCTATCTATCTATCTATCTATCTATCTATCTATCTATGTCATTCAACCATTTATCTATCTATCTATCTATCTATCTATCTATCTATCTATCTATCTATGTCTGTTCATTCATTATCTATCTATCTATCTATCTATCTATCTATCTATCTATCTATCTATCTGTCTGTTCATTATCTATCTATCTATCTATCTATCTATCTATCTATCATTCATTCATTATCTATCTATCTATCTATCTATCTATCTATCTATCTATCTATCTATGTCATTCTGTTCATTATCTATCTATCTATCTATCTATCTATCTATCTATCTATCTATCTATCTTGTTTTTATCTAAAAGTCTATCTGTATTACCCTTTTCATATCTATCTATCTATCTATCTATCTATCTATCTATCTATCTAAGCCTTCATTTAGTGTTTTTTTTCTAACAACAATAAATGCATAAAAAATAATTTCTAGAATCTATTACGATGATGATTATAGGATAGTTTAATATTTATCTTCTTGGAATATCCATTTTGATCTCATTCATCTTGAATATTCAGGCCAGTAGGTGTAAATAAATAAATATATTGTTTAATAAATAAGTACTAACAGAGCCTCCACTCAAATATGAGTGTCCTGTAAAAATATTGTTCAAACAAATAAATTATGCATATATATATATATATATATATATATATGTGTGTGTGTGTGTGTATGTGTGTTTGTGTGTATGTGTATATATATATATATATATAGATAGATACAAATAGTTTGTCTCTTTAATAGAAATTGTCTCAAAGATTCATGCTGAGTTTAAAATTTTGTGAGTGCACTGTTATGGTGTTCCTACTCGTCAGAGTTGTTTACAAACAGCCCTGACAAGTAAAAACATCATAATGGAATGAATCTGCTCTATTAAAGAGACAAACTCTTTGTACCTATCAATGCTCTATTTACACTCCAATATCAAGCACTTTATGATAAAAAACCTGCTTGCCAAAATATATTTTATCAGTAAAAATCACTGAAAAACAACAACCTTGGCACTAAACATTAAATACTATATATATATATATATATATATATATATATATATATATATATATATATATATAAGTGTAATGTAAATTGACAGTTTTTTTGTGTATCATTATTTCTGACTCTTCAGAGAGAGTGGGTGTGAGACAAGGTGGACATAGAAGTCATCACTGCATGGTGACTGTCAGTTATCGTCATATCTTGTCTCACTATTCCTTGCAAGGGCTCTCTATATATGTCACTGGGAGATTAGGAGAAGTGGGTGAAGTGTGTAACAACTTTCACAACTCTCTTGTTGAGTTTATTTATTTTCCTGACCTTTAAATTTTAATTAATTATTGAATTATTTATTTACATGTTTTTATTTATTTTTTCTTTGTTTTTATTTATTTGTTTTCATTTGTTTGTTTATTTATGTAATTTATTTATTTGTCTTTATTTATTCATTTGTTTTTATTTATTTATTATTTATTTTATTTATTTGTTTGTTTGTTTTTATTTATTTATTTGTTCATTTCTTTTTTTCTTTACTTATTTATTTATTTGTTTTTTATTTATTTGTTTTGTTTTTTGTTTTTAATTTATTTATACTGTTCATTTATTCCATTTGTGTTATGTTAATTAGTATTTTGAGGTCATTGGAGGTTGTTCAGTTGGAATTTGTTTTCATATCTGCATGACATCTCCCTCTCTCTGTCTCTGGTTCTCTCTCTCTCTCTCTCTCTCTCTCTCTCTCTCTCTATATATATATATATATATATATATATATATGTATATGTATATATTATTATTGATCTGTTAATGGTCAGAATTAAATTAATGTAGTGTTAAAAAGTGCTCAATACATATATAATGTATATATAATTTGAGATCAGCCGAAGATACATTTAAGACCAGATGATTTAATCACAGGTCTGCATTTAAACTAGAAAACTTTAAAAATTGTACAAAATTGGCTAGCCACATGTGGAAATTGAAATTAAAATATGAAAAAGACCCAGACATAACATAGAGTATAGTGAAAACACCCAAGCCTTACAACAGTGGCAAAATATGTAGACTATGCCAGGAAGAAAAATTAGCTATTATGATATTCCCAAACAAAAATGAATTACTGAATGAAAGAACAGAAATTATGACAAGTGTAATTATGATAAGTGTAACCATACCAAAATTACCTATTGGGATCATACAACCATTAATGAAAATGTTATAACTTCTAATTTTGAAAATTGTGTCTTCATAAAAAATCCCTGTTACATGAGCCTTCGTGAAAAAACTGTAAAATCAGTTATTGTAAAACATCTGAAGACACCAAATAGTAGAAAACTGGGATGCATAATAACTCATTTAGAAATGAAATATCTATCTATCTATCTATCTATCTATTAAATAAATTGTAAGCATTGTATATGCTTATTTTTAATAAAATCTGTTTATACTCACAGATAATCTTTCATGTATTATATTTGAAAGATGTAAGAAATGACCTATAACATTGACAGATGATTTTATTATTCATTTCTCGATGTTCCCCAGTACTTTCAATCTTTATTTGAGATCATCTTCAGAGGTATGAGTTGTGGTAACATGTTCATGACCATGACATTACAACATAAAAAAAAAATTACGTTTTGGATAATTTTCACGGTCTAATGAACACTAAGCAATTTGTTAATCATTATATTTGAAGCAAGAAGAAAATTTACAGTAATTTTTAGCAACACAGTTTTGCGGTTATTTTTTGTTACCACAACTCAAATTCCTGAAGATGATCTCAGAAGGAGATTGAATTGTACTTGGAAACATCAAAAAATGAATAATAAAATTATTTGTCAATGTTACTGCTCATTTTTTACTTCTTTTCAATTATAATATGCGAAAGATTATCTGTAAGCATGAACGGATATTATTAAAAATAAGCAGACACAATGTTTGCAATTTATTTAACTTGACATGTCTAAAAGAATATTTGCTGCCTAAATACAAAAATTATATATATATATATATATATATATATATATATATAATACACACACTTTGCAATTTATTTTATCTGACATGTCTAAAAGAAAATTTGCTGCCTAAATACACAAATATATATATATATATATATATATATATATATATATTTGTGTATTTAGGCATGCCAGATCAAATAAATTGCAAAGTGTTTGTATTTTATTAGAAATAAGCAGACACACTGTTTGCAGTTTATTTAATCTGACATATATATATTTTTAAAATTTGTGTATTTATACAGCACATTTTCTTTTAGACATGTCAGATTAAATAAATTGCAAACATATATATATATATATATATATATATATGATCATTTCCCCCCCAAGCAAGGCAGTACTACTACAGGTGTGCTGTGGGTTACAAGGAGAGAAAAGGAAAGAAACAAGGATCAAGTTACTGGAGATATTAAAGAAAGGATAAAAAAGAATTAGAAATAAAGAAGAAAGAAGATGGCAATTGATGTTGCAGTTAAACTTTTAAAGTAGCTGTCAGGAAAGCAAATAAATGGAAGGGAGTTGCAAAGGTGGGAAGTGTGAGAGAAGACACTGAGTGAGTAGAAGAGGCAGTTATATTTGATGGTAAAAAGGGTGGGACCTTGTTGCACAGGTAAATTCATGAGGTTGGAGCACCAGAGAAAGAAACTTGATGGAGCAGAATCAATGATAATATTTGTAGAAAAAACAGAAATAGGCTATATCATGTCAGTGAGAAAGTGAGAAGTTGAACTGCTCTATCAGGATCGATTACATTTCAGATCCTTCTTTGGATTTTGTCAAGAACCCAGAGATAACTATTAGGAGAACCTGACCCAATATGGAAAGAACATTGGGCCATAATATTCAGTAATAGGCCTTTGTCGGTCAGAGTTGACCACAGGTAGCATCCTAGTTGTCTGCTTGGCTAGAGCATCAGCATCTGTGACTTTAGAAACCAATGCGCGAGTAACAGTCTTTTTCGTAGAGGTTGCATTTATGTTTTGTTTCTGGTCTGTCGGAGCTGTCATTTTGCTTTTTATGAACCTGCCTCTCCATGAAGACTTGTCTTAGTTGCTCCTCCCTTGATCTGAGTTGTTGGGCCAGGGGTCCTCTCCATTTAAACCAGTTGACTGCTACCCCATAACTCTGTGTTGATACCCACAGCTTTTATATCATGTTTTATGATATCACGATACTACAGTTGTGGCTGCCCAGTGAGTCTTCTTCCAGTGGCCAGCTAACCGTGTATATAATATACATAGTTTATCATAACAGGGACCCACACTACTAGAAAATGCAAGTTGACAGTGCTCCAGCGATTTCCACAACAGAAGAGCATATGTGTAAGCATCTGCCTTACAAATGAAGAAAATTTTTTTTTTTTCGCAAGAATGATTATTTTTATTATTATAAATTATACTATATATTATATATAGATTTCAATATATTATTATTATTATTATTATTATATATTATTATTATTATTCTATATATATTATATATAGATTTATATTATAAATGATTATTTTTTATAATTATAAATTATACTATATATTATATATAGATTTCAATATATTATTATTATTATTATTATATATTATTATTATTATTCTATATATATTATATATAGATTTATATTATAAATGATTATTTTTTATAAAACTGAAGCATTGGTGTTATATTATCACTTACGATAATGTGTGATTAATGACACATGCCGCTGAGTTTCATTTGTTACTAGTTTATTCGTTTGACTATGCAAGCATATTTATTTTTACACCATTTACATTATTTGGACTATTGTTCTCATCTTTGTTGTCACTTTTATGACATTTCAGCCATTATACACTCTGGCCTTCTTCAGAAATTTTGAACTGAACTCTTTACTAGGATCACTCAGGTATATCATTCTCATTCCTTGTGCGAAGCTACTTCCAGTGGTCACAAGCTATCTCCCATTAACTTAACTCTCTAAGTTATTTGTTCACCACTGCTGCAGCCTGGTAGTGAACTCACAACTATTTGGGTTAAGTCACTGGAACTAACCAATGTCTATATCCACTGGCCCATGTGTCCTTAGTGAATCTGGTTAAAGGTAGATAGATCATGACTACCAGAAGTGGCTTTGTACAAGGAATGAGAATGATATACCTCCGTGATTGTAATAAAGGGGCTGGTTTGAAATTCCTAGCATGTGAAGAAGGCCAAAGTGTACAACGGCCAAAACGTTGTAAAAATGAGAACAAAAATGAGGACAATAGTCCGAATAATGTAAATAGTGGAAATACTATCTCATCTCAGAATCATAAATAAATTCTGGTATTTATTTTAGTTGCATATATCTTTTCTCCAGGGAAACAATTACTATGAATATTTCCTGTTTCTACAACAAATGAAGTGTAAATATAGGATCTTCCTTAGTGGAAATTGCCAGTGGTTCAAAATGATGAAAAGTTTTCATCGAAAAATAGTTACAAAAGTCAATAAACATAATCAATCATTGCTTATGTATGAGAGAGTGTGTGAGTGAACAAGTGAGAATGAAATGAAACCAACAAAATTTTAATGAACATTATTTCTGTCATGAAATTTTGCATGACATTCAAAAAGCCAATTAGACCACATGCATCCCATGAGCCACAATTTGTCCATGACTGATCTCTCTCACATTTCATCTCTCTTTCCCTCTTTATCTCTCCCTCTTTATCTCTCTCTCTCTCTCTCTCTCTATATATATATATATATATATGTATTGTTTAGTTGTGATAATGTTTAGCACCAAGGTTGTTGATTTTTCAGTGCTTTTTACAGAAAAAATGTATTTTTGCAAGATAGACTTTTAGTGTAAAGTGCTCAATATCAGGGTAGAGATAGAGTTTTAATAAGCTGGTTTGTCACATTAAGTGGCAAACCAGCCCTGATGAGTGAGAACATCATAATGGTGCCCTCACAAAACTTTGAAGTTGGCATGAACCTTCTCACTTAAAGTGACAAACTCTTTGTGCTTATATATATATATATATATATATATATATATATATATATATAGTGTTTATAATCCAGTATTGACTAAATATAATAACAAATGTGTTGTTTCTAAATTTTTAAATTTCTATATGTATCAGTTCCTAACAGTAACATATTACATTGCCTGATGAAGTACTAACAAGTAGAACTGAAACACGGCAGCTTTTGTGTTGCAGTAAACTAAATTTTTCTCGTAAAAATTTATAATAAAAATATTACTATATATATATATATATATAAATTCTCAATCTTATCTTCTTCCCAAAATGATTTACATCAAGGTTTGAAAGGCAGGTCACAGTTTAGCTCTAACTACTCTCTTTTTCTTTCACTTTCTTTCTCTCTTTCTCTCTTTCTCTCTCTCTCTCTCTCTCTCTCTATATATATATATATATATACACACACACACTCTTACTCATATTATCCTCTTCCAAAATGGTCTACATCCGGGAAACAGAATGACTAAATGCCGATTCAATTTTATATCAACACATTTAGATATATTTGCATTTGTGTTATTTTATGTGTGTATATGGGGTATATGTAAGTGCGAGGGAGAGAGTGAAAGTGAAAGAGAAAGAGAGATAATAAAACTGATAAAGTCTTTCTTTCTTTTTGATATCTTTTTTTCTTTTCATGCTTCTCCTCTCTGATGTATCTCATCCTTTCATTCTCTCTCTATCTTTGGAATTTTTCTTTATAGTATCACCCTCACTTTCTTTCTCTTTTTCTCTTAAACATGAATGTCATTGCTAAAATTTATATTATTAACATAATGTTGATATTATTGGAGATATTTGGTAAACAGACAAAATTCTGTACTTACTCATTTTTGCTTCATGCTCAGAATTTTTAAAAAAATTATACCATAAAATGTATGAGTCTGAATATCTATCTATCTATATATATATATATATATTAGTCTCTTCAGCCCTATATTTCTCAGTTTGTTCATATCTATCTACCTATATATATATATATATATATATATATATATATATATATATAGATAGATGTGTGTGTGTGTGTGTGTGTGTGTGTATATATATATATATATATATATATATATATATATAAGAAAAATTAAGACAGTTATTTTATGGTGAATCGGAAGTATAGGCCTATTTCAAGCGAACCATCGTCAGCTTCTGTCTTTATTTTACAAAGGATTTTACATGATTTTACACGATTATTCAAAATAATTAAGAAAAAAAGCAGTAAAAGTTTTTTTTTCTGGATTATTTTGAATATTACCTGTTCTATCATTTGGGTCTGATGAGCAGGTTTATCTGCGAAATATGTATTACCCATGAAATTGTAGATTATCTAAAATGTTTTCTTGTTATATTACTCTGTTAAATTAAATAAATTTAACATTGAGTTTGTCTCTATTGAAATTTACCTGGCATAAATACCAAATATTCTACATTATATTTATATATATATATATATATATATATGTTATATCTTTCTTGTTTATATCTATATTTCAGTCTGTCTCTTTGACTGTTCATATCTCTCTCAGTTTATATCTATCTATCTTGTTTATATCAATTGGAGTAGATAGATCTATCTATCGCCCGGTTCACACTCCACCCACGTCTGTTGTACAGGTTCCCTGTTTAGTATGTGGTTTCCGGCTTTTCTCTTTTCTAATCTTTTCACTATTACGTAGCCCCCTTCACATCAGTGGTGTTACCGCCTTGCTCGGGGTGATACGATTAAAAAAAAAAAAAAAAAAAAAAAATATCAGTCTATCTCTTAGCCTGTTCGTATCTCTCTAAGTTTATATCTATCTATCTATCTATCTATCACAGTTTATTCATGTCTATCTTACTTTAATTTCTTGTCTATTCTTATTTTTTTACAATGTAAACTGCTCCACAATTTCTCCCCTTCATGCTTTAAATACGTATACCTCAGTGTGTTTCTCACTATCCAGCATTTTTGTATCCTGTCTCAATCATTATTCCTACCAACATAGAAACGTATTGTTTTTTTGTCCATATATAATGAAATTGTTCTAAGTGAAGACAATTTATTCAATTGTTAGTGCTTTGAACTGTTATACACATTAGACACTCCAATACCACTCCAACAACCCCACTAATTTCTTCTCTCGTTCTATTCTCCTCTTTCAAAGAGAATCGGTACAACAATAGTGTCAACCCGTAATTTTTATCATTGTTAATGGAAACTCTTATTATTTCTTGTTTCTCTTTTTTAAGATGTAAGTGTATGTCTGTTGCAATTAATGGAAGCAAGTGGATATGACGTTTTCGTTGTTGTCCGTCTTCCACCATTAGCATTGTTCCCCCACTAATAATGACAGTCCAAAAACCACCTACTATAGTAGGTCGGTCTTCTTGATGTTTTGCTTCTTGTAAGTGATTCTGGTTAATTAATTAATAATTAGTTAATTTTTTGTTCTTTCTTTATGCTATTTTAATTGCTATCAATGATATGTTATTAGTTAGAGTCATAGAAATCACTAACAATAATTTTTTTTAAATAATTATTTAAAACATCTTATTAATTTATTTTAGATTTCCAGAGATGTATTTTTTTTTTCTTAGACAAATGTCATGAAGCTAAAAGTAGATGAATTTTCCTGTCACCTAATTTTCTCTTCTTCCCTGGTTCTTTGAACAAGAGTAGATGCTTATCACTTTGTTTCCTGTTTAGAATTAGGTTTCCGGTTACTTCTAAAGTCTACTTCAAAACTGTACTTCTAACATGGGAGTCGAAGTTTATCACTTTGTTTCCTGTTTACAATTGGGTTTCCCTTTACTTCTAAAGTCTACTTCAACTCTATACTTCTAACATGGGAGGAGAGGTTTATGGTTTTGTTTCCTGTTTATAACTGGGTTTCCGGTTACTTCTAAAGTCTACTTCAACACTATACTTCTAACATGGGAGTAGAGGTTTATGGTTTTGTTTCCTGTTTATAACTGGGTTTCCGGTTACTTCTAAAGTCTACTTCAACTCTATACTTCTAACATGGGAGGAGAGGTTTATGGTTTTGTTTCCTGTTTATAACTGGGTTTCCGGTTACTTCTAAAGTCTACTTCAACACTATACTTCTAACATGGGAGGAGAGTTTTATGGTTTTGTTTCCTGTTTATAACTGGGTTTCTGGTTACTTCTAAAGTCTACTTCAACACTATACTTCTAACATGGGAGTAGAGGTTTATGGTTTTGTTTCCTGTTTATAACTGAGTTTCCGGTTACTTCTAAAGTCTACTTCGACACTATACTTCTAACATGGGAGGAGAGGTTTATGGTTTTGTTTCCTGTTTAGAATTGGGTTTCCGGTTACTTCTAAAGTCTACTTCAACACTATACTTCTAACATGGGAGTAGAGGTTTATGGTTTTGTTTCCTGTTTATAACTGGGTTTCCGGTTACTTCTAAAGTCTACTTCAACACTATACTTCTAACATGGGAGTAGAGGTTTATGGTTTTGTTTCCTGTTTATAACTGGGTTTCCGGTTACTTCTAAAGTCTACTTCAACACTATACTTCTAACATGGGAGGAGAGCTTTATGGTTTTGTTTCCTGTTTATAACTGGGTTTCCGGTTACTTCTAAAGTCTACTTCAACACTATACTTCTAACATGGGAGTAGAGGTTTATGGTTTTGTTTCCTGTTTATAACTGGGTTTCCGGTTACTTCTAAAGTCTACTTCAACACTATACTTCTGACATGGGAGTAGAGGTTTATGGTTTTGTTTCCTGTTTATAACTGGGTTTCCAGTTACTTCTAATGTCTACTTCAACACTATACTTCTAACATGGGAGGAGAGGTTTATGGTTTTGTTTCCTGTTTATAACTGGGTTTCCAGTTACTTCTAAAGTCTACTTCAACACTATACTTCTAACATGGGAGGAGAGGTTTATGGTTTTGTTTCCTGTTTATAACTGGGTTTCCGGTTACTTCTAAAGTCTACTTCAACACTATACTTCTAACATGGGAGTAAAGGTTTATGGTTTTGTTTCCTGTTTATAACTGGGTTTCCGGTTACTTCTAAAGTCTACTTCAACACTATACTTCTAACATGGGAGTAGAGGTTTATGGTTTTGTTTCCTGTTTATAACTGGGTTTCCGGTTACTTCTAAAGTCTACCTCAACTCTATACTTCTAACATGGGAGGAGAGGTTTATGGTTTTGTTTCCTGTTTATAACTGGGTTTCCGGTTACTTCTAAAGTCTACTTCAACACTATACTTCTAACATGAGAGTAGAGGTTTATCACTTTGTTTCCTGTTTAGAATTGGGTTTCCAGTTACTTCTAAAGTCTACCTCAACTCTATACTTCTAACATGGGAGGAGAGGTTTATGGTTTTGTTTCCTGTTTATAACTGGGTTTCCGGTTACTTCTAAAGTCTACTTCAACACTATACTTCTAACATGAGAGTAGAGGTTTATCACTTTGTTTCCTGTTTAGAATTGGGTTTCCAGTTACTTCTAAAGTCTACCTCAACACTATACTTCTAACATGGGAGGAGAGGTTTATGGTTTTGTTTCCTGTTTATAACTGGGTTTCCGGTTACTTCTAAAGTCTACTTCAACACTATACTTCTAACATGGGAGGAGAGGTTTATGGTTTTGTTTCCTGTTTATAACTGGGTTTCCGGTTACTTCTAAAGTCTACTTCAACACTATACTTCTAACATGGGAGTAGAGGTTTATGGTTTTGTTTCCTGTTTATAACTGGGTTTCCGGTTACTTCTAAAGTCTACTTCAACACTATACTTCTAACATGAGAGTAGAGGTTTATCACTTTGTTTCCTGTTTAGAATTGGGTTTCCAGTTACTTCTAAAGTCTACCTCAACTCTATACTTCTAACATGGGAGACAAGGTTTAGTTTCATTTCTTTTACCATACAGTCAGTTTCAGACCAACGAGAGGAAAAAGGTGTAATTGATTTCTATTTTTTCCTCAGATTAGTTTGGTCCTGGGTATGACGGTAAACTGCTTCCGGGAGCAAAACCTCTGATCAGAAGATTGTGAGGAGCATAGAACAACCTCTTAATTGCTGTTGTTCCCAGATCCATCCTGACCCAAAGTGATAGCACCTGTTAGGGTCCCAGCTATGGGTAAATAGTTAACCTCCAAACTGGGGTCAAAAAACTATGAAAGTATAAAAATACACTTTTATATAAATATATACATAAAAATAGTCTTTTATAAAAAAATATACATTTTTAAAAGAAAAATATTATTACGATGACACATTTTTGAAGGAAAAAAAAATTATTGCCATTGTACCTTTTTTTGAAGGAAAATAAATTATTACCAGCAATACATTTATGAATACAAAACTAGAAGACATTTTCAGTTTTTAAAATAATAAAAAAGAAAAAAATTTTTTCATCAAAATCTGACTAAATCAACCTTCTCACTATAACTGAACATTAAAAAAATACCTTAAAACCCCACATTTTTGGCATTAAATAACCCACACAGGTTGATATGCTGTTAAACAAAACTCAAACTCAGATTAGGTCATTAGAAATTGATTACACCCTATCACACCAGTGGGTCTAAAACTGACTGTATGGTGAAAGAAAGGAAACTAAATCAATTGTTTTAATTAATCTAAACTTTTATAATAAATGGAACTTTGTCTGTGTGTGTGTGTGTGTGTGTGTGTGTGTGTGTGTGTGTGTGTGTCCGTTACCTATAGACTCCGAAACGGCTGAACTGATTTTCTTGAAAATTTACACAGTTTTACTATAAGCGTCTGTGAGTGTTCTTAGCTAGATTTTGTGTCAAGATACCTCTGATAAATATTGAAAATTGACAATCGAAAAAATCAGGTTATAAAAGGAGTAGTCCGATTTTAATCAAATTTGATACACTCATAGACAAAGACATAAGAAACGATATTCAGAAGTTTCAAGGTTGCAGTTTTTACAATTGTGCAGAAAATTGATAATATATATATATAAAAGGCAAGATGTTTGTGTGTGTGTCTGTTTATCTGCCTGTATGTCTGTAGTTTTTTCAGCCCTATTATTTTAGTTTTTGCTTTGGATTTGGCTCTAAGTAGGTATAATTGTAGCTCTTAGTCTCAGCCATGATACCATTTACTCAGAGGACTTATTTAGCCTTTAAAATTCAGTTTACAATGAAAAAAAACTTATTTGATATCGATACCAGAAATCAAGATTTGACTTATATCCATTCATTTTTCTTTCAGTCTATGGTTTGGCTTTAACTGGAATCAACTATTGCTTTTTAGTCTTTCGTGCCAATGCCATGGATTAGTTTTAAAGCTTTCATTACACCTGAGCAATGCTGGGCTATACTGCTAGTTTGTACAATAAACTTGAATGAATTCTGAAGACTGTATACAAGAACTTTCTCTTTTTAATGATAGTTCTTCCATTATAAGGCCAAAGATCCACTCACAGTTGATGGTTATTAAGTGAGAGTGAGATTGTAAAGGAGAGAAAAGTAAGAATATTATGAGGACAGGTAGGATAGATATTGGTTGACTCTGGACTTCAAGATACCAAAATTGTAGTTGTCGGTGAAGCATTCTCTTGGGAGTTTGTTCCACAAAGTAGAAGTTCCTAGGAAGAATCTATCTTTCTTTTTATAAAATGTACACAAAGAAAATTGGAATATCTCTGTGGAATTCAAGTAGTTTAATTTGTTTATTGAAAATAAAATGGAAACTATTTTTTGCAGATTTGAATTTTTGAAAATTACAAATTCATTTTCTAACATTGGCCTTGAAATTCAATTTTTCAGAATACTACTTTTCATTTTTATATATACTTTAAAAAAGAACGTTTAATACAATATATAATAAGAAAATTAAGTACTATATACTTGCTTTCCTAATGGCTACAATTTCCAGGAATTTAAATGCAATGTCAATTCCCATCTCCTATCCACTTAAATCCAGTCCTTTCTACATTACCCATATAACTTCTTTTCTTTTCTCTCTACCTTCACAACAGTCTTCACACCTGTGTTCACATCCTTTTCTTACCCTTTCTCTGACATCCCCTGTAACTGGTTTGTCTTTCTCTTCACTCTCCTCCTGCCTAAATCTTTACTCTCTTACACTACTTGCCATAATTATTAAGCAACCCCAGTTTTTAAAAGAAATGATGTATTTCATACTATTTTTTATATTTATTGCCAAGATGGATAATTCTGAATGAAAATAGAATGTTTTTTTTTTTAATACTGCACGATAATATGTGCATCAAATGAACTGTTCTGGTGTCATGTTAGTCTCTTCTTCTTATTGATTGGCCAAAGCAAAGGCTTCCTGGCTGCCTTGTAAAATTTTGCAAAGTAATAATATCAAAAGAACCATTTTATTTTCATTGAGAATTATCCACTCTAACAGTTTCTTTTCTTGCACTTTCTGTTTGTGGAACTCCCTTCTGTTTATTTGGTTCCCTGATGAATTCAATCTCCAAAAGTTTAAATGCAATGTCAATTACCATCTTCTATCTCATCCCTCTCTTATCCTATCTTGAACATCCCCTGTACCTTGTTTTTTCTCACTCTGTAACCACCTGGTACTGGTGGTGGTAGTGGTGTTGGGAGAGGGGCCCACTTACATTGGAGTAAATGGATTCTTGTCAAATAAAAAATGCAATATTACTGTTGTATGATCTGCAAAGACAGAAAATTTTGTTGGAGATGGAACCAAATTGTTGAAAACATTCAAAAGAATATATTGGATGCTGAAAAGTTCTCAATTCCAAAATACTTCTCAAAATCAGGATTTAGATTTTTGTTTTTAATCATTTCACCCCATATAGATAGATAATGAACAGATTAAGATAGATAAATAAATAGATAGAACAGACTGAGATAGATAGATAAATAGATCAGTCAGTCAGTTAAGTGCCATACCTGATACATGCTTGTGCGATTGTGTCTCTTTTGATACATGACTAACTGGGCAGAAGATTTTCCTGCATTAGGTTGCCATTACTTTCTGCGGTAGGCTGGTTGCCAACCAAGGCTACAGAACCAAACTATGTCCTGTTATTTAACCCATAACTGGAGGAAAGAGTAGTTGCGCATAAGTGAATCACATGTGGTACTTAACTGATCTTGATAAAATAATTGAATAGCAGGACAGATTGAGTTCTACAGCCTTGGTTGGCAACCAGTCTACCGCAGAAAGAAATGACAACCTACTATGAAAAAATCTTCTGCTCAGTCAGTCATGACTTGAAAGAGGTATGATCATCCAAGCATGTATCATGTGTGGCACTTAACTGACTGATCCTTGCATTTGGATTTGTCTGTCCTTCTGATTAGAAAATACCTTCTATAGAAAGGGGAAAAGCATAGTCCCAATAGTTTTTCCACTTTGTCCAATTGCCTTCACTTTGTTTGAAGATTATTCTATATCTTAGTAACACCCAACATAGTATTGAAAGCAAATAAACGGATATGTTCAAACGAAAAGGCAACCAGGTTATCGTAAAAATTATCTCACAATTGAAGATACACAGTTATAAACAAACTGACATTGACTGTTATTTTTTAGTGGCATAAAACAGAAGGAGGCAGAATTGAAGACGACTTTCTTTTCGATATGATCATGTAAGGAATATTGTTACCATATCTGACCTTATGCTCATGCTATATATCTTGAGATACTTGACAAAATTCAAAGAAGGGTTTGTAGGATCCTGAGCTGACATCTTGATCGAGCCACTTTCTTACTGACATGATACGGTTTCCCTCGGTTTGATACATATTCCTCCTTGGTGTCTCAAATGCATGAATTTAAGTCCACTACAAGTTCAAATTCCAGTTGAATTCATAATATTCACTTACACACAAATACAAATACCCTTGAGAAAGGTTTTAATTCATCTCTTATCCCTCCAGATATGGGTTAAATAGCAGGATATATTGGGTTTTATTGCCTTGGTTGAAAACCAGTCTATCCAAAAAGAAATGGCAATTCCAGTTGAATTCCATGCATTCACTTCCAGTTGAATTCCTTGCATTCAATTACACACAAATACCCTTGAGAAAGGTTTAAATCCGTCTCTTCTTCCTCCAGATATGAGTTAAATAGCAGGATATATTGGGTTTTATTGCCTTGGTTGAAAACCAGTCTATCCCAAAAAGAAATGACAATTCTAGTTGAATTCCCTGCAATCATTTCCAGAACTAATTCCCTGCATTCACTTACACACAAATACCCTTGGGAAAGTGATTTCTTTTTCAAATCTCAAAGGCTGTATATATGTACACACACACATAAATATATATATATATATATATATATATATATATATATATATATATCCAAGTGAATAAGGAATGAAGAAAAAAATGAACAACGTCCAAAACAATAATTTAAAACAGTGCTCAATATAAAAATAGAGCTATGAATATTTATTATAAATTATACTTTAGAACATGTACAAATTATCATCTCCTACAAAGTGTACATTTTGTTTTGACATTGAAAGGACAATGTCTCATCAGGCACTGTGAAGGGAGATGGAAAATTATTTTCCTTCTATTGGTAAATTTTGTTTAAAAGGTAAGTGGAGTAGAGAAAATGAGAAATCAGATTGAAAATTATATATATATATATATCTATATATATATATATATATATATATATATCACTAATAAATCCAGGAAAAGATTTGGTAAACAATCCCAACGGAGCCTAGTAATATTATATTAAATATTAAAACTGATCCAACAGAAAGCTCATTGTAAATTTAATTTACAGAGTAAATATTAATTTCATATGTACATTCAATATTTTACATTTAGAGAATTGTCATTTCTGAAGGCTCTCAAAAGCCTGCTTCATCAGCTCCCAGTAAGAGGTATAAGATTATACCTCTTACAAAGTAAAGGCATAAGATTATACATCTTGCCAGAAGTTGATAAAGCAGGCTTTTCAGGGCCTGTAGAAATGTAAAATTTTGTGTGTATATATATATATATATTTTCTAAACTTATACTGTTATATATAAGTGACAATGAATGTCTATTAGGTTTAATCATGAGCTGTTCTAAATATCGTATTTTGGCTTTAATTTCAGGTGAAATTAAAGACAAAAATTCTCCAACATTTGGAGAATTTTTTATTAATTTAGTTCTAAGTTTTCGGCTCACATGAGCCATCTTTAGAGAGGTTACAAGGATGTTAGCATAAAAACATCCACCATCATTGACGATTTTATCTTGTGTTGACATAAAACTTTACTAAGCAATGATAACAGTTAACAAATGGCAAACGCAGTTCGTAAATCACACCGTGTGAGTGCTCAAAATAATAACAGAACCATATATTTAAATGCAATGTAATGTGTTATGACCAGATTTAAACATGATTTTATTAAGTGTGGGTTGTTTGGATTTAATGTAGATGGCTTCTAATATCTGAAGGTTCTTTTCACTGTGTGTATGAGTGAGGATTATTGTATTGTTGACTAAAATCTATCTGATATTACCTATGTGGCTATGTTTTTCTAAGAAATATTGTTTAATTGTACTCTGATCAGAAAGGTGACAGGTAAGTCTACGGGAGAGCGTGGTTGTACATGCCATTCAGAGATTGTATCTCTGGTACTAATAATAAACCTACTATATATATTGGTTTTACTACAAACATGCCCCCGTAGACTTACCTGTCACCTTTCTGATCAGAGTACATAATAAATATATATATTATCCTATGTTTATGGCATGACTCAGGGTTTTATGCTTTATGCAATCATCAAATGCATATTTCAAACTGACAGTTTAATAGATTTCAATTTAAGTTTACTCAATGTTCATGGGAATTAAATCTTATAAATTTACTTGTTAATTGTATAAAGCATGAAACTCCAAGTTGTGCCATAGACATTGAACAATATGTAAGTTTATTAATATATATATATTTGTGTATGTGTGTGTGTGTGTGTGTATGTGTATGTGTGTATGTATATGTATATATGAGGATGTATGTTGTGGTGCAGTGGATATTGGCTCAGAACAAGAAATTAGGGAGCTGAGTTCGAATTCCAGTTGAATTCTTTGCATTCACTAATGCACAAATACCCTTGGGAAAGGTATTCATGCATCTCTTTCCTCCAGTTATGGGTTAAATAACAGGACAGATTGGGTCCTATAGCCTTGGCTGGCAACCAATCTACCACATAAAGTAATGGCAACCTACTGCTTGATAATCTTCTGCTCAGTCAGTCATGTCTCTTTTGAGACATGATCGCCAAAAGCGTGTATCGCATATGGTACTTAACTGACTGACTAAATATAATAAAAGAGATGATTAAGGCTTCTACTAGTCACAAAGTGGGGGATCTGTTTTTATTGTTATGAAGTAATAAACTGATCCCCCACTAATTACTATGTAATAATATAATACATCTCTTCTCCCTTTAGCTATGAGTTAAATAACAGGACAGAAAGGGTTCTATAGCCTTGGCTAGCAACCAGTCTACCACAGAAAGCAATGGCAACCTACTGCGGGAGAACCTTCTGATGACTGATATGTATATGAGTAAATATAGACTAAAAATAAATGAAGAAATAAAAAATTGCATAGTTGTGATATTAGTATTATTGATTGGTGAATTTTTTGTTTTGTTTTTGCATATTTTCTACAGAAAAATCTTTTTCGACAAACCTATCTGGAAAGTGAGTCAAAATTAATTTCATGAGAGGCTTCATTTGTTGCTGGATAAACAAGCCAGAGTGAGGAGTCAGCCTACCTTACCCTCAACCCCTGAGAGTTATGTCTTGTTTACTGATATACATATCAACAGGAACTATGTACCAATGCATGTTTTGTTAACATGTCATTTTTGATAAATAAAATTCAACCCTGACACATAAAAATATCTAAAACCTCTAAAGTATGCTGCAATCATTTTTATGACTCCAGATGAGTTAAATTATATTTTCACAATGATGTTCACCCTGTGCAATACCCAAGAGCCACTCAAAATAGAGGGCTTACAGTATATGGTTAGTTGGTTGGTTGGTTGGTTGGTTGGTTGGTTTTATGGCATATCAACCTCGGTGGGTCATTTATTGCCAACTAAATTTTATTTATTTATTGCTGGTAATACCTTTTTCTTTCAACAATTTATTGTTGTTTTTATATAGGTTTTGTGTCTAGTAACACTTTTTTCTTTTTGAGTACCAAGATTCATTGGGATTTGTTTTTAAGGGCAAGGTACCCACGTTGGATGTGCATTGTGGTACAGTGGATATTGGCTCGGAACTGAGTTCAAATTCCAGTTGAATCCATTGTATTCACTTATGTGCAAATACCCTTGGGAAAGGTATTAATCCGTCTCTTCCTTCCAGTTATGGGTTAAATAACAGAACAGATTGGGTTCTATAGCCTTGGTTGGCAACCAGTCTACCGCAGAAAGCAATGGCAAACTACTGAGGGATAATCTTCTGCCCAGTCAGTCATGTCTCTTTTGAGATATGATCACCCAAACAAGTATCACATATGGCACTTAACTGACTAACTGACTGACCCAAGTTCTACCCTGTTATTTAGCCCATAACTTGAGAGAAGGGATGCATTAATACCTTTCCCAAGGGTACCAGTGCTTAAGTGAATGCAGGGTATTCAACTGGAATTTGAACTTGGTTCACCGATTTCTCTTTCAGAGTCGATATCGACTGCACCACAATGCACATCTGTCACTAAACACTTATAGCACCTGGTATTCCCAAGCAGTCACCCATCTAAATACTGACCATGCTCAATGTTGCTTAACTTCGGTGATTGAGCAAGAACCGGTGTATTCAATGTGATATGCTGTAAGCCCATAGTATATGGAATGCATGGGGAAGATAACAGTTAGCCCTAAACTGAACAGATTAAGGTTGTAGTGGTTGGGGAAGCATCCTCTTGGGAGTTGCTTCCAAAAAGCGGTAGTTCATGGGAAGAAGCTGCTTGAATGGAATATGTAAGGTGTGGATGGTTTGCTACAATGTAGCATAGTGTGTCTTAGGTGTGAAGGTTAGAACTCTGAACAATTTCCATGGAAATAGTAATACAGTAGCATAATCTTTCTCTCTATCTATCTATCTATCTATCTATCTATCGTAATCTATCTATCTATCTATCTATCTACCTAGCTATCTATCGTAATCTGTTCTGTGCCTCTATCTATCTATCTATCTATCTATCTAGCTATCTATCGTAATCTGTTCATTATCTATCTATCTATCTATCTATCTATCTAGCTATCTATGTATTCATTATCTATCTATCTATCTATCTATCTAGCTATCTATATTAATCTGTTCATTATCTATCTATCTATCTATCTATCTGTCTGTTCATTATCTATCTATCTAGCTAGCTAGCTAGCTAGCTATCTATCTGTGTAATCTGTTCATTATCTATCTATCTATCTATCTATCTATCTATGCTAGTCTCTTTTTATTTTATCCTGTTCTTTCTATCTATCTATCTATCTATCTATCTTCTTTCTTCCATCCTGTTCTTTCTATCTATCTATCTATCTATCTATGCCTAGTCTGTTTCATTCATCCTGTTCTTTCTATCTATCTATCTATCTATCTATCTATGCTAGTCTCTTTATTTCATCCTGTTCTTTCTATCTATCTATCTATCTATCTATATATAATCTCTGCCTGTCTGTTCTTTCTATCTATCTATCTATCTATGCTAGTCTCTTTTATTTCATCTGTTCTTTCTATCTATCTATCTATCTATGTATTTTATTTCATCCTGTTCTTTCTATCTATCTATCTATCTATCTATCTATCACTGACCGTCTCTTTTATTTCTGTCTGTTCTTTCTATCTATCTATCTATCTATCTATCTATGCTAGTCTCTTTTATTTCATCTGTTCTTTCTATCTATCTATCTATCTATCTATGCTAGTCTCTTTTATTTCATCTCTGTTCTTTCTATCTATCTATCTATCTATCTATCTATCTATCCCCCGTCTCTTTTATTTCATCTGTTCTTTCTATCTATCTATCTATCTATCTATCTATCTATGCTAGTCTTATTTATGTATTTCTTTCTATCTATCTATCTATCTATCTATCTATGCTAGTCTCTTTTATTTCATCCTGTTCTTTCTATCTATCTATCTATCTATCTATCTATCTATCTATGCTAGTCTCTCTTTTATTTCATTCATTCTTTCTATCTATCTATCTATCTATGTTTGTCTCTTTTATTTCTCTGTTCTTTCTATCTATCTATCTATCTATCTATCTATGCTAATCTTTTATTTCATTCTTTCTATCTATCTATCTATCTATCTATCTATCTTCCGTCTCTTTTATTTCATCCTGTTCGTTCTATCTATCTATCTATCTATCTATCTATCTATCTATGCTACTCTCTTTTATTTCATCCTGTTCTTTCTATCTATCTATCTATCTATCTATCTATCTATGCGTCTTTTATTTTCATCCTGTTCTTTCTCTATCTATCTATCTATCTATCTATCTATCTATCCGTCTCTTTATTTCATCTGTTCTTTCTATCTATCTATCTATCTATCTATCTATCTATGCTAGTCTCTTTTATTTCATCCTTTCATTCTTTCTATCTATCTATCTATCTATCTATCTATCTTACTGATCTACTTATTTCATCTGTTCTTTCTATCTATCTATCTATCTATCTATCTATCTATCTATCTATCTATCTATCTATGTAGTCTCTTTTATTTCATCCTGTTCTTTCTATCTATCTATCTATCTATCTATCTATCTGTCTTCCGTCGTTTTTATTTCATCTGTTTCTTTCTATCTATCTATCTATCTATCTATCTATCTATCTATCTATCTATGCTAGTCTCTTTTATTTCATCCTGTTCTTTCTATCTATCTATCTATCTATCTATCTATCTATCTATCTTTCGTCTCTTTTTATTTCATCCTGTTCTTTCTATCTATCTATCTATCTATCTATCTATCTATCTGTTTGTTCGTATCTATCATCTGTATAGTAAACAAATAAAATAAAAATTTAAAAGCCTTATCTTTCCTGTAACAAGTTTTGCAGATTTAATCCATGCATCAGGATTTAGATAATTTATCTATTGACTTATCTAACCCTCTTATAAGCAGATTAACTCTACAAAACCTGAAAACAGTATAAGTTCTTGAACATGTTAATTTCATTTGCTTACAATTACTGCTCTATTTCTTAATATTAAGCACTTTACATACAGAGGTTGCGAGCCTTAAAAGTGTTATTCTCTCATAATACACTGTTTGACAGTGTCATTTTTAGCAAACTTAGATCTTCATGTGTGTTGTGGTGCAATGGTTATTGGCTCAAAATGAGAAATCAGAGAGCTGAGTTCGATTTCTAGTTGAATTTGTTGCATTCACTTATGCACAAATACCATTGTGAAAGGTATAACTTCACCACTTCTCCCTTCAGCTATGGGTTGAATAACAGGACAGATTGGGTTCTGTCCCCTTGGTTGGCAGCCGGTCTATCACAGAAAGAAATAGCAATCTACAGCAGGAAAATCATTTGCCTAGTCAGTTATTGGTCAAAAGAAACATGAACAACCAAGTGTGTATTACACATGCCACTTAACTGACTGAAATGGATAAAAGACAGATTGGGTTCTATAGTCTTGGTTGGCAACCAGTCTACTGCATATATAAACATAGTGTGAATTGCTCACGAAAAACAAAAAATGAAATTTTAATTAAAATTTCCAACATATTAGAATGGATTTTAAAAAATTGTTAAAATAATAACAACGAAATTTGATCTTTCCTCTTAATAATAGCATAAACATTTTGATGATAAAACTTTGTTTTTATTAAGTTTTTAACATCATATTTTTTTTTTTGGCAATTGAGTGGAGGTACCTAAATTCGTAGTTTCTTTCTTCTGTTTGAGTACAACCGCCATCTCATAGAAGATAAAAAAATAACAAATCTGATTTTCTCAACAATTTTCTATAAAAAAATTACTTACTTGTATAATTTGTTTTTCGGTGCGTCATGGTTGAAAGAAATGTGTGTATATTCTTCTTTTTTTTTAAATGTTCGGTTTTACTTTTCATAAACGGAGAGAAAATATAGATGTCCAGTCATGAATAATATTTTTCTAAATGAGTTTCTAAAAATCTGTGAGCATCACAACAGAGACATTTTGGTTCCACTCTGGAAGCTTTAATTAAACAAATGTTTACACTGACTGTGATGATAAAAGATCATTGTAGGTCATTCTAAGTAACTTGTGAAACTTCAATGGCATACTCTTGGGTTGTAAAAGGAATCAAATTTCCTTTTTCTAGATTTGTGAGATATTTAATCCACCATGGGGTGGGGCGTGGGGGTAAGTAAAACAATAAACTTTAATCCGTCAATTATTTTTTTACTTGAGCAGCCAAATGAAATCTCAAAGGCTATATATATATATATATATATATATATATATATATATATAAGCATATTTCTTTAAATAATTATAATTTAGACATCATATATATTGATTTTTATCTTAATCCTCTCAAAGTCAAAAATAATTTTTTCTGGTAAAGAAATTTAAAACAGCAAGAAAGCACCTTAAATCATTTAATCAAACATGCTTACATGAAGATATTCTGCTGGAATATTCACACACACATACGCACACACACAAATATATATATATATATATATATATATATATATATCATATTCATATATACATGTATGTAAATATTAATTAATGTTGTAAGTTTCTTGCTGCTCTAAAACTGTTTTATTGATGATGCATTCATTAGAAAGGTCCTTTCAGATTAGAATTTCATTGAAAGTATAAAATATCACATTTAGTATTCCATTGCTATGATACATATGAAGAGACTATGATGAATATATAGATAGATTGAGAAAGAGAGAGTGAGAAAAAGAGGGAGCAGTGAAAGTACTGGTTGCTTGATAAAGAGACAAAGTGCAAAATACATAGGTAGATGTTGTGATAAATAGATAGATTGATAATGTAGAGACTGTGATAGATAGATAGATAGATAGATAGATAGATAGATAAATAGATAGATAGATAGATAGATAGATTGTGAGAAAGAGAGGAAAATTTAAATAGGATGAAACAAAACATGGCATTCAGATGTGCACAGACTAAAAAACAGATATTTAGTAAGTGTATTTTAGATGTGGCACAAGGCATGAAGTATGAAGCACCCGGTGAAGATTGAATTCACTACTTAGTTAAAATTGATATTGCAAGAGAACCTTGATAACCATTACAACATGCAAAGTGTTATAGAGAGATATGAACAGGTTAGATGATAGATAGATAGATAGATAGATAGATAGATAGATAGATAGATAGATAGATAGATAGATAGATATGAACAGACTAAGGAAAAAAAGGAGAGAAAAAGAGCAAAGGCAGACAGATATATAAACAAAACAAAGATAGAACAGAATATAGATTAGAACAGAGAAAGAAAGAAAGAAAGAAAGAAAGAAAGAAAAAGGAACAAAGATTGACAAACATGAACAATTGAGATAGATAGATAGATAGATAGATAGATAGATAGATAGGAATTAGACTGAGATAGATAGATAGATAGGAATTAGACTGAGATAGATAGATAGATAGATAGATAGATAGATAGATAGATAGATAGATAGATGATAGATAGATAGATAGATAGATAGATAGATAGATAGATAGATAGATTGAACAGACTGAGATAGATAGATAGATAGATAGATAGATAGATAGATAGATATGAACAGACTGAGATAGATAGATAGATAGATAGATAGATAGATAGATATGAACAGACTGAGATAGATAGATAGATAGATAGATAGATAGGAAGGGATAGGATAGATAGATAGATAGATAGATAGATAGATAGATAGATAGATAGGAATTAGACTGAGATAGATAGATAGATAGATAGATAGATAGATAGATAGGAATTAGACTGAGATAGATAGATATGAACAGACTGAGATAGATAGATAGATAGATAGATAGATAGATAGATAGATAGATAGATAGATAGATGATATGAACAGACTTAGATAGATAGATAGATAGATAGATAGGAACAGGGATAGATAGATAGATAGATAGATAGATAGATAAAGAGGTAAATAATTCAATTTAAAATAAGCCAGTATGAAGTCTTAATTACATGAAGATTGCTGAAATACATGAAACTCAGAGTCATGAGCATAACATAGGACAATATATATATACATTTTTATATTAATATATCTATATATATATATATATATATAGAGAGAGAGAGAGAGAGAGAGAGAGAAATAGAGAGTGAAATAGATAGAGAGATAGATAGACGGTGATATTGTTGTAACCTAAAACGGTTGCTGAATGAGAAATAATCAAAACAGGAGTTAGAAAAAAAAATAGTAATCTTTATAATATCAGTGAAACAGAATACTCACCAGGTGCATGAAATAGATAACCACTGCTAGTAGTGATTTGCTAGGCAGTAATATAAACCCCCTCACAACAGTGTCCAATGTATTTATGATAATAAATGTTCATAGATATGTATATAACAGATGTGTACATAGATAGATAGATAGATAGATAGATAGATAATGCAGACACCTGATAGGTATGTTGATAAATATATATATATATATATATATATATATAAATAGAATGATAGATAGTTAGATAGATAATGCAGAAACATGATAGGTACATAGATAGATAGATAGATAGATAGATAGATAGATAATGCAGCGACCTTATAGATAGATAGATAGATAGATAGATAGATAGATAATGCAGACATCTGATAGGTATGTCTGTAAGTATATATATATATATATAGCATGATAGATAGTAAGATAGATAATGCAGAGACATGATAGGTATATAGATAGATAGATAGATAGATAGATAGATAGATAGATAATGCAGAGACCTTATAGATAGATAGATAGATAGATAGATAGATAGATAGATAGATAGATAGAGAGACCTTAATAGATAGATAGATAGATAGATAGATAGATAGATAGATAGATAGATAGATAGATAGTTTAATAATTACTTATGAATTAAAAAGTTATTTATTTCATATTATTTTCAGCATTTATTGCCAAGTAGATATTGGTGTAGATAGACTAAACTATCGCCCGGTTCACACTCCACCCATGTCTATTGAACAGGTGAAGAGGCTCATCCCTTGTTTCCTGTTTAGGATGTGGTTTCTGGTTTTTCTCTTTTCCAGTCTTTTCACTCTTACGTAGCCCCTTGTGTATCAGTGGTGTTTTCGCCTTGCTTGGGGTGATATGATTAAAAAAAAAAAAATAGATAGATAGATAGATAGATAATGCAAAGATAGATAGGTACATAGTTTAGTATATAGATAGATATTATGATAGATAGACAGATAGATAGATTGAGTGAGAGAGAGAGAGAGAGAGAGAGTGAGAATGCAGAGAATGTTGGTTGCTTGATAAAGAGACAAAGTGCCAAATAGAATCTTTTTAGATTAACAACAAACTGAACAGATCTCTTCATCTGATTAACTTGAGCAAATAATTTTTAATTCTCAACAAACAACTTTAATTTCCTTGCAATTTTACAGTTGGGGAACCACTGCCAACTGATTGGTGTCCTATTACACAACTCATCCACCATCACCTTCATTATCATCTTGCCATGACAACTATTATTAGCCTAGATCCATTTTTAATACATCGGTTAACATGATCAGAGCAAAAGTTACTCTAAAAAGCATATTTCTATGGCTCTGATGTCCAGAGTACTTAAAACGATTATTTGGTTACGTATTTTGGTGCATCATTTTACTTACAATTGTCACATGATGCAAACAATAGTCAGTTCATTATTTAAACAAATTAGATGAAAATAATCAACATTTTTCTTTATAACCATTTGTGATTTTTGATATTGCAATCTAAAACTGTTATACGTTTATGGAAGTAGTGAAGTCATCATTCTAAGTAATACAGTTAAATGAAATAAGTACTCTGTAATTTCTTTCATATCTTTTATGCCAATAGTATTTCATCAACAAGCAAAAAGGGAATGATAATGTTTCTAACATTTTGTATTGTTCTATATATTCTTCGGGTGCCATATAGGAGGCTTGATATTTCAAAATAATTGAGTCCTATTTCTTTATTCGTGCTGCTTCAAGTCTTCTCTTCATCATTTTAGAAATTGTCCAGCATTAACTGTCATATAAGAGGATTGATATTTTTCAAAATAACTGAGCCCACATTTGTTTGTTTGTGTTGCTTCAAATCTTCTCTTCATCTTTGAGGAATTTGTGCAGCATTTACTGCCATATAGGAGGCTTGATTTTTCAGAATAATTGAGCACTCTTTTCTTTGTATTGCATCAAGTCTTCTCTTCATCTTTGAGGAATTTGTGCAGCATTTACTGCCATATAGGAGGCTTGATTTTTCAGAATAATTGAGCACTCTTTTCTTTGTGTTGCATCAAGTCTTCTCTTCATCTTTGAGGAATTTGTGCAGCATGTACTGCCATATAGGAGGCTTGATTTTTCAGAATAATTGAGCACTCTTTTCTTTGTGTTGCATCAAGTCTTCTCTTCATCTTTGAAGAAATTGTGCAGCATTTACTGCCATATAGGAGGCTTGATTTTTCAGAATAATTGAGCACTCTTTTTTTTGTGTTGCATCAAGTCTTCTCTTCATCTTTGAGGAATTTGTGCAGCATTTACTGCCATATAGGAGGCTTGATTTTTCAGAATAATTGAGCACTCTTTTCTTTGTGTTGCATCAAGTCTTCTCTTCATCTTTGAAGAAATTGTCCAGCATTCATTGTCATGTAAGAGGATTGATATTATGAAGCAGTTGAGGTCACTTTTCTTAGTTTCTGTTGTGTCAAGTATACAATTCATTTGTGAAGAAATTGTCCAGCATTTACTACCACATAGGAAGATTGTTATCACAAAGTAGCTGAGCATGTTTTTCTTTGTTTTGAATGAAATTTTCCTTTTTCTGTTTCTTATACTTTATTTTAGGTGTTTTGAAGACATATTTTGCCAGTCCAGTGCACCTTCAGATTTAAGTAACCCATTTTCCATCTTCTGTTAAAACATTTCCAAAATATTTAACCCTCTATTGCATATTGATTACAATTATAACCAATATGCAACAAAGGTTAGAGAAAGGTTACAATTGTAACCAATCGTCTATTGAACAGGTGAACAGGTGTTTAGGATGTGGTTTCCGGTTTTTCTCTTTTCCAATCTTTTCACTCTTACATAGCCCCCTGCGCATCAGTGGCATTACCACCTTGCTTGGGGTGATATGATTAAAAAAAAACTATGCAACAAAGGTTAGAGAAAGGTTACAATTGTAACCAATAGGCAACAAAGGGTTAAGTTTTTCTGCTTTTTGATTTTGACATCTCTAATTAATATCTTTCATATTGTGTTATCTCTTTTGATAACCATGCATTCTTTATCCTGACAGTTGTTGGCTATTTGATATGAAATTTTCTAAAACTTAGTCAGTTGAGTGCAATACGCAATATACACTTGGACAATCATGTCTCTATTGATTGATGACTGACTAGGCAGAAGATTTTCTCTGTCATAAGCTGCTATTTCTTTTTGTGGTAGACTGGTTGCCAACTAAGGCTATAGGACCCAGTCCTGCTAGTCATCCCATAGCTACAGGAAGAACAGATAGATTTATACCTTATCTTATGTTATTTGTGTGTGAATGTATGAAACAAAATCAACTGGAATTTAAAAACAACTCTATGATTTCTTATTCCAAGCCTACACCAATCACAACCTGTATCCGAAACCATAATTCCAAAAGAAGGCAACAATCTAAAAGGGTGCTTAATGCCAACAAGCAGAGCATAAATAAAATCATATTAAAGATAAATACGCTTATGATGTGAAAGTATAATATTTAACTATTATTATATTGGCGTAAGATGAATATGGCATATCAGTCTTACAGCATATCACGTTGAATATACCGGTTCTTGTTCGATCACCAAAGTTAAGCAATGTGAGCCTTGTCAGTACTTAGATGGGTGACCGCTTGGGAATACCAGGTGCTGTAAGTGTTCAGTGACGGATGTGCCTTGTGGTGCAGTGGATATCGGCTCGGAAAAAGAAATCAGTGAGCCAAGTTCGAATTCCAGTTGAGTACCCTGCATTCACTTAAGCACTGGTACCCTTGGGAAAGGTATTAATCTGTCACTTTCCTCCAGGTATGGGTTAAATAACAGGGTAGGACTTGGGGACCCTGCCCTTAAAAACAAATCCCAATGAATCTTGATACTTGAAAAGAAAGAAGTATTACTAGACACAAAACTTATATAAAAACAACAATAAATTGTTGAAAGAAAAAGGTATTACCAGCAATAAATAAATAAAATTTAGTTGGCAATAAATGTCCCGCTGAGGTTGATATGCCATGAAACAAAATAACCAACCAGCCAACATTTTAGCCGACCAAATCTTCTTGAGATGATTTACGCGTTTAGACAAAATGAGTTGAATATATGGATTGGAATCTGACAAGATGAATAGAATAAGTAAAGAATTGTTCTATATGAAATGTACTTTAATGAAACTAAGCTTGAAGATCACATTGTACTGACAAGGCTCAATGTTGCTTAACTTCGGTGATCGAGCGAGAACCAGTGTATTCAACGTGATATGGCCGTAAGCCTGGTTCAAATGTACATTCACTTTTGGACAGGAAGAAACATGATACAGGCCGCTAAAAGTTCAATTTGTTGTTTTCTGAAAATCAGTCTATTTTGTTGGTTAGTGAAATTTTATTTGATATTTTCTCAGCATGGAAGTCATCTTTTTTTCTATTGGTCAAAAATACAGTTATTTTTTTTCGTTTATGTTTTTTATCTTTTTTGTTATTAAATATTTCACATTGTGATAAAAGATCTGCCAGAAAGGTAAAATGTTGCAAGACCCTGGACATAAATTTCCTGTGGAGGACCTCAAAATTAAAGCAATTTCTATACATTTTCTTCTCAGTAAATTGCTTTCTCTTTTAATTAAAGTAGCATTTTTTAAACAAAAAATATAGTCAGATTCATTAGTGATAAACTGATAGTGATTTTCTAAGCAAATTAATGGTTTTGAAAAAAAATAGAATTAAATACTTACTAATAAGAAGAAAATTTGAACAGTTGTACTATAAGCGTCTGCAAGTGTTCTTAGCTAGGTTTTATGTCAAGGTACCCCTGATAAATATTGAAAATTGAAAATAAAAAAAATCGGGTAAAAGAAGGAGTGGTCCGATTTGAATCAAATTTGATACACTCATAGACAAAGACATAAGAAATGATATTCAGAAGTTTCAAGGTTGCAGTTCTTACAATAGTGCAGAAAATTTGATATCAATACCAGGAAATCAAAATTTGACTTACATCCATTCATTTTTCTTTCAGTCTACAGTTTTGCTTTAACTGGAAACAACTATTGTTTTTTAGTCTTTCATGCCAACGTCCAAAGAGTCTGAGCTCCAGGACCATGGATTAGTTTTAAGCTTTCATTATACCCGAGCAAGACTGGGCTATACTGCTAGTATATATATATAAATACGACATATCTTCATTCAAACATGTTGCCTTGAATAATATAGACATATTATGTCTACTTATCTTAATAATAACCATTTGTATTTGTCTGATCAGTTTCTTGATATTAAAATAAAATTCATTAAGGGAGCTGCCTAAGTTTTTTTTTGTCCAAGAACTTTCAATCTCCTCTGAGATCATCCCCATGGGTGAATTACAAAGACAAACTTTTTGTTGCTGTGATTTGTTGTGATGGTGATTTTTAAAAACATGCATGAATATGCTCTGTTATAATTATGAAAGAAAACTTTCATGAAACAATACAAGTAATAAATCCACTGCTAAGAAGGTCAGTTCTTTGTGCAGGGCCAGGAAGGTTTTTCCTGTCTGAATCCATCCTGCCCAGTTATAAATCTACTATCTGCCCGTGCATTGAATACTGCTGCCACATCTGGTCGGGTGCCCCTGCTATTCACCTCGGGTTTCTTGACAAAATCCAACGAAGAATCTGTAATGTGATCGATACTGACTTGTGAGCTTGGCTGCAGTTGCTCTCTCATGACGTGGCTTCCCTGTGCCTCTTCTACAAATACTTTCACAGCTTCTGCTGCAATAAACTTAGATCACTGATGCCCCCTATGCATGAATCCAACGAAGAATCTGTAATGTGATCGATACTGACTTGTGAGCTTGGCTGCAGTTGCTCTCTCATGACGTGGCTTCCCTGTGCCTCTTCTACAAATACTTTCACAGCTTCTGCTGCAATAAACTTAGATCACTGATGCCCCCTATGCATGAATTTGCTTGAGCCACAAGATTAGCAACTAGGTCCCACCCTTTTACAGCGAAACTGATAAAATGTAACCGCAATTTTTATTCTAACATCTTCTTTCTCTCACTTCCTGCCTGTGGAATTCCCTTCCATATACTTGCTTTTCTGTCATCTTCAATCTCCAGGAATTTAAATGGATTAGTTATGTCAATAGATGTCTCCTATCTCACTAACTCACATCCTTTCTCTCAAGCTGTTTTTTCCATCCACTCCACCAGTATTCTCATCCGTCTCTTACCCTCCTCCTGACATCCCCTATAACCTACCCCTCTTTCTTATCACTTTCACCTATGTAACAGCCTGATCAACAGTGGCAGTAAAACTGCCTTGCTTGGGATAAAATAATTGTAAAAAAAAAGAATTGCTCCCCATAATGAGTCTGATCATAAAAAAAAAGAATTGCTCCCCGTAATGAGTCTGATCATAAAAAAAAAGAATTGCTCCCCGTAATGAGTCTGATCATAAAAAAAAGAATTGCTCCCTGTAATGAGTTTGATCATAAAAAAAGAATTGCTCCCCATAATGAGTTTGATCATAAAAAAGAATTGCTTCCCTTAATGAATTTGACCATAAAAAAAGAATTGCTCCCCGTAATGAGTCTGATCATAAAAAAGAATTGCTCCCCATAATGAGTCTGATCATAAAAAAAAGAATTGCTCCCCGTAATGAGTCTGATCATAAAAAAAAGAATTGGTCCCTGTAATGAGTCTGATCATAAAAAAAAAGAATTGCTCCCTGTAATGAGTTTGATCATAAAAAAAAAGAATTGCTCCCCGTAATGAGTTTGATCATAAAAAAGAATTGCTCCCCGTAATGAGTTTGATCATAAAAAAAAGAATTGCTCCCCGTAATGAGTCTGATCATAAAAAAAAGAATTGCTCCCTGTAATGAGTTTGATCATAAAAAAAGAATTGCTCCCCATAATGAGTTTGATCATAAAAAAGAATTGCTTCCCTTAATGAATTTGACCATAAAAAAAGAATTGCTCCCCGTAATGAGTCTGATCATAAAAAAAGAATTGCTCCCCATAATGAGTCTGATCATAAAAAAAAGAATTGCTCCCCGTAATGAGTCTGATCATAAAAAAAAGAATTGGTCCCTGTAATGAGTCTGATCATAAAAAAAAAGAATTGCTCCCTGTAATGAGTTTGATCATAAAAAAAAAGAATTGCTCCCCGTAATGAGTTTGATCATAAAAAAGAATTGCTCCCCGTAATGAGTCTGATCATAAAAAAAAAGAATTGCTTCCCTTAATGAGTCTGATCATAAAAAAAGAATTGCTCCCCATAATGAGTCTGATCATAAAAAAAGAATTGCTCCCCGTAATGAGTCTTATCATAAATATGATTTAAATGTTACTTTAATTAAAAGAGAAAAGAATTTGCTAAAACAAAAATGTATAGAAAATGCTTGATCATCCACAGCAAATTTATATCTCTATATTACTTTATATATAAATTATTTTTATTAATTTATTAATTATTATTAAACATTTATGGTTCATTTAAAAAAAAAAAAAGTGAGTAGTCGATATCCTCCACTATAATTATTAAAAGAATTGGTGACTGTTTTAGCTAAAGAATGGATAAAAATTCCTCTGAAAATAATTCAAACTTTGTCGATCCCTTGCAGAATTCAAGCAGTCCTACCCCATATTGAAAGGAATTTGCTTGAAATTTCAAGGTGTTTCTATTATTTTGTCCACCTTCCTCTTTGATAGATAATACGACAACGGGTGACAGTAAATCCCCGAAGCAAGTTGGCATATTTGGCTTGCTTCTGGCTGTTATAATAATCTTTTGACAACAACATGTACTCACACATGCCACATTTCCAAGACTGAATACTCATTGATAAATCAGAGTGAGAGCCTCTTTGGGGATCAAGCTTCATTTTCAAAAGCATTGTATCCCACCATTATAATTATAAAGTGTCTATGTTCCATGTATTCAGATTATCCTTCTGATTAACTCTTCTTAAGCTTGTGTTGCTGACAGTTTACCGTCTTCCGTTTTCCCTAAGAGAAGTTGTTTTGAAATCCTGCGATCCCCTTTTCTCACAATGTGCCTCGGGCCTTCGTATTTGGTTGAGGATTATTATCATTTTAATGTTGTTGAGGGCAGGTCTTTGGAAAACCACAGTATCTGGAAACAAAGACAAACATTTAATGTAATGCGACTCATCCATTTTTTTAAATAAACGCCCAAGTCATTTTAGTTTATCTCATTAACTTTCTATATCAGGCAATTCCAGCCAATTTCTATTTGTGACAATCTAAACTTATTTATAAATGGAACTTTGTCTTTGTGTGTGTGTGTGTGTGTGTTTCTGTGTGTGTGTCCGTTACCTATAGACTCCGAAACGGCTGAACTGATTTTCTTGAAAATTTACACAGTTGTACTATAAGTGTCTGCGAGTGTTCTTAGCTAGGTTTTGTGTCAAGGTACAAAATTGATAATCGAAAAAATCAGGTTATAGAAGAAGTGGTCCAATTTTAATCAAATTTGATACACTTATAGACAAAGACATAAGAAACGATATTCAAAAGTTTCAAGGTTGCAGTTTTTACAATAGTGCAGAAAATTTGATATCAGGAAATCAAAATTTGACTTACATCCATTCATTTTTCTTTCAGTCTACGGTTTTGCTTTAACTGGAAACAACTATTGCTTTTTAGTCTTTCGTGCCAACGTCCAAAGAGTCTGAGCTCCAGGACCATGGATTAGTTTTAAAGCTTTCATTACACCCAAGCAACGCCAGGCTATACTGCTAGCTCACTATATATAAAGTAATATATTTCTTTGCAGATCTTCTATTATCACAAGATGGGATATTTAATAAGAACATTGAGCAGAATAGAAATAATTGAACTTGGCTAGACTATAAACCCAAAACACATTTAAGAAAGAAATAATTTAATTGAAATTTATAATTCTCAGCATACCCATACATTATTTTAGTATATATATATATATATATATATATAAGGCAAGATGTTTGTGTGTGTGTCTGTCTATCTGTCTGTATGTCCTTTAAACAAATCCACAATTTTTATCCAATTCTCACCAAACTTCACACAAATATTTTTTAGGCTTCTGGTCAGGTCATGGGCTACTTATTTTTTCCGAATTCCCCCCCCATATCAGAAATCAGCCCCAATATTTGATCAGGATTTCAGCCCTTTTATCGTGATTCTTGCTGCAGAATTTGCTCTAACTTTGTGAAATTATAGTTTTTAGTCTCAAACATTAGCAGATATTCTCAGACAACTCATTTTTCCCAATATACCCATGATATTTTATTGAATCTGATCAAAAGCCGATATTCAGCCATCAATATGGCTCATTTTCTCCAATTTTACTCCTGATGGGTACAATAAGTTTTCATGGACTTACTTAAGTTAATTTATCCTTGGATGATTTATTTGACTCTGATATTGGAAATCGATACCCTGATATCATATCGTGTCTGATCAAAATCAGGTTTTCAGCCATTTTATTTTGGTTTTTGCTTTAGGCTTTCCTCTAAGTTGGTATAATTGTAGTTCTTAGTCTCAGTCATGATACCATTTTCTCAGAGGACTTATTTAGCCTTCAAAATTCAGTTTATGAGAGAAAACTTATTTGACATCAATACCAAAAATCAAAATTCAACTTACATCCATTCATTTTTCTTTTAATCTATGGTTTCGCTTTGACTGGAGACAACTATTGCTTTTTAGTCTTTCATGTCAATGTCCAAAGAGTCTGAGCTCCAGGATAATGGATTAGTTTTAAAGCTTTCATTACACCCGAGCAACACCGAGCTATACTGCTAGTTTGTATATATTTCTGAGATGTGGTAGTATTTACAGTATTTACATTATTCGAACTATTGTCCTCATCTTTGTTGTCAATTGTATTATGTTTCAGCTGTTGTTTGCTTCAGCCTTCTTCAGGTGCTAGAAATTTTGAACTGAACCCTTTATTATGATCACTGGGGTGTGTGATATTCATTCCTTGCGTGGTAATGCCTCGATTGGAAGTCATCAGTTATCTTCCTCTCAAAAAGTTACTGAACATTAGGCTTATAAGTCCCAAAAAATTATTTTTTCTTGTTCTTAAGGATATAGATGGTGGTTAGTTCCTGTGACTTGACCCAAAGAGTGAGCTCAATACCAGGCTATAGTGGACAAGTAACTTGCAGGGTTAGAGGAAGATAACTCATGATTTCCAACCAAGGCTTTATGAAAGAAATGTGGATGGTATACCCAGTGATTGTAATAAAGGGGCAGGTTTGAAATTCCTAGCACCTGAAGAAGGCCGGAGCGTACAATGGCTGAAACGTCGTACAAATGGCAACAAAGATGAGGACAATAGTCCAAATAATGTAAATACTGTAACATTATTTAGTTATAAATTTTTCCTAAAATTGTTATTGGTGTGTTGCAGAGCAGCTGACATCCTTTTAGCAATCTCAAACATAGAATGGTCTGTTGTCCAAAATATCTATAGATATAAAGATTAATAACAATCAGAGAGGAACCCAGATGAGGCTCTGCTGAAGAGTAGAGAAAAGCAGACAAGAATTTTTGTCCAAGCTTACGGGCTAAGTTTTACTCATGTTAACTGGCCTTGTGCTGCATCTACCTTGAGCTTTTGCCCACGTGGGGAGGCTGGAATGTCATTGATGATTACTATCGGACTGTGCTCTCTCCGACTCTAATAACCTCTCCTCTCTTTTTAATTATTGTTGTTCTGCTCTGTACCTGCTTTTTTTGTACTTAATATCTGTTAGCATGGATGTTGTACTGTAGATACATCAGCACACATCATCTGGTATCGTACTACCACTTCGGCAATATAACATGATGTAAAGAGCCAATGCAATGGTTTTATTCCTCTTCACAAATCTATGTCTCCCCAAATTTATGAACCCCCGTCTATTCAACTATATCTCAATTTTCATCAGATAGGATCCATATAAAATACAGATTTCATGAAGACCTGATTGGGTTTAATAATGAAACATATGTAATATAGGTGAACAATTCAACTTGGAAAATTGAAAATAGATACAGTTTATCTAAATACAAAACTCCTGAGTATGACGGTAAACTGCATCCGGCAGCAAGGTCTCTGATTGGGAAGTTGTGAGGAGCATGGAACCACCTCTTAATTGCTGTTGTTCCCAGGTTCACCCTGACCCGGAGTGGTAGCACCTACTAGGGTCCCAACTATGGGGAAATAATTAACCCCCATACTGGGGTCAAAACACTATGAAAGTATAAAAATAAATTTTATAGAAATATATATATATATAAAAATAAACTTTTATAGAAAAATATACATTTTTGAAGGAAAAATCATGACCATGCTATCTTTTTGAAAGAAAAAAATTATTACTAGCAATACATTTTTGAATGCAAAACTAGAAGACACCTTCAGTTTTCTAAAATGAAAAACATTTTTTCATCAAAATCTGACTAAATCAACCTTCTCACTATAACTGAACATTAAAAAATACCTTAAAACTCTATCTTTTTGGTATTAAATAACCGACAGTTTTCATATGCCGTTAAATAAAATTCTAATTTCAAAATGCAATAAAATAAAAAAATTTTTTAAAAAAACCCACAGAGGTGTTGGCATGCTGTTAAATAAAACTCTAACTCAAACTCTAAATACAAATTAGAGACCTCTCATAATAGATCATTCCATCTTATTTTTTTTTCTTTTGACATAATCATGTGGCCCCCAAGCAAGGCATTTTACTGACACTGTTGTGCAGGATGTTACATAGGAGGAAAGTTATGAGAAAGAGTGACGGGTTACAGAGGGTGTCAGAAAGAGAGTATGAGAAGGAAGAAAATACTGATGAGTGGGGTGGACGGAGAAAAAAGCATGAGAGAGACGATGCAAGTTAGTGAAACAGGAGGTGACTACTGACTTTTCATTTGAATTCTTGAAGATTGTAGCTGTCAGGAAAGCAAGTATGCGGAAGAGAATTCCACAGGCGGAAAAGTGCAAGAAAAGATGCTGCTGGAGTAGAATTTGCATTTACAATTTATTGGTTTCACAGTAAAAAGGTTGGGACCTAGTTGCTAATCTTGTGGCTCGAGGAAATTCATACATAGGGGGTACCAGTGAGCTAAGTTCATCGGAACAGAAGCCATGAAAGTATTTGGAGAAGAGACACAGGGAAGCCACATTTTGTCAGTGAGAAAGTGACTGTATCCTAGCAGCCAAGTCAGGATTGATCACATTACAGACTCTCTGTTGGATTTGGTCAAGGACCCCTAGGTGGATAGCAGGAGCATCCGACCAGATATGGCAGCAATATTCAATGCACCGGCGGATGGTAGATGTTTTGTGGCTGAATCAACTTGAAATTTTCTTGTTAAAAATGTTGGATAATTTCAGCACATTCAAAATCTAAATCTAAACTTATTTATAAATAGAACTTTGTCTGTGTGTGTGTGTGTGTGTGTGTGTGTTACCTATAGACTCCGAAACGGCTGAACCAATTTTCTTGAAAATTTACACAGTTGTACTATAAGCGTCTGCGAGTGTTCTTAGCTAGGTTTTGTGTTGAGGGACCTCCAATAAATATCAAAAATCGATAATCCAAAAAATCGGGTTATAGAAGGAGTGGTCTGATTTTAATCAAATTTGATACACTCATAGACAAAGACATAAAAAACGATATTCAGAAGTTTCAAGGATGCAGTTTTTACAATAGTGCAGAAAATTTGATATCAATACCAGAAATCAAGATTTGACTTACATCCATTCATTTTTCTTTCAATCTACGGTTTCCCTTTAACTGGAAACAATTATTGCTTTTTAGTCTTTTGTGCCAACGTCCAAAGAGTCTGACCATGGATTAGTTTTAACGCTTTCATTATACCGAAGCAACACCAGGCTATACTGTTAGTTTTAAATTAAAAAAAAGTTGTGGATTTTACATAATGTTTTTTGAGAGAGCACAAAACAAACTCAGATTTAGATGAAAAAGAAATCCAGAATGGCATCAAAATCCACAAAACTTTATATCCTTTAAGAGACAGAGGAGCTTAGTTTAATTTGTAACAAATAAATGTTAGTTGAATAAAGCAAATGTTAATACGATAGTGAGGATAACAGTCAATTTCCCCCTGTCCAGGGGTTATCATCATCATCATCATCATTGTTTAACATCCGTTTCCATGCTACCATGGGTTGGTTGGGGTTTTCTTGATGGCTCTGTTTTAGGCTGCCCGATTTTGTGTAAGGCCTGGTTGTAAACTCAACTACCTTATATCATCTTTGCTAATTTGAAAACCTGTGTCCATGTTTTACATGGTCTACTTATCATATGTTATTGAACCATCATGAAATATTGGATTGAGTTTTACAGCTGAATGCCCTTACTGACACCAACCAGTTTAGGAGACCGGAAACTCAGTGTTTTTATCGAGTCACCATGTCTCGGAAAATTATCTATCAAGGTTAGAAAGTTCAACTTACTCTTTTCAACACAGAATATGTGTAGAGGTTTTCCTTCTCTTAGATAAGTTGCTCTCTAAAGCTAATGACTCTTACCCAGCCTAATCAGTTTAACATTATACTTAGGACACCTCTTACACTATTTACCCATAGCTGGGACCCTGACAGTTGCTACCAATCCATGTCAGGGTAGACATAGGAACAACAACAATTAAGGAGTGGTTTCACACTCATCAAAACCTTCAATCTCTCAATCAGCTACTTTGTTGCTGGATATTGTTTATTGTCATATCGAGGACCAAAAAGTTAAAGAAGATGAACATAGAATAGGTTGTCCTAGTGGTAGTTATGCCCAACATTGCAAACTTTTTTGCATGAGTCTTTTTCAATCTATCTATGATCATATTCATCAGACACTTGGATGATGTAAGTATTTTTCAAGGTAACTCTCTTTATTCCTGGCTTTCATTGGTACTTCCTGGTTGGAAGGCTCACATGTGGTCATATGTACCGCTGTTTTCTGCCAGTGAAAGGTCAATGAAATTATCACAAACAAAATTACAAACAGCCTGTTTAGAAGCCACATATAAAATTAGGGTATGTAGCCAAGGTATAATTGGATATCTAACTCAATTCAAATCTATTTAATTATGTTTATATCTATCTATCTATCTATCATGATATCATAGATTTTCATATCTATCTATCTATCTATCTATCTATCTATCATGATATCATAGATTTTCATATCTATCTATCTATCTATCATGATATCTTTGCTTGAAATAGAGATATGAAAACCTTTCTATATATCTATCTATATCATAATTTTTCATATCTATCTATCTATCTATCTATCTATCGTAATATCATAGATTTTCATATCTATCTATCTATCTATCGTAATATTGTAGTTTTTCATATCTATCTATCTATCTATCGTAATATTGTAGTTTTTCATATCTATCTATCTATCTATCTATCTATCGTAATATCATAGATTTTCATATCTATCTATCTATCTATCTATCGTAATATCATAGATTTTCATATCTATCTATCTATCTATCTATCATAATATTGTAGTTTTTCATATCTATCTATCTATCTATCTATCTATCTATCTATCTATCTACCTAGCATGATATCATAGCTTGAAATAGATAGATATGAAAAACTATCTATCTATCTATCTTTTATGTCCCTTCATATCTATCTATCTATCTATCTATCTATCTATCTGTCTATCATAATTTTTCATATCTATCTATCCCAGACTATCCATATCTATCTATCTATCTATCTATCTATCATAGTCTTTCATATCTATCTATCTATCTATCTATCTATCTATCTATCTATCTCAGCCTTTTCATATTTTTCTGAAGTAACTGAACACTGATCTTGTTCATCTGAGATTGCATCTTGTGTCTCAACTCCTCTTAATATGACTTCACCTTTGAGTCCGCCTCCTTACTTTGATTTGACTGAAGGATAAATTATTGTCAGTATCACGTGGATGCGTTGAGAAGAAAAGCAAAGAAACAATTGAGCTGGGGATTTTGAAGTTGCAATTTTAAATCGATGACCTTCGATTTTTCCCACTGTCAAGGTACTTCGATTAAGCTTTTCATCAATTTTTCCTTCCATTTTAACAAGTATTTTCTTTTCTGGACATGAATAAGTAAAAGTAATTTAATGTAATGGCCTCATGCACATGCAAGAAAAAAAGTTAAAAATTAATTGAAATTTCAAGCCATCTTTCAATAATATTGGCTATGAACACAACATGTTGACTGCATTTGTAAATTAAAAAAGAATAATTCCAATCCCTATAGATACATAAATATATAAATTTGATAATAGCCAATCGATTATTCGAAAGTGTGAGCTCAGATATACACAACATTTGGACAGCTTTTACACACTTTATATCCATAAAAAAATACTTGTAAAAATAGAAAAAAAAATTAATAAAAAGTGCCTTATCAGTCGTCTTCAATAAAATACATATATATATATATATATATATATATATAGAGAGAGAGAGAGAGAGAGAGAGAGAAAGTGAGAGAGTGATAGACTGATATTATTATTGACTATATATATATATATATATATATATATATATTGAATGTGCAATAACTCACACTGTTTAAAAAACTATAGCTTAAGCTAATTGTTGTACTTTGTCAATCATTTTCGATGAAATACGTTTATACACACACACACACACTATACATATATATATATCGAATGCATGATTGCTTTCAAAAAACAACAAAAACAGGATCTCTGGTTAAACATGAACATTCACAAAAAAAAACCTTTGAAGGTGCCTGATATATGATCACATATATCATGTCTGTATTGATGATATATATATATATGTGCGTATGTGTGTGTGTATATGTGTGAATTGCATAGGTACATTTTTTAAATTGTATATATATATATATATATGCATGTATGTTAACTGCATATGTGTATTTTTAATGTGTGTATATATATATATATAAACTGCATATGTGTATTTTTAATGTGTGTGTGTATATATATATATATATATATAAACTGCATATGTGTATTTTTAATGTGTGTGTATATATATATATATATATATATATATATATATATAAACTGCATATGTGTATTTTTAATGTGTGTGTGTATATATATATATATAAACTGCATATGTGCATTTTTTAAAATTGTATTTTATATTATGTTCAGTTCAGTTACTCCAACATTTTTGCCCGTAAAAGACATTTGCTGCGTACAACGTTCAATGCGTAGGCGGTACGTTTAGTGGAATAAAAAAAGAAAGAAAGGTGGATATTTATTTAGTAAAAGGGAAAGAAAAGAGCAAGTCAAAGAAAAAGAGGGAGGTAGCTAGAGAGAGGAGGAGAGAGAGAGAAAGAGGCAAAGGCAGGAGACTGCAACAAAATAATATAATAAAAGATGTCGAATGTTTAAAGACAGACCTCCTCCCCTTTTTAATCAACTCAGTTTGCTGTAGTTGTGTAAAATCACACACTTTGAAATCCACCAGGTCAATCAGGGCAAGTGGGCTTTGTTGTTAATTTTCTGTTTGCTATATTATATATATATATATATATATATATATATATATATATATATATAATAAAAATGAACCAGTTATTCACTTCTATTGATAAAATATTTGTATTTTTAATCGTTTATCATTGACTGAACTCGATCATGGGTATTCTTAAAAATACTTATTGATGGAAAGAGAGACGAAACAAGATGAAACAAGTGTCCTCTTTACATATGATCATAGTTTCTTTGATTTTATTCCCTCTCTGCCGTTACTGGAAGTTGGTTGTAAATGGATGGGATATTCTTAAACATTTACACCAATATTTGCAGAGCTAACACCCAGTTTGGCACAAGGCCAGAGAAGTTGGACACCCACTATTGTGTGCAAGAGGTTCTTTTATGCTTTCACCTAACACCCACACACATGAAGAAGAAAGTGTCCCCGCTATGCATCATCTCGTTACGCATAGTTTTCATTGATTTTTCTTCCCATTTCTTAACATTGAAGGAAACAGATATTCCTACTAGTCTAGTGTTTCGTGTGTAGGTGTGGATTTTTGCTACTAATCTAGTTCCAGAGTGGTAAAAGCCAATAGTAGCGGGTACTCAATCGGTTTGTAACTATAAAGACATCCTTTCTAAAAGCACGCAAATAATTTTTTCTTTTAATTTATTACAAAATTGAATTCATTGTTGGATGTAAAAAGATAATTTTCTGCTCTTTTCACCTGTAATCGAATTGCGTTGTGTTGAAGTGGTTGTTTAAAATTACTTTGGTCTCTCTTTTTGTTTATCATTTCTGATGCCAAAAACAAGTGTCTACTGGTTTGGCTCAAGTCGCGGAAGACCAGAAAAAAAATGAAGATTAAAGTGGGTGTCTATCGAAACCTGTTAGCTAATCTTGTGAAAGAACAAAGATTTTAATTTTCTCTTTTTTTAGTCATGTTAACATCGACTTTGCTAGAAAGTTAATGTTTTACTTTTATAATGATAATACAAGCAAGGTACTATAAAATAAAAAGTCTCAGTGTGCGAGGGAAAAATTAATCAGATGCTAGAAGTGTGTGTGTATGGGGAGCTTAAGTCATGTGCTAAAAGTGGGCGACTAGATCAGATGTTAAAAGTGGGGGCTAAATCATGTTAAATGTGAATGGTTAAATCAGATATTAAAAATGGGGTAAATTTGATGTTAAAAGTTGGGGGTTAATTAGATTTTAAAAATGTGAGCTAAATCAGATATCAAAAGTGGAGGCTAAATCAGATTTTAAAACTGAGGGCTAAGTCAAATGTTAAAAGTGAGTTCTAGATCAAATCTCAAAAGTCAGGGCAAAATCAGATGTCAAAAGTTGGGGCTAAATCATTTGTCAAAAGTGGGGGCTAAATCAGATGTCAAAAGTGGGGTCTAGATCAGATGTCAAAAGTGGGGTCTAGATCAGATGTCAAATGTGGGGGCTAAATCATTTGTCAAAAGTGGGGGCTAAATCCGATGTCAAAAGTGGGGGCTAAATCAGATGTCAAAAGTGGGGGCTAAATCAGATGTCAAAAGTGGGGTCTAGATCAGATGTCAAAAGTGGGGTCTAGATCAGATGTCAAATGTGGGGGCTAAATCATTTGTCAAAAGTGGGGGCTAAATCCGATGTCAAAAGTGGGGGCTAAATCAGATGTCAAAAGTGGGGACAAAATCAGATGTCAAAAGTGGGGTCTAGATCAGATGTCAAATGTGGGGGCTAAATCATTTGTCAAAAGTGGGGGCTAAATCAGATGTCAAAAGTGGGGGCTAAATCAGATGTCAAAAGTGGGGACAAAATCAGATGTCAAAAGTGGGGTCTAGATCAGATGTCAAAAGTGGGGTCTAGATCAGATGTCAAATGTGGGGGCTAAATCATTTGTCAAAAGTGGGGGCTAAATCCGATGTCAAAAGTGGGGGCTAAATCAGATGTCAAAAGTGGGGTCTAGATCAGATGTCAAATGTGGGGGCTAAATCATTTGTCAAAAGTGGGGGCTAAATCATTTGTCAAAAGTGGGGGCTAAATCCGATGTCAAAAGTGGGGGCTAAATCAGATGTCAAAAGTGGGGACAAAATCAGATGTCAAAAGTGGGGTCTAGATCAGATGTCAAATGTGGGGGCTAAATCATTTGTCAAAAGTGGGGGCTAAATCCGATGTCAAAAGTGGGGGCTAAATCAGATGTCAAAAGTGGGGACAAAATCAGATGTCAAAAGTGGGGTCTAGATCAGATGTCAAATGTGGGGGCTAAATCATTTGTCAAAAGTGGGGGCTAAATCAGATGTCAAAAGTGGGGGCTAAATCAGATGTCAAAAGTGGGGACAAAATCAGATGTCAAAAGTGGGGTCTAGATCAGATGTCAAAAGTGGGGTCTAGATCAGATGTCAAATGTGGGGGCTAAATCATTTGTCAAAAGTGGGGGCTAAATCCGATGTCAAAAGTGGGGGCTAAATCAGATGTCAAAAGTGGGGACAAAATCAGATGTCAAAAGTGGGGTCTAGATCAGATGTCAAATGTGGGCGCTAAATCATTTGTCAAAAGTGGGGGCTAAATCAGATGTCAAAAGTGGGGGCTAAATCAGATGTCAAAAGTGGGGACAAAATCAGATGTCAAAAGTGGGGTCTAGATCAGATGTCAAATGTGGGGGCTAAATCATTTGTCAAAAGTGGGGGCTAAATCCGATGTCAAAAGTGTGAGGATGGGGCCAAGTCAGATGCCTAGCTTCTTAAAAATGTTTTATTTTATTGTTTTTATCAGATCTTCTCAGAAACCAAATCTCTTTTATATCCATTTTTCTACTGGAAAAAATTGATTTGATTAAAATTTCTTTTATGTGTCATGTATATTCACGACGTGGATGTTAACAGCTCTCCACAACTGTCTTTTATAAACCTTAGTAAAGTATGTCTTTTTGGTACATCTCCTAACATTGTTCTACCAGCCACTTACACAAGTTCATTAGGTCGGTCATTTGCTGTTCCCCTCTGTCCTTCTGCCTTCAATCTATCCTGTGAGTGTCAAATTTACCAAGTCCTCTTTCCTTATTATTTTTCCCAAAACTTTAACTGTCTCTTGCTGGTTAGAAACATGTGTCATTTTTGTTTACATTTTCCTTAAAACAACTTCATTGTGCAAATGTTTTCACCATGTAATTCTCAGCATCCTTCTACTGGGCCATATTTCTGTTGCTTCACGTTCCCTCTTCATTCGTGATTTGATTTGATTTTGATTATTGAATGGCATATCAACTCCATATGAGTCATTTAATGTTGAAATTTAATTTTCTTGGTAGTTTTGAAGTAATAATATACAATATATGTTGTTCTGCTTTCACAATTGAATACATGGTAGATGATACTCCACTTTTATTGCATATAATATGTGTGTTTTATGTTGTAGTTTTGTTGAAGTTATACTTGGAAATGCAGTTTGTTTTAAGAAATTGTAAGATACTATATGGATTAAAGAGTTCTTTGTTAGTTGTTTGGTTGATCTTATTCAGTAGTATATCAATTTCTATGGGTTATTTAATTAAATTTTAAATATTTTGAATATAATTTCATGGATTTAACTAAATGTATAGTATAAATAGGAATTGTTGGTAATTTTACTATAGATATTTTTTTTATAACCATATTGCCCCAAGCAAGGAAGTCTACTGCCACTGGTGCACAGAGGATTACATAGAAGGAAAGTTATGAGAAAGAGTAACATGTTACAGGGCGTGTCAGGATGTGGCTTAAAGAAGGGTTAAGATACTGAGAGTGGAGTAGACGGAGAAAGGAGCATGAGAGAGACGATGCAAGTTAGCCAGATAAAAGATGACTATTCACTTTACACTTAAACTCCCAGGAGATTGTAGCTGTCGGGGAAGCAAGTAAATGGAAGGGAATTCCACAGGCGGGAAGTGCAAGAAAAGAAGCTGTTGGAGTAGAATTTCTGTTTACATTTTACTGGTTTCACAGTAAAAGGGTGGGACCTAGTTGCTAATCTTGTGGCTCGAGCAAATTCATGCATAGGGGGCACCAGAGAGCTAAGTTCATCAGAGTAGAAGCCGTGAAAGTATTTGTAGAAGAGACACAGAGAAGCCACATTGTGTAGTGAGAAAGTGACTGTATCTAAGCTGCCAGGTTAAGATCAATCACATTACAGATTCTCTGTTGGATTTTGTCAAGAAACCCTAGGTGAATAGCAGAGGCACCTGACCAGATATGACAGCAGTATTCAATGCAAGGGCGGATGCATACTGCAAGCAATTTTTTTATGTAAAAATGTATTTTCATACTTTCATAGTGTTTTGGCTTTGTTTGGCTGTTTACTATTTTCCCATAGATGGGACCCTAACAAATTCTGTTAACCCAGGTCAGGGCAGACCTGCGAATAACAGCAGGTAAAAAGTGGTTGATGCTTCTCAAAACCTTTAATATCCTGATCAGAGGCCTTGCTGCCAGATGTAGTTTATCGTCATACCCAGGAACTACCTTCATTGTGAGAAAATTATTCAACATTCACAAATATATGTCAGTTAAGTGCCATACGTGATACATGCTTGGACGATCATGTCTTGAAAGAGACATAACTGACTGGGCAGAAGATTATCCCGCAGTAGATTGCCATTACTTTCTGTGGTAGACTGGTTGCCAACTAAGGCTACAGAATTCAATCTGTCCTGCTATTTAACCTATAACTGGTGGGAAGAGATGAATTAATACCTTTCCCAAGGGTATTTGCGCGTAAGTGAAGCAATGGGTTCAACTGGAATTTGAACTTGGCTCCCCGATTTCTCGTTCCAAGCTGATATCCACTGCACCACAATGCACATCCTACAACACACAATCATATAGAAAGATTGATATTACATAGTAGTTCAACATCATTTTCTTTGTTTCTAACCAAATTTTCTTGTTTCTTAATACTTTGCTTAGTTTCTGGAAGGCAATTTTCATTATTCTAATATCTCTTCAGATTTTTGTCATATATTGTAAAAATAGGCTGTGTCCTATATGCAGTGTTTCTTCTGAATATAAATGATCATGGCTCTCCACAACTTCCAGAGATTTTTAGTTCATAGCAATGTTTGGCTTTTTACTGTCTCTCCAAATTGCTATTCTACCAACCATTTACACAAGCTTGTTAGGTTGGTTATTTGTTACTTTCCTCTGTCCCTTTTGCATTCAATATGCTCTGTGAGTTTTAAATTTTCCAAGCCTGCTTTCCTCATGTGCCCTATAAATTTCAACTGTATTTTTTTAATTTTAAGTCTAAACATACTTTTTTATATTTTTGCTTAAAACTTTGTCATTGCTCACATTTTTAGTCCATGATATTCTCAGTATCCTTCTGTAGAACCACTGAAGACCTTTCTTTATTTGTGAGCAAAACCTTCATCATTCACTGTCATATAGGATTGATATTGATAGTTCAGAACTATTGTCTTTTCTATTTGCTTAATACATTGCTTAGTATTCACTTTCACTTTCACTATTTCAATATGCCTTCAGACTTCTATGATACATTGTAAACATTGGCTGTGCCTATTATTCTTCTATATGCAATGTCCCTTATGAACATGAATGATCATTGCTCTCTACAACTTCCAGAGATTTGTAGCTTATAGTAATGTTTGTCTTTTTGCTATCTCTCCAAATCCCTGTTCTGCCAAGTGTTTACACAAGCTTGTTAGGTAGGTTATTCACTACTTTTGTCTGTCCCACTTGTTTTCCATATGCCCTGTGAGTGTTAAATTTTCCAAGCCTGTTTTCCTGTTTATGCACCTAAGAAATTCCAACTGTTTTTTTTTTAAATATAAGTGTCCTTTCTGTTTGAGTTTTCCTCAGAGTTATTTGTTACATGTTGAGTCCATGTTATGCTCAGTATCCTTCTGTAGAACCACATATCTTCAAGACTCTCTTCATCTGTGAGGAAAGTGTTCAACATTCACTGCTATTCATGAGAATCAATATTACATAGTAGCTCGGAACTATCCGCTTTTTTTATTTTCTTGTTTGTTTATACTTTGCTTAGCTTTTTTAAGCTATTTCAATATACATTTTGATTTCTGTCATCTGTTACTACACATAATCATATTATAAATATTAGCCAGCTCCTGTATGATCATAGAAGTTAACCAACATTGAGTCTGGTCAGTATCTACATGGGTGACAGCTTGTGATTACTAGGTACTGTAAGCTTGGATGTGCAGGTGGTGTAATGGATAATGGCTCAATACGGTTAATCAGAGAGCCAAGTTCAAATTCTGATTGATTTTGTTATATTCACATGTGCAATTATCTTTGAGTAAGGTATGAATCCACTTCTTCTGCACTCACCTCTAGTTATGGGGTAATTAGTAAAACTTGTATCACTAAACCTTTTAGTCAGTTAAGTGCCATACGTGATATATTTTTGGGCGTTCATGTCTAGAAAGAGACATGACTGACTGGGCAGAAAATTTTTCCTGCAGTAGGTTATCATTACTTTCTGGTTGCCAACTAAAACTATAGTACCCAATCTGTTCTGCTATTTAACCTATAGCTGGAGGGAGATATTACAGATTAATACCTTTCCCAAAGTTATTTGCATGTAAATGAATACTACAAGATCTCAGAAAGAAAAAAAATTACAGTTTAGCATATTTTCTGGTTTTAAATATCCCCTTTTGTTCCCATTTACCATAAAACTTCCACATTGCTCACATATTCTGTCAGTGATATTTCTCAGTATCCTTCTGTGGTACAACATCGGCGTTGCTTCAAGTCTCTTCTTCATCTGAAAGGAAATTGTTTAGAATTCAATTAACCATCATAGGAGGATTGCAGTTCAGTATTCTTTTCTTTGTTTCTAATGAAATTTTCTTGTGTCTTAATAATATCTATGATAC
>JBBBDQ010000272.1:3635000-3702500 GCA_037127315.1 Ascarosepion bandense | reverse complement strand
GCCGATATCCAATGCACCACAACGCACATTACTTTCATGAAAACATCAAGTTTTTAGAATTTCATTTCTTGGTTCATCGACATCTTTATGGGCCACTGAGATAATTTTAGTATTGGTGAGATTAGCTGTGTCCATAACTAGAAACATTCTGCATTTGTTTATTGAACATTTACAGATAGTGTCAGTGGAAATTTATAATAATATTATTTACTAGCTTTAACCCACGAAAATTTCATTGTTTTCCTGTTTTAATATTCTGATAAATCTATAGGTGGGTATCTTATCTATTCTTTTTTTGGTTGTAGTGGGAGTCCGTTCTAGTGAAGTGTAATTGTATACTGTTGCAGATTAATGGAATTTGGCCTTGTGGTAGATAGCCCACTATAAGTCATAAAATGATAATAAAATCAAGAAAAGCAAATTGAGTTGAAAATAACAATTATATATATATATATATATATATATATATATATATATATATATATATATATATCAATTAATGTTTTTACAATTAAAGTAAGACTTGAATATAGGTCCAACGTAGGTTAAATGTTCATGGCAAATAATAAGCTGAAAGAGATTTAAGGCTTAGGAATTTGGGAGTCGTGAGTAAGGAATGTCTTTGATGTCTTCGCTCCTTAGGTCAGTAAGTACTTTTGAGACAGGGAAGAAAGTAAGGAGAGGTGAAGGGAGGCGAACATAGTAGCCACTTGACTTAAATCAAGGGGATATTGATTACACTCTTCTGTGTCTGTCTGCTGGGTGCTTTCTGTCTCGGCTTTTTATATCTGCTTTTTGGATCAAAAGCAGCTCCTTTGGGATTTCACACTTGAATTTGATTCTGGGTTTCTTATTGGCTGGTAAATAAAATTCTCGTAGGCTCGGCTCGTGAAATGGAAATTTAATATTTGATTAATTTTTATTTTTCAGCCGGAACATCTGCGCGAACTCAGATGCGCACTGATGAGTTTTGGTCATTTGCTTTCTGGTCATTATAGAGCAAACATCCGGTCCCTCGCTTTTGCTCAGTATCACCACAAATCTTAATTCTTACGTTAATGACTGAATAAGCTCATGGCAAGTTTTACAATAATAAAATATCTGTAGAAATTCCCCAATCATATTGTTAGCTTCACTACTTTAACAAAATATTGCAATAACAATCACGTATGTGAATGCTGGTTCTTTATTTTAAGAAGCGGGTGCAAATGAAAAATTTGAAATTGGCAACCTTTACCATTGGAACTGCTGTTAAACACTTCTATCTATTCTTCTTTCTTTCTTTATTTTTCTCATTGAAACAAAGTAGTCTTTTTCTCTCTTTCCACATGATTGAAATGGAATAATCTATTATTTATGAGGTAGTGGCAGGGCGTAAGGGTCGTGCAAATTAATGAATGATGAGACAAGAATAATTATATAAACATTTTTTCAGGAAAATAGACTTCTCTAGTCTGGTAGCTGGTATTGCTTCTTCTAGTATTGATGGGAGTTTACTTTCTAGCCATTTGTTAAGGTAGTGGGGAAAGTCAGCATCTTCATGATGTCATTATTTTCCCTTTGAGCTGCATGTGCTATTTGTTTTAGTTGTTGCTGCTGTTGGAAGTCTGTGGTATCTGTGAGCTGATAGTTTACATCAGAGGTTCTCAACTGGCGGGGAATTCATTCCTTCATGGAGGGTTTCAGTGGGGATATTTTACTTTTTTATTTACATTTTCTTTTTTATTTACAAAATTTTGTTTAATCTTGGAATTATTTTGAACTTTTGTTCTCATCTTGGTTGATATAGGTGTTATAGTAGACACAATGTTTCGACCAAGTACCCTATGGTCATCATCAGGTGTCTATAGATTGGCTGATGTGGAATATCTCGATGATTATTGTGAAATATCACATTCACAGGATATTTCGCAATAATTATTGAGATATTCCATATCAGCCAATTTATGGGCACATGATGATGAGCAGAGAGAACTTGGTCAAAACGTGTTTATTATAACACCTATATCAACCAAGATGAGAACAAAAGTTCAAAATAATTCCAAGATTATTGAAAATTACTCATCTCAGAAAGAAATACAAAATTTTGTTTATTGGATTACAATACCTGATGTGCTACAACAGGGGTTCACAACCCTTTGCTAACTATGTGCTAACTTAGGGTTTTGTAATCATTCATTGTGTCAACAGCATATGTATTTTTATACAAGTCAAGGTCAATATAAACTGTTCCACAATACGTTTTATATAGTTATATATACAATAATATGTAAATCATATTAATATAAATAAATTGTCTTTAAAATTTATTTTTAAGTTTTCATTATAAATGGAATCCTTACGCTTGCATGAGGATGTGCGTTGTGGTACAGTGGATATCGGCTCGGAACGAGAAACCGGGGAGCCGAGTTCAAATTCCAGTTGAATCCATTGTATTCACTTACGCACAAATACACTTGGGAAAGGTATTAATCCATCTCTTCCTTCCAGTTATGGGTTAAACAGCAGGACAGATTAGGTTCTATAGCCTTGGTCGGCAACCAGTCTACCGCAGAAAGCAATGGCAACCTACTGCGGGATAATCTTCTGCCCAGTCAGTCATGTCTCTTTCAAGACATGATCACCCAAGCGTGTATCACGTATGGCACTTAACTGACTGACCCTTGCATGGTCTTAGTCAATTGCTCAATATTGGCAGCATACTTTATTACTTTCAGTTTTAACACAATTTGCATGCCATTAGAAATTGCTTGGTGTGCCATGTATGAAACATATGCCATAGGTTGCTGATTCCTGAGCTACAATACTCTAACGAGCTTTTTCTCTGGTTCCCAATCCATGTGAATTTAAGTATGCTACTAGATTGTCACCAAGGCCCCACACTTTTACCGTTGAAATACTTATATGTAACTGCCACATCTACTTAAACAGTTTCTTTTCTTGCACTTCCCCCTGTGGAACTCCCTTTCATTTATTTGTTTCCCTAAGAATTTAAATGCAACATCAAGTGCCATCTTCTGTCTTCTTGAATCCCATTCATCTTTTATCTTTTCTTCAATAATCTCTGTACCCAGTCTTTTCTTTCACTTTAACTTCTTGCACACTAGTGGTGGTACCTCCTTGCTTGGGGTGAAATTATTAAAGAAGAAAAATTTCCTTTGAACTTTGTGTTTATTGAAATAACTTCAGTTTATCTATTTGAATGAAAGCAAATTACTGTACATATGGATGTGTGTTGTGATACAGTGGATATTGACCCAGAATGACAAATCAGGGAGCCAAGTTGAATTCCTTGCATACACTTATGCACAAATACCCTTGGGAAAGGTATTAATCTGTCTCTTCCCTCCAGTTATGGGTTAAATAAGAGAACAGATTGGATTCTATAGCCTTGGCTTGCAACCAGTTTACTGCAGATAGCAATGACAACCTACTGTGGGATAATCTTCTGTCCAGTCAGTCATGTCTCTTTCAAGATATGATTACCCATGTCTTTTTCATGACATGATCACCTAAGCATGTATCATGTATGACACTTAACTAACTGACTAGATTTGCAACAAGGTCTCATTATTTTACAGTTGAACTGGTTAGATGTAACCATAAGTTCTTTGCTGACAGTTTCTTTTCTTGCACTTCTCGTCTGTGGAACTCCCTTCCAGCTTATTGGTTTCCAGCTCCCTACCAACTTTGATCATCAAAAATTTCAATGCAATGTCAAGAGTTATCTACTGTCTTCTTGATTCTTTTTTTTTTTCACACTATAATAATATTTGTCTTTTTCTTATTCTTCTTCATTCAGTAATCCTTTTAATTTGTTGTAAAAAATACTGTTGGGACGCCTGCGCCTATTCGGCTATAATGGACTATTCCATTACTATGTAAAGTAATGGTGGCATCTACATAAGAGTGCGTGCCAAGCAGCCGATCGACAAGTCAGTCGTAGACTTCCGGTGACGACCCGGAAGTACCCATTGCTCATACTACGTCTTACGACGGTTGAGATGATTAACCTTTATTCTTGTATTGGACACTAATAATTTTTGTAAATACTATTTTCACGGAATACAACAATTAACCTATTCCTGTTGTTGAGTTATTTATTCTTACTCACGACATAACAGTGGCGACGAAGATTGCCGACATAACAAATACCAGGTAGGGAAACTGGTGTGGGATATCCATCTTTCAATGAGGGTGAATGGGCCTCTCTTAAACCGTGGTAGGCAACCCATCTAGTGATGGTGTCATGATAAAAATACCCTTGGTAGCTCTAGCGAAGCATCAAGTATTCAGCTACTGACAAGATTTTGAATCTCGGCTGAGGCCACAGGATGATGATGATGAATCCTTTTTTGTCTTAGTGGCTTTATTGTCTTGATAGGAGTGAAATGATTTTAGAAAATGTTAATGTATATGTACCAATGAGGAAAAGAATCAAGATCTACCTTTTGAGTCAGACAATCTTGGAAAGTAGGGAATAACATTTTGATTTTTGGTGAAAAGGATTGGACAAGAAAATTTAAGAACCACTGGTTTAGACATTCATGAATTAATAGAATGCCATGTGTAAAACCCTTATGAGAGATTGAATCTAATGAGGCTATTTACTTCTTGGGTTAATATTTAGGTTGTGTAGTAGTTTGTGGTGTTGGGGGAAACTACCTCTGGTACAGCCCATTCTATGTTCAGTTTCCTCATCTGCTGTACAAAATTTGTTATAATTGATCTATATACTGAGGTTTTTGAAGTGTTTAGAGCAGGTGTGGGCAAACTAAGGCCCACTGGCCATATGCAGCCTGCCAAAAAAGTTCATGCAGCCTGCCAAATGTTAGTAAACTTGAAAGAGAAATTATAACATGGATATGTTATAATATCACTACAAAAGTAGCTATTTTGTTTCGACACTTTTTGTGTCTTGTCAAGTGATGTGGTTTATTTTAAATTGAATGATTTTTAAAAGGTTAAAAACAAGCAAATCCCCTTTAATCAAGGAAGCATTGTTGTATATACAGTGTGGACCAATCAGAGTAAAGCAACTTAATTTGGAGAATATGTGGGCAGACTTAAAAATAATTTTGAGGGCATTAGTATTAATATTTGATTAAATTGAGATCAGCATTATTAATTAACTATTATATCTATTTTATTATTGCTGCAAAATTTTAAAAAATTTTCTAAGTTTAAAAATTTATTAAATTGAGAGAGTTATCCATATATTAAATGAGGAAGAGAAAGAATGCATACTTAAATAAACCTACAAACATTGACACATGGAAAAATAGATGAGTATATTCAAAAATACTGGCAAACAGACACATATACAGATTAATATACCCACACATATATACATACACAAATTACAAAATTTAGCTTTTATTGGTTTGTCAATTTGTCTGTTAAATTTTAAATATTGGATACAGTCAAGGTGAATTCATAATGTGACCAGCCTTGAATGAATGAGGTTGGGACAGACATAATCACATTTCAATGCATGAACATATAAACAGAATTAGGTATATACTTAATTATACTTATACTAATTAACAGAATGCCATGTGTAAAACCCTTATGAAAGATTGAATCTGATGAGGCTATTTACTTCTTGGGTTAATATTTAGGTTGTGTAGTAGTTTGTGGTGTTGGGGGAAACTACCTCTGGTACAGCCCATTCTATGTTCAGTTTCCTCATCTGCTGTACAAAATTTGTTATAATTATATTCACAAACACTGGCAAACAGACACATATACAGATTAATATACCCACACATATATACATACACAAATTACAAAATTTAGCTTTTATTGGTTTGTCAATTTGTCTGTTAAATTTTAAATATTGGATACAGTCAAGGTGAATTCATAATGTGACCAGCCTTGAATGAATGAGGTTGGGACAGACATAATCACATTTCAATGCATGAACATATAAACAGAATTAGGTATATACTTAATTATACTTATACTAATTAACAGAATGCCATGTGTAAAACCCTTATGAAAGATTGAATCTGATGAGGCTATTTACTTCTTGGGTTAATATTTAGGTTGTGTAGTAGTTTGTGGTGTTGGGGGAAACTACCTCTGGTACAGCCCATTCTATGTTCAGTTTCCTCATCTGCTGTACAAAATTTGTTATAATTATATTCACAAACACTGGCAAACAGACACATATACAGATTAATATACCCACACATATATACATACACAAATTACAAAATTTAGCTTTTATTGGTTTGTCAATTTGTCTGTTAAATTTTAAATATTGGATACAGTCAAGGTGAATTCATAATGTGACCAGCCTTGAATGAATGAGGTTGGGACAGACATAATCATATTTCAATGCATGAACATATAAACAGAATTAGGTATATACTTACGCAAATACACAAGTTAAAATTAAATGTATATGCATATGCAAGACGTCACACATATACATATATATGCTAAGCCCAACATCATTCATATGAAGTGAGCCCCAGTTGTCTAGCTCACGTATACGTGTGTCTCTGCACACATCAATGGTTGTACAAGTGTTAATTTATGTCTGTGTTTGTATAAAAGGCATCACAACAGCAAATATTCTGCCCAATGTTCATCCCACCTTCACAAAATTCATCAATATACACATCTGGACATATATCCAGTATTTTAAATAAAAAATTAAAACAGTTAAAACAAATATTATTAGCTCTCTACTTTGTATTGAACACGTTTTTAAGAATAGCTTTTCTTTGGACAAGGAATATTATTCCATCCATATGTATCCTATACTCGGGTGTATATAATAAATATATATATATAATATTATATATATATATATATATATAATATATATATACTATATATGATATATATATAATATATATACTATATATAATATATATATAATATATATACTATATATAATATATATATAATATATATACTATATATAATATATATATAATGTACATATATAATATATATATATAATATATATATTATATATATAATATATCTATGATGCATATAATAAATATATGAAATTTCTTTTTTTGAACTTACTTTCTCATTTGAAGTTTCCACCTTAAAATATTAATAAAAATTGTTTTTTGTATTTCTTTAAACAGAGTTACTTTGTTTTTCAAATAAACATATTTTTCTACTTTATAGTATTCATTAATAGAAATAATTTCTTTTTTGTCTTTCACATGTGAAAATACTTGTTAATAAAAATTGCTTTCCCTTAAAGTTTAAACTGAACTAATTTGTCTTTGAAATAAATGAATTTCATACAAATTTCAACAGTACTTTAAAATATTAAGTAGTAAAAATTAACTGCATTTTTTTTCTTAAAAGCTTTTATTTTGTCTATTTTAAATATTACTTATTTCGGTTAATATACTATGTGGCCCTACAGAATTGTGAATTTTTGAATGTAGCCCTTGCTCTGAAAAACTTTGCCCTCCGCTTGTTTAGAGTTTATTAATTCCACATTCTGAATTTTTTATAATAGATTCAGTGTTTGTATCATCACAGGTTTCATTCCAATTCTAGATTATAGTTTCAGTTTTGGAAAGTACAATACTGGTCATAATTATTAGGCCACCCCAGTTTTTTAAAAGAAATGATATATTTCATACTATTTTTAGTATTTATTGCCAAGTGGATAATTCTAAATGAAAATAGAATGGTTCTTTTGTTATTATTATTTTGTAAAATTTTGCAAGGCAGCCAGGAAGCCTTTGCTTCAGCCAGCCACTAAGAAGAAGAGACTAGCATGGGGAAGAGAGCACAAAAACTGGACACCAAAACAGTTTATTTGCACATGTTATTGTGCAGTATTAACAAAATAACCATTCTATTTTCATTTAGAATTATCCATCTTGGCAAGGAATACTAAAAATAGTATGAAATACATCATTTTTTTAAAAACTGGGGTGGCCTAATAATTATGGCTGATAGTGTATATCTTAAATCTTACTTCTTGAAATACTTGGTAAAGAATATTAATATTTTTTTGTCAATTTTTCTGAGATGAGGTAGTATTACACTATTTACATTATTCGGACTATTGTTTTCATCTTGGTCGCCATTTGTAAGATATTTCGGCCGTTGTACATTCTGGACTTCTTCAGGTGCTGGTAATTTTAAAACAAACCCTTTATGATGATCACTGTGGTATATAATTCTCATTCCTTAAGGACACATGGCCTAGTGGATATAGACGTTGGTTAGTTCCAGTGACTTGATCTAAAGAGTTGTGAGCTTAATACCAGGCTACAGCAGTGGTGAACAAGTAATTTAGAGAGTCGAGTTAGAGGGCAATAACTCATGACTACCAGAAGAGGCTTCAAACAAGGAATGAGAATGATATACCCCAGTGATCGTAATAAAGGGTTCAGTTCAAAATTCCTAGCACCTGAAGCAGGCCGGAGCATACAACAGCCAAAACATTGTACAAATGGCAACCAAGATGAGGACAATAGTCAGAATAATTTTTTTTATTCGAGATCATTCTTATTTCTAATTATGAATACCTATGTCATCAGCAGGGCCTTACCTCATTATCAGTATACTGGCCTTGGAAGGGGAAGCAGGAAATAGTTTTGTTCAATGGGTTATGATCAACAAATTTATGATTTTAGAACTAAACTATTTCTTCATACTGTTGAGTCTATGTTTGGAGGGAAAGCATAAATTTTTGTGTGTTCTCTGTTTTTGTAAGATAGCCTCAACATTAATTCTAAAAAAACGCACAGTAGTTGTTAAGAAATATATACACCTGAGAAAGTCCAGAAGAAACATTGACTGAAATAATAATTCTTTGTCTCAAAACTTAAGACAAAGAAAATGCTGTTGCAAATAAAACTCGGTGTGGTAGCAAGATTTGATTTGTTTAAGAGCACATCAACTCCTTGTGGGTGATTTAATGCCAAAATATAATTTTCTTGTGAGCTTTCATGTAATAAAAATATGATATGTTATTTTGCTTTCACAGTTGAATACAAGGTAGATAATACACAGATTTTGTGCATATACATGTTCACTAGAGTTAGTGATGTGTGTATTTAATGTTGTAGTTTTGTTGAAGTTATATTATGGAATACAGTTTGATTTCTTAAAGAAATGGTAGGATATTATATGGTTGGTTGATTTGTTTTTATGGCAAATCAACCTTGGCAGGTCATTTATTGCCAACTAAACTTTATTTATTTATTGCTGGTAATTCCTTTTTCTTTCAACAATTTATTGTTGTTTTTATATAAGTTTTGTGTTTAGTAATACTTTTTTCTTTTCGAGTATCAAGATTCATTGGGATTTGTTTTGAAGGACGGGGTCCCCAAGTCCTACCCTTGTTATTTAACCCATAACTGGAGGGAAGGGATGGATTAATACCTTTCCTGCTTAAGTGAATGCAGGGTATTCAACTGGAATTCGAACTCAGCTCACCGATTTCTCTTTCCGAGCCGATATCCACTGCACCATCACTATACGCTTACAGTACCTGGTATTCCCAAGCGGTCACCCATCTAAGTACTGACCAGGCTCAACATTGCTTAACTTTGGTGATCGAGCGAGAACCGGTGTATTCAACATGATAGGCCGTAAGCCCGTATGATATAGATTAATGTCATGAAAAGGGTTCTTTTATGGTTGCTTGGTTGATTTTGTTTAGGAGCTTTTTGACCTCTTTGGTTTATTTAATGCCAGAATTTATAAATATTTTGAATATAATTTTATGGCTTCAACTAAATATGTTTTGAACTCAATTGTATGTTTTCAACTACAGATAAAATATATTGTTGGTCATTTTATTGTAAATATGTATTGTTGGTAATTTTCTTATATAAAAATTTATTTTTACACTTTCATAATGTTTTGGTTTTCTTTGATTGTTTATTATTTGCTCATAGCTAAGAACCTAATAAGGTCAGAGTGAACCTGGGAACAAGCACAATTAAGAGCTGGTTCCACGCTCCTCAAGGCCACCAATCTTTTGATCAGAGGCCTTGCTGCTGGATGCAGATTATCATCATACCCGGGACTAGACCCCACCCCAACAGGTGCTACAGCATTTAAGAGGTGGTTCTACGATCCTCAGCCTCAGTGCTAACAGTTTCCTGACTGCTGTCAAATGTGTGGTAAGAAAAACGAATTTCCAAACAAACAGAATGTAACCAAAAAACTAACAAAATTTTTTACAAAATTACAACTAAGGTCTTCAAGAATACTATTTTTACTGAGGAACGAAGGTAGTGTGAAACAACATTGAGCCTGGCCCGTAACTAGATGGATGACCACTTGGGAATACCAGGTGCTGTATACTTGGATGTTCAGGTGGTGTAATGGATAATGGCTCGGAATTAGAAATTCGAGAGCCGAGTTCCACTTTAACTTAGAGTCGTTACATTCACATACGTACAAATGTCTTTGGGAAAAGTATGAACCCCTGAATTTTAAACTTTATTTTGATGCCTCTTAAATGATAAAACAGTTCTTGTCCTAATACTTTTGCACAGTTCTGTATATATATATAAACTTATTTGTAAATGGAACTTTGTGTGTGTGTGTGTGTGTGTGTGTGTGTGTGTGTGTGTGTGTCCGTTACCTATAGACTTCGATTTTCTTGAAAATTTACACAGTTGTACTATAAGCGTCTGTGAGTGTTCTTAGCTAGGTTTTGTGTCGAGGCACCCTCAATAAATATCGAAAATCGATAATCGAAAAAATCGGGTTATAGAAGGAGTGGTCCGATTTTAATCAAATTTGATACACTCATAAACAAAGACATAAGAAATGATATTCAGAAGTTTCAAGGTTGCAGTTCTTACAATACTGCAGAAAATCGATAATATATATATATATATATATATATATATATATAAAAGGCAAGATGTTTGTGTGTGTGTCTGTTTATCTGTCTGTATGTCCTTTATACAAATCCACAATCTTTATCCGATTCTCACCAAATTTCACACAAGTTTTCTTTAGGCTGAGTCTGAACTCCAGGACCATGGATTACTTTTAAAGCTTTCATTATACCCAAGCAACGCCGGGCTATACTGCTAGTATATATATATATATATATATATATATATATATATATATATATAATAAGCATTGAAGAAAAAATACAAACCATATATGTATATCACCTTCACAACTCTAGTAAGCAGTAACATGGTTTGGACATGATACCCAGACGGAGTTAAATCCAACTAAGGTCGATTTGAATTTAACTTTTCCTTCTTCTAAACTGGTTGCTAAAAAGAGCTATGTGGACTAGTCTGCCTTGCTCTTTACCTGTAGTTGGAGAAAGATCCATATCTATCGTAAGTTCATTTGCGCGCAAGTGATTGTAACAAACTTATCTGGTATTTGAACTTGACTCTTTGATTCCGTCTTCCGAGTCGCCGTCCATTACACCACTGCGTGTTCCAAGATATCTGTATATGCGGGAGGTAAATGACTTTATTAGTAGTAGTAGTAGTATTATGAATTAGATAGATATAATTCCCCATACAAATTGAATAGGAAATGTCAAATACTATGCCGATTAATTCATTAGCAAATAACCGTTCAAATACGTTGGAGAGTTTGATGCATAAAAGTTGATAAGTAGGACTTGAACCAGTAAAACATTACCATTTCCAAAAAGTTTCTAGCAATCTAAATATGATTTCCTGCTTTAAATAACAAGTAAAATGTTGATAGCCGTAAAAAGAAATTAATCAATCAATCCTGCTAGGATAATAAACTATGGTCAGATGAGACAAAAAAAGAACTTTTTTAAAGAATAATAAAAATAAATCTGAAACGTTTCTAGTCAACATTTGAAAAATAGTAATACGAAAGCTGTTGCATCATAATGCAGAAAGCGTTAATTCAGTTTTTGATCATGTCTAAAAATGTTGGCCAAATGCATCTTTCATGATTACTATCTGAATTTCTGAGATGAGCAGATATCATTATTTACATTCAGACTAAGTTCCTCGTCATTGTTGTTATTATCACCTGACCAACTTGTAACTTAAATTTCTGGGATGAGGAGTTATTATTATTAAAATTCAGACTAAGGTCCTCATCTTTGTTATTATCGTTATCTGATCACATTCTAACGTGAATTACTGGAACAAGAAGTTATTATTTACATTTCTTTTTAATCATTCCAACTCAAGCAAGGCATTCCACTGCCACTATTGGGCAGGGGTTACATTGGGGAAAGTGATGAGAAAGAGTGGTTAGTTATAGAAAATGTTGGAAGGACGGTGATAGACGGATGAGGATACCGAGGATGGGGGTTGGGGAGTTGGAAAGAGTGTTTGAGAGAATGGATGCGAGTTAGTGTGATAAAAGGTGTCTATTGACCTTACATTTAAAATTCCTGGAGATTGTAGCTGTCGGGAAAGCAAGTATATGGGAGGGAATTCCAAAGGCGGGAAGTACGAGAAAAGAAGCTGTTAGAGTAAAAATTGTGGTTACATTTTATTTGTTTCACTGTTAAAGGGTGGGACCTAGTTGCTAATCTAGTATCTCGTACAAATTCATACCAAGGGGGCACCAGTGATCTAAGTTCATCGGATCAGAAGCCGTGAAAGTATTTATAGAAGAGGCACAAGGAAGCCACATCACGCCGGTGAGATAGTGACTGCAGCCAAGTCAGTATCGATCAGATTACAGATTCTCTGTAGTATTTTGTCAAGAACCCCGAGGAGAATTGCAGGGGCACTCGACCAGAGGTGGCAGCAGTATTCAATTCAGACTAAAGTCCTTATATTTGTTGTTATCATCTGATCACATTCTGAATTGAATTTCTGGGATGAGAAGTTATCATTGCTTATATTCAGTCTGAAGTCTTCCTGTTTGTGGCTGTTATAACCTGATCGCCTTTTGCCTGAATTTCTGGAATGAAAAGTTATCGATATTTACATTCAGACCAAGGTCCTTATCTTTGCTTTTGTTATCATCTGATCTCCTGATTTGAATTTCAGGTATTTATTTACATGCGGACTAATGTCCTCATCTTTGCTGTTGGAATTATCTGATCATCTTCTGATTTGTATTTCTGTGATGATAAGCAATCATTATTTACATGCAGACGAATGTCCTCATCTTTGTTGTTGTAATTATCTGATCATCTTCTGATTTGTATTTCTGTGATGATGAACAATCATTATTTACATTCGGACTAAGGCCCTCATCTTTGTTGTTGGAATTATCTGATCATCTTCTGATTTGTATTTCTGTGATGAAAAGCAATCATTATTTACATGGGGACTAATGTCCTCATCTTTGTTGTTGGAATTAGCTGATCACATTCTGATTTGTATTTCTGTGATGATAAGCAATCATTATTTACATGCAGACTAATGTCCTCATCTTTGTTGTTGGAATTAGCTGATCACATTCTGATTTGTATTTCTGTGATGATAAGCAATCATTATTTACATGCAGACTAATGTCCTCATCTTTGTTGTTGGAATTAGCTGATCACATTCTGATTTGTATTTCTGTGATGATAAGCAATCATTATTTACATGCAGACTAATGTCCTCATCTTTGTTGTTGTAATAATCTGATCATCTTCTGATTTGTATTTCTGTGATGATATGCGATCATTATTTACATGGGGACTAATGTCCTCATCTTTGCTGTTGGAATTATCTGATAATCTTCTGATTTGTATTTCTGTGATGATTAGCAATCATTATTTACATGCAGACTAATGTCCTCATCTTTGTTGTTGTAATTATCTGATCATCTTCTGATTTGCATTTTTGTGATGATAAGCAATCATTATTTACATGCAGACGAATGTCCTCATCTTTGTTGTTGAAATTATCTGATCATCTTCTGATTTTCATTTTTGTGATGATAAGCAATCATTATTTACATGCAGACGAATGTCCTCATCTTTGTTGTTGGAATTATCTGATCATCTTCTGATTTGCATTTTTGTGATGATAAGCAATCATCATTTACATTCAGACTAAGTTCCACATCTTCATTTTTGTTATTATTTCAAGATCGCTTTTTGTTTGAATTTCTGAGATGAATTGTTATCATTTTTACCATTATTTCCATTCAGTCTAATGTCTTTATCTTTTTTGTTTATATAACATATAACACCTAATACGAATGCTATGAAGTATGTAGATGCCATTTAATAACTCGAGACTTGAATCTTCATAGGAAATTTATTTATTCCAATATTTTGTCATTTACTCTTGTTCTTGGCATGTAGCTCTAAAAAAAGTTCAGTACTTAGATGGGTGACCGCTTGAGAATACCAGGTGCTGTAAGCATTTAGTGACGGATGTGCGTTATGGTGCAGTGGATATCGGCTCGGAAAGAGAAATCAGTGAGACGAGTTCAAATTCCAGTTGAATACCCTGCATTCACTTAAGCACTGGTACCCTTGGGGAAGGTATTAATCTGTCTCTTCCCTCCAGTTATGGGTTAAATAACAAGGGTAGGACTTGGGGACCCTGTCCTTCAAAACAAATCCCAATGAAACTTGATATTCGAAAAGAAAAAAGTATTACTAGACACAAAACTTATATAAAAACAACAATAAATTGTTGAAAGAAAAAGGTATTACCAGCAATAAATAAATAAATAAAGTTTAGTTGGCAATAAAAGACCCGTCGAGGTTGATATGCCATAAAACAAAAACAACTAACAAATCTAAAAACAAAAAGCCTGATCCGGTATTTTGATCTAACATTCTCAGTCTATAATGCGTGAGAAACTGCCCCGAGACTCCTGGATTGGGTGCTTATATAACCGCATAATGTGTTAGCTTTCCTTATCTATACATAATAAAAGCATGTTTAAATTTCCGAATGTCGCAAGTGACAGATGGGGTTAAACGTATTTAGGTGGTCTGTAAATACTATAATTATTGTTATTAAAATATTATCTTTAATGATGATGAAAATGTGCTTCTTTTTTTTTTTAATTTTTCTGTCTTTACAGGCTAGAGCTGTGGACTAGCCATGTCTGCTGGTTCTTGGGAGGATTCTTCAAAGATTAAAGACGTGAAAGATGAGCAAGAACCCGTTAAAAAGCGTCCTCCTCCTCGACCGGCCGGGCCCCCACCGCGGCCCTCAGCACCTCCTCCTCGGCCTGCTCCAATCAGCATAAAGCCATCGTCCTCCAGGTCAACGTCCCCGACCCCGCATCCACCGCCCCCAGCCTCTTTATCCGGTGCCGCTGTCGTTGGGCATACTCTTACGACAGCGAACAAGAAAGCGCATAAGATTTTTAGCTCTTTGAAAACTAAGGCCGGTCTTAAATCGCCGAAGCATTTCATCAAAGAAAAGAAGAACAAGTCACCTCTACCATCTCCATCGAAAGAAAAATTTGATAGTGTTGCACCCGAGGAAAAAACGAACAGATCCGAAGAATGGTTTGCATTCCAGCGAATGCTGGAGAGGACAAAAGAAACTGTAATTAAAACAAAAGAAAATTTAAGTCGTTTAACATCAAAAGACGAACCTGACTATTCTCCTGACTCGGAAACGGATAGCAAAGCCCCATCTTTAAAACGTAAAGACGCGTTAGACTCGTTGGACGAAGAGACTGAAGGGTCCAAACAAGGAAAAGATATCCCTCAGTTAACCGTAACTTCTGTCCCATCATCAAGGCCATCAAGCCAAGACGTTGTTTCTATTGAAAAAGATCAGTCATTTGAGTTGGACACTGATTCTAGCTTGGCTAATGGTATTGACAAGATCTCAAGCGCAGCTACTGGTGGCAGTGTCCAAGATCTGTTAGGCTTGGGTCTTGATGACTTTGCATCTCCACCAGAGCCCGAGAGTGACGATTGGTTATCGTCCCATAAAACTCAGTTCGAAAAAGACTTCCTGCTTGCTGAAGAGGAAAAACTCAGCCGGTCTACTAAAAGTGTGACTGATGAGCTTATAGATAGCTTCTTGGGTTTGGATACGACGATCCACCGATCTCCACTGGTCAGTCCCACTGTACTATCGCCAGTAGTACCAATTTCGGCCAGCGAAGTCGAGTTAGATCCATTTGTCATACCCCAAATCCCAGATCCAGTAGATCTGTCGACGATCCGAAAAGAAATCGCCAGCGGAGTAAAAGCCGAGCCGGACTCAGATCCATTTTTTGTCAAATCGGCAACATCCTCTCCGCCGGACCCTTTTCTTGCCAAAAGCAGTGACCCGTTTGCGGTTACCCCAGTCGAACCGTCAACAGACCCATTCGCTGTCTCTTCAGACCCGTTCGCTTTTAAATCGAAACCCACCACAGAATCAAACACATTCACCCTAACAGCTGATCCCTCGTTGGATCCATTTGCAGTGACTCCGACCAAGCCGGATACAACCTCCCTTCCTTTCTTAACACCTGATCTAATAAGCTCGACATCTGACCCGTTTGCCGCGTCAACATCTGACCCTTTCACACCCGTCAAGAGTAGCCTGACAAGCCCAACCACAGACTCCTTCGCGTTAACTAGTAGCGGATTTGCAAGTCCGACAGCCGATCTATTCCCCATCTCACCAGGAATACCAAGAACATCGGCCGACCTATTCGGACCGGCGAACGAGCTCACATCATCTTCCACAGATCCATTTAGCAGCACTATAGAGCAGGTAACAGGCACATCTGGTTCCTTCGTCGCAGGATTATCGGCCCCAGTAAGCGACCCATTCGCAGTTTCATCACCTGGAGCCGAGCTTTTCGCGTCGGCTACCAGCGATATATTTGATTCTAAAAGCGGCTTTGCCACCCCATCCACAGATTTTTTCGCGGCATCGCCTGCAGCTGAGTTCTCAGCCTTTTCCGCAGCCGAAACATCCACATCGGACCATTTTACCTCGTCGACGTCGACTGATCCTTTCGCTGCTGCTTCTGACCTCACCACTAAACTATTTCCAACTTCTATAAGCACAGATCCAACAACTTCGGATCCTTTCGCTTTTGCTGTTCCGCCGGCAGCTTCCATAGCTACTCCTGAGCCTTACTCTACTATATCAGAACCGTTGGATTTTATAACATCTGTTTCTTCTGGTAATCCTTTTCTCTCTGCGATTGTGGCAGAGCAGGACACAGACGCTACAGATGCTTCGGGATTGGAATTCTTTTCAACAATCTCGGAGCCATTAGAAACGTTCTCTGCATTTGACTTCGAGACAGAGGCAGCCGGACCAGTTATCCACGAGAAAGATCCGTTCGCAACGACCTCGGAACCGATTGACATTGCTTCTGACAATTTCAAGAAAAGCGAGGAATTGCCGACTGTAAGTCAGGCTCGCAGCATAATCGTTCCGAAGGTTTGCATCACCAATTCTTTCGAAACTGTTTCTGAACCTGTCGATTCGAATGTCGACACAAGTGATACTAATTTAACGCCGAGTTCCCCGGTTGAGCCAATAAGCTCTGTCACTGTACAAGACTCCAAACCCGTTGTGCAAGACTCAACAAGCGACCCGTTTAGATCTCAATCCCCCTTCGGATTCTCAGACACCGGATCGTTCCCGCCGCCCCCGCCACCCACCGAATTTACAGACGCTACATTCGATGCCGCTTGGTCGACACTGACGCCGACCGACATTACGTTGCCGCCTGCAGTGGACACTTCAACGGCCGATTCGACTTTTTCTTTTACGAACACTGCGTTCACAGAGTCAGCGAATATATTCACTTCTGCTACCATGTCAGAGCCCACCACGGAACCTCTCTTCCCAGTAGCGCCGGAAGCCGCTCTTTTGACGGATACAGACTCCGTCGCACAATCCAATAGCACCCAGGAGACAAAACCTGCAGCTGTGTCGGATTCCGACAATGCAACGGATCTCCCCCCAGTTGTAGAAACAGTCCCTATCCTAGAACCAGATCCCGAGACTGAAGTAGCGCCTGAATTAACGGACACCTTACCACAGATGGAGACCGTACCTCCTGCTGATGTACCAGCGAGCGACCCAGTAAATTTGTTCGGAATGACAGACCCCATCATCCCAATGGCGCCTCTTGCGCCTATGATACCTTTAGCTCCCACTCCTGTACCCATACCAAGTAGTGTCACCAGCACAGGAGAAAGCACGGCCACGACAGATGCTACAAGCGTTGTAGCTGATTTTTCATCCCTCGATACAGCGTTTTCTGCGCAGGAGGACTTCTTCTCAGGAACCAAAGACGCTGCGACAAAAGGAAGCGATTTCTTCAGTTCCGAAGCCATTCCTGCAACCACAAACACAGGCGGTGACATGTTCTCGTTACTGGATGATAGTTTCCCTGCCGCACCCACAACAGCGCCAGCCGCTTCCGATGGCAGCTTACAGGACACGGTTGATTTGTTCGGCACGTCAGACGCTGCTTCTAAGACTGACAGTTCTTTTCCCACCTTTGATGACTCTAGTTTTGGTATGACTAACTCTGCATTTTCCACGTTGGAACCGTCAGTTACCTCAACACCAGCCATTTTTGCAGAACCTGCGTTTTCTGCTATGGACGCAGTCGGCGCGCTGACAACCGACCCTACGGATTCAGTTTCGGCAATGGAGATGTCCCAAAACAATCCATTCGAAGGCATGAACTCAGATGATGTGCCGGTGCCAATTAGCGGTAATAACCCATTTTCTATGTTTGAAACTATCGAAGACGAGACATCAAAGGAGATCCTTGACGTCCAGTCTGCCCAGACGGTGCCATCAATAGGTACGGAAGGCGTCACGACCAATTTAGACGCTTTTCTACAACCGTCAGTCGTTCCACAACCGGTGAACACAACAGACAACGTTGCCACAACTGGAGACACGACGACCATTACCACGACTGCCACCGATACAGAAAACGTATCATTCACCGATTCCGGTGCAAATCCGTTTATGGATAAAACTGAAATCCCTGCTGACTCGGCTCCAGCTTCTGCGCCAGAGGCCAACGAGGATTTCTTCGATGAAGATTTCTTCAACACAAAAACTGCTGAGAAAAAAGCCCAAGGTGTGAAGATAAATCCCAAAAGCGCCTGGGGAATGATGGAATCAGTAGAAAAAGATTCTACTTTCAACCCTTTCCAAGATGACAATTTCGATGCTGGCAACATTCCCCAGAATGTCCTAAATGATTTGGACATGCATAATCAGGAAGTACCCAGTGAAGCCAAAAACCCGTTTTTATCAAGCGATTTTGAAGCCCCTGTTACCACAACAACGGAAACCACAGTAAATCCTTTCTTGACTCAAGTTGATGAACTTGAGAAAGCTCAAAGTACCTTATCAGACAATCTTAGCTTATTTTTAAGCAAAGGGCAGGAACTTGATCCTACACATTTACCGTTAGATGTCTTTGATCCGTTTAAGACTATTGAACCAGATGATATTCCTGAGCCAACAGTTACGGCGCCTGTCATTCAGACGGCCGACTCAAGCGACGATGAAAAAGATTCTCCGGATAATGAAGACAACAAAGACGCTTTCAAGTTAACCATACGCATGCGCGACCCTGTTGAGTCCGGACCGTCAGTCGCTCTTCCACCACCTCCAAAAGTGCCGAAATCTCCACAAATGGCCCCAAGGATAAATCCGTTTGACAAAGAATCTCCACCCGAGGAGAATTTTGCCAAGTTCGAAGTGATGGAGACCAAGGAAAAACCGAAAGCACAACGAACAGAAACGCAGATGAGCGTCTCCACAGACGGGAGTGGCACGCCTGACGAAGAAGAAGAGAATCTCGAGCCACTTGAAAGTTTCTTGCCTCCGTTCGAGGACGATGGGTGGTCCCTGATGCTTCGGCAACCCACGAAGAAGAAGCTAACCGGAAATCGCTACTGGAAAACCATCTTTTTGAGGCTTGTGCAGCAAAATGACGGACCCGTCTTGAAACTCTACCACAGCAAAGAAGACAAAGACTCATTTCAGGAACTCCCTTTACAGCCTTGCTATTCATTGTCGGATATCGCCCAGCAGCATTACGACCAATATGGCAAGATACATACTCTCAAAATTCAATACGTTTTCTACCGTGAACGAGTCGGAATACGAACAGAGAAGATAACACCAACATTTGTTAAGAATATGAAACCGAAGGCTAATATGATTCTAGATCATTCCCCGCAGATTTCAGAGCTTCTAAAATTTGGATCTCTGGACGAAGAATTGGTACTGTCATTTGTTCAAGAGGTTGAGGATGCATTGATGAGAATTGTGGCGCATCGAGAAAAGACACTGTCTTACCAGAAAGACGAAGTAATCGTGGATGTAATCGATGAGTATAAGGCCAATATTGATATCGGGGGACACATTGTCAGCCAGAAAGGCCGAGTACGGATCTTTTGTCTGTCATTCGTCACTGGTATGCCGTTTGTGGAACTAGGGGTCAACGATAGGCGACGAAAAGGGCGGGAGGTGGTCGGCCGACACGACATTATCCCGATTAAGACCGAAGAATGGATAAAACCGGAAAACATAGAATTTCATTGCTCGGCAAAGCCGGAGGAGTACGAAAAAGATGGCACCATCAAATTCCATCCGCTAGACGCCTGCCACTTTGAGTTAATGAGATTCCGCGTAAGGTTACGATACAACAAAGAACTACCGTTGCAAGTACGGGTGATGAGAGACATCAAGGAGAGACACGTGGAATACCGATGCGACGTTGTTTGCACGGGTTACCACGCCTACAGCAAAAAGCACGGACAGTTTCCGTGTGAGGATATAGAAATAAGATTCCCGATACCTGATTGTTGGATTTACCTATTCCGCTACGAAAAGCGGTTCGGGTACGGGTCGTTTAAATCGGCCACCAGGAAACCGGGCAAAATTAAAGGACTTGAGAGATTGACAATGATGACGCAGAGTGGGACGTCACCTGCTCTTTTGGAAGCTTCCGTAGGGACAGCCAAATACGAGAATATTTACCATGCAATTGTTTGGCGGATTAGCAGACTCCCTGAAAGAAATCAAGGTAAGCCTTTTTCTTCTATTTTGGGATGTGTATGTGTGTGTCTGTATAGGTGCATGAGAGAGAGAGAGAGAGAGAGAGAGAGAGAGAGTGGGGAAGAGAGGAGATGGGAGAAGGGAGGTGTATATATCGCTTTTTTATTTTCTTCAAGCCGAATTCATGCAACTAGCAGCAGCAGCAAAAAAATCAAAGTTCTCCAGTTTGACTTTTCCAATGAATCTTAATTCTTATATTAATGATTTTGGCATGTATATGTGAGTGAGTGTGAGTGTGTGTATTAGACAGATATACATATATATATATATATATATATATATATATATATATATATATATAGAGAGAGAGAGAGAGAGAGAGAGAGAGAATCAAAGAGATGCCAATCTAAATCTATTCAATCCAAATTCTCGAAACTTGTAGAAAGCTGTAAAAAGATTGCAATTCTCTAATTTGACTTTTCCTATGAATCTTAATGCTTATATTAATGATTTTAGCCTCTGTGTGTGTGAGAGAGACGTAGAGAGAGAAAGAGAGAGAGAAAGAGAGAAAGAGAGAGAGAAAAAGAGAGATGTCTAGCTTTTTTTTTTTATTCAAGTCTAATTCTCGAAACTTATTATAGCCGCAAAAATTTCATGTTTTAATTCTATTGAATAATTCCCATGCTAGTCCAACACTCATGGAAATTCTCGTATTAACTGGTTAAATAGATAATACAAACAGATTTTAACAAAATTATTGACACAATAATCTCCATGCGAGTTCCACTTCTCGAAAATACTCCTGGAAATTCTCGTATTATCTGGTTAAATATCTAAGCCTAACAGATGTTAGCAAAATTAATGACTGAATAATACCCATGAAAATCGCACTTCTCGAAAATACTCCTGGAAATTATCGTGTTTTCTAGCTAAATATCTAAGCCTGACAGATTTAAACAAAATTAATGACTTGATAATACCCATGTGAGTCCCACCTCGCGAAAATACTCCTGGAAATTTTCGTATTATCTGGTTAAATATCTAAGCCTGACAGATTTTAACAAAATTCATGACTGAATAATACTCATGTGAGTCCCACTTCGCGAAAATACTCCTGGAAATTTTCGTATTTTCTGGTTAAATATGTAAGCCTAACAGATTTTGAGAAAATTAATGACTGAATAATCCCCATGCGAGTCCCACTTCGCGAAAATACTCCTGGAAATTCTCGTATTTTCTGGTTAAAAATATCTAAGCCTAACAGATTTTAACAAAATTAATGACTGAATAATCCCCATGCGAGTCCCACTTCGCGAAAATACTCCTGGAAATTATCGTATTATCTGGCTAAATATCTAAGCCTAACAAAATTTATCAAAATTGATGATTAAATCCTTGCGAGTTCCATTTATTTAAAATAATACTAAAAATTCTCGTATTATCTGGCTAAATGTCTAAGACTAACAGCGTTTAACGAAATTCTTCAGTAACAAACATAAATGTGAATCCAGGTTGTTATTTAAAAATTAACAATGTTTTCTAGTTCATCAAAGTAGACTTTAATGAGAGTCTTATTGCCTCCTTTATTGTCCATTTCTTTCTTTCATTATTGCTTTTTTTCTTTCTTTCTTTTCACTACAACTTTAACAAACTGTTACAATAAAACAGAAATGAGAATCCAGGTCATTATTCAAAGAAGTAAGAGGGTACAAATAAAACATTAAAAATTAACAAGTTTTTCCAGTTCACTGAAGCAGACGTTAAAAACATGAAAGTGGTATCGTATTCTATATCGTCTATTTCTTTCTTTCTTTCTTTCCCTAAAACCAAATTGTCACTTTGATATATATTTCCTTCTGTTTATCTACGTAATCAAACAGGAACGACCAATATTTTATCTGAGGCAGTGGCATAACGTAATTGTCAACTAAGTAAGTAACATGTAAGATTATATGAATATATAAGATTCAGTATTTATTCAGGACCCCCTCGCAAAATGTATACAATTCTTTTTTTTTATGACACCTGGGTTTAATACATGAAATGTAATAATAAAACCCTTTTAAATTTTGGAATATTTTAAATGAGAAAGTATTACAGTGTCTATGTGTGTAAAGGAGGGTATTTCTTACGTTCATTTTTTTTATTAATCAAAACATTATTATTAATCAAAACATTCTTTAGATATATAGCTAAAATATTTTTATTATTTATGCTGTTCAAACTGTTGTCCTAATCTTTATTGTCATGTTTATGGTGTTTCTGACCTTCTTCAGGTGCTAAGAATTTTTAATCTAACTTTTTATTTCGATCCCTGGGAGCGTAAAACGGATGAAACGTCATAAACGTGGCAATAAAGATGAAGACAACAGTCCGAACAATGTAAATAATGTAAATACTACTACCTCATTCCAGAAGTATAGACAAATATTAAAATATTTGGTATTAATATAGTAAGTACTTCCACTAAATTGCTGGAAAAAACGGGCACAGTATGAATAAAATAAGTTCCAACCTTAAAAAACGAACTTTTTCCATCTAAATGTTTATGTTATCATTAAAAGGAAAGATCTAAGTATTCTTTAATTTTTAAATTTTTTAATCCTTTTTAACACGTTTGAAGTTTTGGTAAAAAAAATCTTGTTTTGATTTTCGTTAGCGGCTAACCAAATCGTTACGAGAGTTTAAAATAGAAAATGTAATAAAGTAACTTAACAGATTTTAATGAAAATTTCAGAACTTATTCACAAATGATTAAATTATTTTTGAAATTACTATTTTTAAAAAATCTTGGTAAAAAATATTTTTTTTACATCTGTTACCCCGCGAAATTTCAAGAAATTAAATCTTGTCGGCAAATTTGGTTTGATTAGTCAAACGCAGGGAAATGTAAATCATCTATTTTTTTTTTCAGCCATTTGCTTTTTTTTCTGAAAATTTACACCAAATAGTAAAATAAAAAAAACAATAAAACTATGACATTATTTAATTAGGTAAGCTTTTAACTGCTTTAATAAATTATACAAATTAAAGACATTATAGTATGAAAAAAAAGTTTTTTTGATTCATAATGAAATTTTTAAAGAACTGTTTTCATTTTTTTATTATAATATTTTTTTAATTATAATAATTTATAAAGTTTCAAACATATTTTTAAAATATTTCAAAGACTTGTAGATGTTAGGTTATTAAGTTATTAAGTGAAGACTATATTTACCAATAAAAAATTGAAAAGTTTAATACAAATCATCGAGCCATCGCATTTTTAAAACAATTTTTAATTTTTTTTTGTGTGTATTTAAAGATTTTTTTATGTGGTAATTTCTGTGTGTATATTAAAGTCATGTGTTTCACGGTTTCTTCCCCTTACAAGAAAAGAGATTGTATAATTATATCAAATGTGATCATCATAGACACTTACTTTATTTCGCATCTGGCTGTCGTCACTTGTCAAATCATATGGGAAAGGACAGAAAGATCAACTCTCTGTGATTAAGAAATAGATTTAGTCTAAATTTCATACTATATATAAGTAATACTTGGATACATCAGATTAATTTAACTTGACATTTGCTAGTTTATTAAAAATAACCTTTCACGGATGTATATTTTATTTTTGCAAGATTTTTAGAACCGAGAATTAACTTTCGCTCAAAAATCACCGAAAAAGTAAAAAATAATGTTAAAAATCTGATCAATATAATTTCTGTTTGAAATACATCAGAGTATTTTGCTTAAGGGAAGTAGTAAATTTAATTTTTAGCTTTCAATTAAAACTAAAATAAAAGTTTCAAGAAAACTTTTTAATTTTTTTAAAATTCAATTTAAAAGTTACTTATCCAAAATGAGTGGAGGTACATATAATACTGGGTACCCTAAAATGTACATGGTTTTATTTACTTTTTTTACCACAATGGTGTTTATTGCCTGAATTTTAATAAAATTTATTCTTATTTTGTATCGAATATTTTAGATTAAGAATTATTATTATTGTTGTGTGGTATCTTGTGTGGTATCATCTTGTTAGAGAGTAATTTTAAGCGTGTAACTAACAAGTCCCCTCCGCTAAGTAAGTAAAAATGTAAATGTAGAATGTGCACATTGCGGACATTGCGTTTAGATGGAGAAAGTTGAGCGGAAGATTTGTGCAGTTACGTACAAAGTAGATTTTATAGCTCTGAAGTTCTGATATGTCCAGGAATTCTGTGCATTTCTGTATAATGTAGACATTTTGTAGCTCTGAAATGCGAATTTGGCCAGGAATTGTGTGCAATTCCGTACAAAGTAGGCATTTGTAGCTCTGAAATGCTGATGTTTCCAGGAATTCTGTGCAGTTCTGTAGAAAGTAGACATTTGTAGTTCAGAAGTACTAATGTGTCCAGGTATTATGTGCAGTTCTGTACAAAGTAGACATTTGTAGTTCAGAAGTACTAATGTGTCCAGGTATTATGTGCAGTTCTGTACAAAGTAGACATTTGTAGTTCAGAAGTACTAATGTGTCCAGGTATTCTGTGCAGTTCTGTACAAAGTAGACAATTGTAGCTCTGAAGTGCTGGTGTGTCCATTAATTCTGTGCAGTTCTTTACAAAGTACACATTTGTAGTTCAGAAGTACTAATGTGTCCAGGTATTCTGTGCAGTTCTGTACAAAGTAGACAATTGTAGCTCTGAAGTGCTGGTGTGTCCATTAATTCTGTGCAGTTCTATACAAAGTAGACATTTGTAGTTCAGAAGTACTAATGTGTCCAGGTATTCTGTGCAGTTCTGTACAAAGTAGACAATTGTAGCTCTGAAGTGCTGATGTGTCCAGTAATTCTGTGCAGTTCTTTACAAAGTAGACATTTGTAGTTCAGAAGTACTAATGTGTCCAGGTATTCTGTGCAGTTCTGTACAATGTAGACAATTGTAGCTCTGAAGTGCTGATGTGTCCATTAATTCTGTGCAGTTCTATACAAAGTAGACATTTGTAGCTCTGAAGTGCTGGTGTATCCACTACTTTTACACACAGACTCACATTTTCGGTACCCTTCTTTATTGTATGCGATGTCCCTGTCGCCACAATAATACTAATAATATTAGTAATAATATTCAGTCATGAAAGAATGTTGTAAATACAAATGAGATTTACATTTAGCGGATTCTGTAGAAAACCAAAAGAGAACCCAAGAACTAACAGTTGAGCAACAAAATATGAAAAAGAAAGCCAAGTATAAAACTGAAGAAATGAAAAAAAACGCTGGCAAATCAAACCTTTGTGTTGCCAATATCTAGAAAATATGCTGTTGATAAAGTTAACACACATCGATGGTTAGGAGCATCTAGATTAATGGCTAAAGCGGAAGGCTTTATTCTTGCAGCACAAGATCAGAGTCTTTTCACTAGGAACTTTCAAGAAAACCTCATACATAATAATGTGAATTCAAAATTTAGGTTCTGTGATAAATAGAAAGGAAAAACTTGAAGCAACTGAAATGTGGTTCTATAGAAGGATGCTGCGAATATCATGGATCGAGCATGTGAGCAATGATGAGGTCTTGGAAATGATGGAAACAAAAAGGAAATTAATACTGAGCATCAGGAAGAGACAGCTGAAGTTCCTGGGACACGCAATGAGGAAGAAGGGCGAGGAGAATCTGATACTAACAGGCCAGATAGAGGGAAAAATAAACAGGGAAAGCAACGGATAACATATTTGAAGGACCTAATCAAGTGGATGACGGAACGAGGATTGCATGGTGTAACAGGAGAAGGCGTGCTCAGAGACACCAAGGATAGCGAAACGTGGAAAGTTATGATCGCCTACGTCCTGAAGGGACTGGGCACATAGAAGAAGAAGATAAGTAGGAAACCACAGATGTTCTGTAGTTGCGCCAGATTAATATAAAAATCGTCAGGATAAAGAGAGGAAATATTTACACTGGAAAATATGCGAACACTGGGAAATATATTAACAAACACTCGTATGAACATCACCTACCACCAGTTACAGAAACAGAAGGCATCATGACACTATGGGAAAACACCATTTTACAGAAAAGAAGCAAATAGACTGGGCAAAATTGTTAAAAGCCAAAAAGAAAAAACTTGCCTATTAATTCGTATGGCTTGCTCAGCGGATTGCAAGATATCAACCAAGGAATTTGAAAAACTATCAAAGTATAAAATCCTGGAAATCAAGATAGAAAATGAAGTGGAAATTGAAAACAAGAATATTACCAGTCATCGTAGGTGCGCTTGGAATGATAAAAAAAGGAATACAACAACACATTGAAAAAATCCCTGGAAATCTCAGCTTAAGAGAAATACAAAAAAAATCCTTTGATAAGCACAGCCCACACACTAAAAAGAACTTTGTCCATGTAACGTTAGTGATGTTATGGAAGTTAGAACAATAAACCAAGAAATGCGGCCATAACAACACACCACTACCTGTCTTGAGTCATCCCGTAGGTTTGGCAGGTAGTGTGACCATAGCAGAAATCGAAATATGATAATAATTATTATTATCATTATTATTATTATTGTTGTTGGTGTTGTCGTATATCCTCATTTGAACCAGCATTATCATCTTTATTGTTCTTCTCGCAACATTTTGGCCGTTGTACAAAGCGGCCTTTTTCTGAGTGCACCTTAAGTTGGACGGAGACTACGGCGGTCGCACGTTTGTGAGAATAACAAGCAAGATGGAAATCCTGACACTTTAAAATAGTGCATAATGATTCATAATAAAGTTTTACTTCTTCAATTTGAGGGTTGAGTATGTGTTAGGTGGAGGACATGTAGCACAGGGAGATGGTTAATGTTTCTTTGATTCGGCCTTGTGTCAGACTTAATCGAACTCCCGACAGCTTACAGGATTTATGCAGAATTATCATTAGCAGAATTATCAGAAGGTTAGTTGTCGGCAGGATGGGATGTGTGGAATAGTGTGGAATAGTGTGGAATAGTGTGGAATATGTGGAATAGTGTGGAATAGTGTGGAATATGTGGAATAGTGTGGAATGTGTGGAATAGTGTGGAATAGTGTGGAATAGTGTGGAATGTGTGGAATAGTGTGGAATATGTGGAATAGTGTGGAATAGTGTGGAATATGTGGAATAGTGTGGAATAGTGTGGAATATGTGGAATAGTGTGGAATGTGTGGAATAGTGTGGAATATGTGGAATAGTGTGGAATAGTGTGGAATAGTGTGGAATATGTGGAATAGTGTGGAATAGTGTGGAATGTGTGGAATAGTGTGGAATATGTGGAATAGTGTGGAATAGTGTGGAATGTGTGGAATAGTGTGGAATAGTGTGGAATATGTGGAATAGTGTGGAATAGTGTGGAATAGTGTGGAATGTGTGGAATAGTGTGGAATAGTGTGGAATAGTGTGGAATGTGTGGAATAGTGTGGAATAGTGTGGAATAGTGTGGAATGTGTGGAATAGTGTGGAATAGTGTGGAATAGTGTGGAATGTGTGGAATAGTGTGGAATAGTGTGGAATAGTGTAAGAATAGAATATACATGTTACATTTTAAAATAGAAATTTATTAAAAGGAGGAATAACAAGAATTCGTAGAAATTAATGTTCAGTGAGAAAGTTAAGGCTATCAAGAGTTCGTACAAAATGTTCGTAGCAGTAATTGTTGAAAGCAATAAGGAGGAATAGAAATAGGACAATGTCCGAGTCGCTCGAAGCTGAAGTTACATTTTAGGTGTTTCGTCTTGCGGCTCTCATCTGACTTTCTGCCTGACTGATGCTGATGAAGTTCTTTTCTCGTAATTTTGCATTTACTCGCGACGTTCTTTTTGGTTTTACAAGTCGCTCTCATTCGTCAAAAATCATTTTAACATTTACTTGCGAATTCTGGGTTTGACTTTTTCTTTAAGTACACGTTCAATCCTTTTCTATTTGGGAAAACCAGATTTCACATAGCGTTGTGAATTGTTGTAAAAGTGAAGAGGAGAGTTGATTTTAATTAATTTCTTATCCGATACAGACATATATTACGTTCCCCTTTTTACTTAAAACTAAGTACTTTAATACAAAAAGTTAAAAGAAATATTTGAAATACAGAATACACTCGAAAAATGTACACAAGTTTTTCTTTTCTTTTTTTTTATTATCATAACATCAATGTTAATTACCTGAAAATTAATAAAAGCCCTCTTATTTTATGTACAAATCACATTTCACTAAAACAAACGAATTCTTAATTCTGTAAATTTCTCACTACACTTTCTCTTAAACCATTTCACAGTTAATAATTTAGTTCATACAATTTGATGTTATGCTGTTCGATAAAAAATATTCATTGTAAGAACTATAGTCTATGTTGTTTTCTTTGTTCGGGTACAGTCAAATGATAAATCATAATAATTAGTACATCTGTTTATTTCTCTTGGTACCTCGAATTTATATGTTAGGGGCGCCTACGAGGTACGGGGACGTTATTCAATAAAAACCCAATATATACATACTTGTCACTACCGCGTATAAGGCGACTTTTAGATAAGACGAGATAAAAATATAGAAAAATTTTCATGAATTTATTCTATATCTGTGGTATAAGACGACTGCTTATTAATTATATAAATATTTAGTGAATGTATTTCTGCGTATAAGACGACTTTTCGATAAAGACGACTTTTAGATAAGGCGACGTAAAAAATATAGAAACTTGTCATGAATTTATTCTATAGCTGTAGTATAAGACGGCTGTTTATTAATTAAATAAAGATAATGTTATTGGAAATGTTGTTATTGTATCTTTAGAAATTCAGAATAAACGAAATAACAAGCCCGATTTCATTTTTTTCCTACACACCTCTAAAAGGGAAACCATTGTTTTGTTTACGTTTCACCACGTGATCTCTTGCAATACTGATTCTTTCTTCCTTTTCTTTTTCTATATCTAAACAGTTGCAAACAGCTTGGTGTACTAATCTTTTTTATTCGGTTTGTTCTTATCTTCTGTCTAAACCAGTTGACATTTATTTCTTATTAACTTAGATCCATATCAATTATAGAACCACCATCAAAACGAAGAAAGTATAAAATCAGGTTTAAATTGTTAACGCACTCATAACTCGATATTTCACATTTTCTCAGTTGATACAAGTTAATTCAATTGATATGGAATTATTCTTTGAATGAGCAACTTATAATATTAAGTTATACCAGTAATACATAAGGTAGAAATGGTTTTATTACTTTTATTATCAGTTTATTTGATAATAAGAATCTTTTCATGTACGTTGTCGGTTATCACACCGACGCCGAAGTTGCCTACCGACAAACATCACTCAGAATTTAAAGTTTCTTTTTTAGAATTGAGCTATAAAACAAGGCAATTTGGTAGATTTAAAGGTTGTCTAATATGCAGAAACTTACGGTAATTTATTCCACCCAGAGAAATTATAACAAAGAAGCAGGTGGGTTGATTGCAGAGATTTCCTTCCCCTAGACTGGTTTCCAACCAAGGCAAATTTAACCAATAGCTGGAGAAAAGATGGAGTTATACCTTTTTCAAAGGTATTAGAATATAAGTGAATTCAATGACCTTGACGAGAATTCGAACTCGCCTCTCCAATTCCTCAATCCAAGGAATTGAGGAATAAAAAATATTTTGTAGATATTTACACTCTGGTGACAATATCTACAAAATATTATATATATATATATATATATATGAGGATAAAGTGAAAGTTGTGTGTTCAAAAGTTCAAATTTAAATATCCTTGTACATAAGAGAGCGAGGAGGAGAGAGAGAGCGGGAGTCCGGGAAAATGTATATACATATGTATATGCATGTATTTTCGATTATTCAGGCAAGTAGATGTAAATAAATATACTGTTTAATTATTAAAAACAGAACATTTATTCAAATAAATTAAAAATAATGTTTAAACAAATAAATTTAAAATATGTTCATTTCGAAACGGATTTCGTAAATAAATTTTCTTTAATTGTAAAACAGAGCAGTTATGAATTCCTTTAAAAAGCAGGAAAATTATTTCGGGCTTTGTTTGACTGTAAGTCTTTCGTGGTCGAGTGGTCTCAGACGCGTCAGTTCAATTGACGGTTTCCTCTCGGTGACGCAGATTCAAATCTTCCCGAAAGGCGCATATTTTCCTATCAAGATTTCTTGATTATTTAAGCCGATAAATATAAATAAATATACTGTTTAATTATATATATATATATATATATATATATTCTAAAAAAAATGCAGAATATCTTCTCAAATATGAGTATCCATTAAAAATAATGTTTAAACAAATAAATTAAAAATATGTTGGAGCTAATTCATTTTGTATTGGGATTTCGTTAAAAAATTGTCTTTGTTTACACAATTTTACATAAAGATACGAAAACTGAGCAGATTTAAATATTACGGATAATCAGGAAATTGTGTGTTTAAAGGCATTCTTTCATGCTTTAACTAACCTTAAGTTCTTCGTGGTCAAGTGGTCTAAGATACGTCAGATCAAATAGCGGCTTCCCCTAGGTGACGCAGGTTCGAATCCTGCCAAGGAACGCAAATTTTCATAACAAGATTTCTCGTTTATTCAGGCCGGTAAATATAAATAAATATATTGTTTAATTATGAAAAAAAAAAAAAAAAGAAAAGAATGAAAAAAATTAAGAAAAATACAGAATATCTGCTCAAATATGAGTCTCTGTAAAAAATAATGTTTAAACAAACAAATTAAAAATATGCCGGATTTAATCCATTTCGTAACGGATTTCGTAAAATTTCGTAAATATGCTTGTGTATATATATATATATATATATATATAATACAAATAGAGGTTGTTTCCAACGAGGGAAATTGGCATAGAAGAAAAAGTGCGAGAAGCCGTGAACGCTTTGTTTAAATTGTAGATTTAATGTTGTTATTATTCTTAATATTACTGGCTTTTTGTATGGTATATTAAGTGTCCATAATGCTAGTTGTATCGCTACACGTTTTTCGAGTTTAAAGTTGACGCTCTTCAGGCGAATAACCCTGTGACTTCACATGTCGAGATCCGTTTGCTTTTCTGATGGCCAAGGTATCGTGTATAAATAGATAAGTCAAGTGGTAAGTACGTCAGAAAGTTCATATGCGTGCGTGTTGTTTTTTCTTTTTGTTTTGTTTTTGTTTTTTTTTTTGTTTTGTTTTTCACAATCGCACGTTAAGCTTCTTCTGTCGCCTTCGGTTGACCGTAAAAAAAATTTTCACTGACTTGCGAAATTTGATTTCGTCTTTATTTATATTTCAAAATTGTTTTCAGCGATTTTAATTCACCTTTACTCTACGGGTCATCTAGTTCTTTTTATTGTTTTGGGGATACTATTTGAATTTAGTGTGTGTGTGTGTGTGTGTGTGTGTGTGTGTGTGTGTGTGTGTGTGTGTGTGTGTGTGTTTGTTTTTGTTTTTTTCCCGCGTTTAAATTTCATGTGTCTCTGTATGTCTTAGGTTTTTTATGTTGTTTTGTTGAGGGAAGGCTTATATTTCTTTATAAAAATTTCTTCCTGTATCATGAATGTGTCATAATCTGCATTTTGGTAGATAGGCATGACACTGAATTTGCCTCTACTGCATTCATGTAAATATTTGGAGACATAATTTCCTGATATTGGCTAGTTTAATGTTACTTCTGTGCAGGGCTACTCTTTTATTCAGGCCTTGTGTTGCCTCCAGGTATATTGTTGCGCATTCATCGCATTTTAGAGCATAAATTACGTTCTTAGTGTTGCAGCACAGATCTGTTTTTATTTCGAATGTAGATGTGTTTTCGAACTTGAAATGTTTACCTTCTATTATTATGTTACATACCCCACATCTGATATATATATATATATATATATATATATATATATATATATATATATATATATATATATATATCAGAAGTAGTAGTCGCCTGTTTAAATGAGTGAAGGAAGAATGTAAGGAGGACTGTGTAGAAGTCTTAGTCGCTAGTGCAATTGATAGAAAGAGATGGGTAATGTATACATCTATGCAAATCTGTGTGTATCGCGCATAAGTTTCGTGTTTCGACTTGTTAATCAATTCATTGATTCTGATTTTGTCCGACTATCCGTCTCGTTATATACGCACCTAGTAAAGAAATTCACTTCGAAACTGCCGATGAGCTTCTGATTGGTCTAGCTCAGTTGCCTTATATCCTGATTGGAAAAATATTTTGTTTCTGATTCGTTCACTAAGCAATGATGTTTGCAATTTGCACGCGAAAGTTTCATCACAAACTTAACGGAAATTATCACACACACACACACACACACACACACACACACACACACACACACACACACACACACACACATATATATATATATATATAGTCATTCGCAGTCAGATCTTTTTTGTTGTATCACAGCTCATCAGTACGGTGAGACATCCGATTGCTTTTAACCCAGGATTGAAACCGGACCGAATTGGCGTCAGTCGGCAATTCTATCTCTGAGTTATGGGCGTCCGGTAGAAGGAGGCAGACTTTTAGCGTATGCTGTATCATACGGCAGTAGCCAGAGTGCTCTAATTCATTACTGAATGAGCGATTCGTAGATGCTAGAGTAGCTACTGTTTTTTCAAAGTCTACCATTCTTCCAGGGTGTGAGAGCGTAAATAGTCATCCGCAGACATATCTGTTTCGCTGTATCACAGCTCATCAGTACGGTTAACACACACACTACCGGCCATAATTATTAGGCCACCACAGTTTTTTTTAAGAAATTATGTATTCCATACTATTTTTAGTATTTATTGCCAAATGAAAATAGAATGGTTCATTTGTTATTATTACAAAATTTTACAAGGCAAGGACGCAAAGATGAACTCGTCCGAATCATTTTAAATTTTCTTCATTCTTTCATTGATGAAACTGCAATATAGGTATTAATTAAATATTTATAAATTCAATTGATGCACATGTTATTGTGCAATATTAACAAACGAACCATTCTATTTTCATTTACAATTATTCACTTGACAATAAATATTAAAAGATAGTATGAAATACATCATTTTTTTTAAACATTTGGCCAAATCATTATGGCCGGTAGTATGTGTTTATATATATTCTCTAGCACATAGGGTTTGCACTATAGTGGCCGACAAACACCTTCGAAAAGCCTGCCTAGAAGAACTACATGAAACTCTAACAAACGAGGCTACCCCAAAACACTTATAACCAAAGGTTTTGAACTGGCAGAAAAATACCTGTAGCCAACTACGAAACCCAAAGAAACGCAACATCGAGCAGACTTTAGCATATGTCTCAACATACAACAGGAACAACCCAGAATTATTCACAGAAATTTTTAAAAATTTGACCTACTAACCAAAAATGATAAAACGAAAACCATATTAAAAACGACCAAAATAATTATGAGCAAACGCCAACCAAAAAACCCAAAATACATATTAACCTCATCCAAATTTAATCAACACACAATACAGAGGGTTACAAAATGTAACACTAAAAGATGTGGGGTTTGTAATATCATTAAAGAAGGAGACACCTACACTTTTGAAAACCCCATAAAGACATTCACAATAAACAAAAATTTGAACTGCAGCTCCATATGTGGTTATATGCACCCAAGTGCACAAAACGTAATAAATCTTATGCAGAAATCAGCCAAGCTCTAAACAACAGAGTATCACTTCATAGAAGCAACATCAAACTATCAAACAGAAAAATCTTTGTGTCACAAAACATCTTCCAATACAATCAAGGCAGATTTAAAATTATGCCATTATATTAGACAGACAATTACTCATACCTACAAATACAAGAAAAAAAAACTTCATAAACAAATTTAAACCAGCACTTAGTAAATCATAACCCACCACGCACACATACAGACACACAGCACGCGCACAAACTGACCGGCGGACCGCATACGCCACACATAGACGCACACACACAAGAATATACACATATTGGCAATAACGAACGCAATGACACACACATGAAATCCTACACGACATAAGATGTGTATATATATCTATATGTGTGTGTGTTTGCCTGTGTATAATTAAATTTTTAAAAAAACAAAGAAATAAAAACAAAAACCTCATCTGCCCAATATTTAAATCAACCCGAATCATTTTATTATCCCTTGAAAGGAAAAAAAGATCCCATAGCAAGTATGTGAACACAAATAAGACGATGAATGACAGACACTGCCTGAAAAAGGTCGCGAGACTACAAACAGGTGTAGCAAAATAGAAAAAAAATAGAATACACTATATATTTTATAAAAGAGCACTGGCGATTTCTCTTTTTATTTAATATATATATATATATATATATATATATATATATATATATATATATATATATAATTATTTAGTTATTAGTCATAATTAAGTTAGACCAGTACACAGTTGTATTAAAAAGTGTTCAATACAATTGTATTGTAGAACTTTTGAATATTTTACATTTGTAAACGAGTTATTACGCAGGTTTCTGCCTTTCGGTGTCTTAAATTGCTTGAAGACACCGAAAGGTAGATACCTGGGTCGCGTAATAACTCGTTTACAAATGCGTATGTGTGTGTGTGTGTGTGTGTGTGTGTGTGTGTGTGTGTGTGTGTGTGTGTGTGTGTGTTCTGGCGAGATTAGAAACTTTTATTGGCAGCAAGGATGAAGACAATCGTCCGAATATAAATAGTGTAAAATAAATGGTAATTCTTTATTCCAGAACGTTAACGTTCTGGAATTAATAGTTACCATTTATTTATTTTTCCACTGAAATAAATCACTGAATTTACGTCCCTTCTAATCTCGGCATTTTTTGCTATAAATAGATTAATAAATAAATCAATCTCAACTCCCTCTCTAATGTATACTTACTTCAGCACGCTAATATTACGCAGGTTTCTGCCTTTCGGTGTCTTAAATTGCTTGAAGACACCGAAAGGTAGATACCTGGGTCGCGTAATAACTCGTTTACAAATGCGTATGTGTGTGTGTGTGTGTGTGTGTGTGTGTGTGTGTGTGTGTGTGTGTGTGTGTGTGTGTGTGTGTGTGTGTGTCATTCAACTCATTCTGTTGATTTATTTATTCTTCATCGAGAGAGGGAAAATCCTCTTATGATGACACCTTTTTCTGTCCGGACTTGAGTGCAAATGACTGTATTAACAAGTATGTGTGTGGGTGTGTGCATCTGTGTGTGATATTTTGAGGAATTGTCGTAGTAAGTTAGCTTAAGTCATTGGTAACAAAGCTAATGTATTTTTAATTAACGGGTTTGCGAGAAACCCACTTGAAAAGAATAACTAGGAAAGAGTTGCTAATCTTCCATTACGAGAAACGTGTTAATGGCAAGGGGAAAATTAAAATTAAAATTATTTCTAATTCGTTTAAAATGACTAAATACAATTTTTATAATCAGTGAAAAAAAATAAATGATCGTTTTGAATCAGAAAATTTAGCATCAAAACTCAGCGCAAATTTGTTAAATTTTTATGCAAAATTTTCTAGTTCAAAAGTAAAACGGTCATTTTTATCTTGTTTCAACCCGATATTTTTCATTTATTCTTTATATATATTAGTCATCCACATACAAGCCTGCTTCGCTGTATCACAGCTCATCAGTGTGGCTAGACACATCCACTTGCTTCTGACGGATTGGTGTCAGTCGGAGTCGCTACTCCCTAAGCCATAGGCGCATGGAATCAGAGAAGGGAAACTTTAACGTGTTGCATATAGGCAGTGTATACACGCGCCGGTCACCGAAAGAACTCAGTTCATTTCTGAAGAGTCACGCATATAGCAGAAGTGGAAACTGTTTTTAAATTTTCTTCTCCAGAGAGCTCAATCGTAATGAGAGCATAAATATATTAGTCATCTACATACAAGCCTGTTTCGCTGTATCACAGCTCATCAGTGTGGCTAGACATATACACAAAAAAGGATTTCTTTTATCAAATTTATCAAGGAAGAGTGCTTTTTCACTGAAAAACTGTGTTTAGCCATTTAATCCAACAGTGAATTTATTTTTTCAGGATAAACACGGGGTTACAGGATTCAATAAACTGCGTGAACTCATTGCTGAAGTTACCAAATATATTCTGGACGGAGCCTTGGTAATGTGAACAGATAATTACAAAAAAAAAACATATAAATTAAAAAATCGGGATAATTAGAAACGTGTCAGAAAAACGAAAATAAAGTTTTTATTTAATAAAAAGAGAGAGAGAACCTGTTCATAAAATATAAAAATGTATTTCAACCCTGAAAAGCAAAGTTTTTCTATCTCTCAATACACTGCTTAGCTTTTTGAAGGCATATTTGGCCATCCCAATAAGCCTTCGGATTTCAGTGTCCCACTTTCCGTCCTCTGTTATAACACTTCCCAAAATCGTAAAAACCTAATTTTTAATGTTCTGTCCAACCCATTGTAAGTAGTCAGAGAATGAGTTTGGAGTCTACTGAATTGGATGAAAAATAGTAGCCAGTACGTCAGTCTTTATATATATATATATATATAGCTTTTCCATATATATATATAGCTTTTCCATATGACAGCCATTTTGTTTCTGTAACTGATATTTTCCCATTTCCCAACTTATTGTTCTTTGGAATTTAAAGATTGTAAGTGGGATGTATTTTAGGTGGGGGTTCGTGTTCATCAGTTCGGAATGCGAAATTGAAGAGCAGAGTTCGAATTCGAGTTGAATTCCTTGCATTCACTTCCACGCAAATACCCATGGGAACTCATATATTTTTCTTCCAGTTACGGGCTAAATAGCAGGGTTGGGTTCTATAGCCTTGGTTGGTAACAAGTCTACCGCCGAAAGTAATGGCAACCGCGAGAAAATCTTCTGTCCAGTCAGTCCTGTCTCTTTCGGGACATGATCGCCCAAGCGTGTATCATGAATGGCACTTAACTAACTGGCGACGAGGTTTCGTCAATTCATGAGCTTTATGGACGATCAGAGAATAGTAGAACCATGGCATTATTTTCCCCTGCCACTCGTTCCGTCTATATGTCCTGTGAGTATCAGTGTCTCCAAGTCCTCCTTCCTCGTTGAACTGTTAACAATATAATCATTTGGATGCGCGGTCTGTGTCATGATGAGCGGCTGGAATGAGAAATCTGCTGGTCGGGTTCCAGACAGTTTCTGCGACTGTATCACCCTTTACAGCTGGTCATCAAACTTCCGAGACTGCAACCCCCTTGATTAATATGTATGGGCACAATTGAGTGTCGTACTAACAAAACTTCTTTTAACACCAAAGATAAACTGAAGACAATGATTATGGCAGCGTTCACCAACTTAAACAAGGAGACCGTCCAGAAGAGTTGCAGGGGATTCCGAATTCGTTTAGAAGTCGTGGTTCAAGTCAATGGTGATTTTTTTAATAAATTTACTTTTTAGTATTTCAAGATATTTTTAGGTAATTTTGGTAAATATATCTCTTAAAATTAGATGTCAGTGTTATTTTCATTTTTGCGTCAGTTAGACGACAATTTATCCATCGCATCCTGTTGAGAAAGAGAAAGAAAAAAGAGATAGATTTTTTTACTTTTTCCCAATGATATGTGTTTGAGAGCCAACATAACGGTCTGGGTTAAAATTTCATCTCGACATATCTATTTCTCACTCCACATTCATAATCACAACACAATCTTTTCACTCCTTTTATTTTTATTTTTTTTCAATTGGAGTAGATAGACTAAACTATCGCCCGGTTCACACTCCACCCACGTCTATTGAACAGGTGAAGAGGCTCATCCCTTGTTTCCTGTTTAGGTTGTGGTTTCCGGTTTTTCTTTTTTCTAATCTTTTCACTCTTTTTATTTTTATTTATTTATTTTTTTTCAATTGGAGTAGATAGACTAAACTATCGCCCGGTTCACCCTCCACCCACGTCTATTGAACAGGTGAAGAGGCTCATCCCTTGTTTCCTGTTTAGGATGTGGTTTCCGGTTTTTCTCTTTTCCAGTCTTTTCACTCTTATGTAGCCCCCTGCACATCAGTGGCGTTTTCGCCTTGCTTGGGATGATATGATTAAAAAAAATAAATAACCGTTTCACTTTCGACACATTGATGTGGTATAATGGTTAGCAAACTTGTCTCACTAGTATCATTACAAGTGAGTTCAATCCTCACTGAGTGCCCCATACTTTTACTCTCGGCCTTGTGCTACATATAAGCTGTGCTTAGAAAAACACCTTATTGCATATATATATATTCTTAGGGACAATACATGTACTGCAACCATAGCAGTAGTAAGGTACTTTTGGCAAGATAACAAAACGGACCCCAACACTTTCTTGGTTGGGTTAAATTCAGAGTTTTCCTTCTCCTAGATTGGTTGCTAAATAATCACAAGCACTGGTCCTGTAACCCATTAGGGTTGTAGAAACAACACATATACTACAGCCGAAGCAGCAGTGGTGTGCCTTGGGCAAGATAACCAGATGTACCCCTGGTTTGGTTGGGATGAATTCAGTGTTTTCCTTATTTAAGACTGGTTGCTAAATAATCACAATCACAGGTTCCGTAACCCATTAGGGTCGTAGGAACACCACATGTACAACAGCCATAGTGGTGTGCCTTAGGCAAGATAACCAGATGGGCCCCAGGCTGTGTTGTATTTAGCGTTTTCCTTCTAGACTGGTTGCTAAATAATCACAGTCACAGGTCCCGTAACCCATTTAGAATCGTAGGGACTACACATGTACTACAGTCATAGCAGCGGTGGTGTGTCATAGCCAAGATAACCAAATGGACCTCTACCCTTTCCAGGCTGGGTTAAATTAAGCATTTTCCTTCTCCTAGATTAGTTGCTAATATCGAAGGGAGAAGATAAGCATTCATGCTTTTCCCAATGATATCTGTGCATAAGTGAAAAATAACGAACTAAGCTGGAATTCGAATGCACCTCTACGGTTTCACATTCCGCGCTAATATCTAATTACACCAATGCATATCTTTAGTTAAGAATTACCAATAATAGGAGAAATACAAATATTTACCATTTAGGTATTAAAACAAGAAAAAAATTAATGAATGTTACACAATGACTGTGCAGATATTCTTAAAAGTTTTCCGTTCAACTCACTTGCCAAATCCAATGTTATGATATCTGGTCTTTAAAAAGTTGTTTGAAACATAAACTTTACAGCACCTACTTGTAAAAAAAGTTGTTTTTACAAATGTTTATGAAGTTTAGCCAACCATGCATAGAATACTGTTGTCATATCTGGTTGGGCTGTAGTGGGGGTGGTCTCTTGACTGGCTCCAAAAGAGAAACTGTCATGTGACCTGGCAGCTCAATTCCAGTCACTTTCTCACCGGTGGGATGTCTCTTCTACAAATATTTTCATGGCTTCTACTCCAACAAGCTTAACTCACTGATGCTCACCTCCACAAAAATTTACTCGAGCAACCAGACTGGCAATTAGGTCCCATCATTTTACAGTTAAACTCTACCAAATGCAGCTGCATCATCAGCTTCTTTTCTTGCACTTCCCGTCTGTAGAACTCACTTCTGTATACTTGCTTCCCTGACGGCTACAATCTCCAGAAATTTAAATGCAATGTCAATTCCCATCTCTTATCCCCTTGACTCCAGTCCTTCCCTCATCCTTTCCACATCATCCCATCTATTTTGTTCTTTTCCTTTCTCACTCTACCTTCGCAACTGTTATCACACCTGTATTTCTATCCTTCTCTGACACCCCCTGTAACTGGTTCGTCTTTCTCTTCACTCTCCTCCTGCTTAAACTTTTACGCTTCTTTTATTTCTTCTCGAATTTGACCAGTTTTAATAATTTCTTGTAAATATGTGGTAAAAGCTAATTTTTGATTCTGGTTCTGTTTTTTTTTAACTCAGTGTTTTTGTTCTTGGGGGATCTTGGCTGATGCTTTGACTATGAGTTTACAGTTAATGAACAAAGTAAATAGCATGAAAGAAGAATAAATAAATAAGACATTTTTTGCTGTTGTTATTTTTTCATTGAGAAAACTGTTTTTCTCAACTAATGTGCAAAAAAGACAGATTCATAATTTTCCTAAAGATATTTGTGCAAAATTGAATGCAACAAACATGTCCAAAATCCTGTTGGTAGACACAGGATTTTTCAGCAGCTAACCTCTTGACCCAGGCGATTGATGTAGGTCTGCATATTGATTCTGAGGCCCTCATCAACAAACTCAGTAGTTCTTTTCTCATCAGAACGATCAGAATGAGTTTTCCGAGCTGCTGTACCTTCGTAATCACTCTTAGACTCATCTAACTCTTACTGAATCCTCTGCAGTATCATCAGATTGACACCCAAAGACTTTAAAATGTTTGTATTGGAGCTTCTGGTGCAAGTGCCAAGCAGTACAACATGTCGTTTCTAAATTTCTGGTGGAGTGACTTGCATCATGGTGCTCTTTTTCTCACAGATGGTGTCTAATTGACTTTATTATCGTGTGCAGTCGACAAAAAGGAAAAACAAACAATGCATGCGCAAAACTGAAATTATAAAATGGCGACAATTTATCTGTTGTGCCCTGTATACAAACTCCAGGATCCGAAGTATCTTTTGTTGATAATCCATAAAAAATGAAAATCACCCAATCAAAGATATTTGATTCTGTGAGTATCAGTATCTCCAAGTCCTCCTTATTAGCAACCAATAATAGGAGAAATATAAATATTTACCATTTAGGTATTAAAACAAGAAAAAATTAATGAATGTTACACAATGACAAACTGTAATCTGACCTGGCAGCTTGATTCCAGCCACTTCCTCACTGGGGGGTTGTGGCTTCCCTGTCTCTTCTACAAATATTTTCCTGGCTTCTGCTCTGACAAGCTTAACTCACTGATGCCCACCTCCACAAGTGGGCCTTCATACCGAAGTTTAAATGTGATTTTTTAACATTTCACCTGAAGCATGGCAATGAAGCCACTAAAACGTATGTAGCTACTGAGTGTGAGAGAATAAAAGAAAAAAAAATTATTAAAGAGAGAGACAGAGAGAAGAATAAAAATAACAGGAATTAAGAAAAAAGAATATAACAAATGACATTGCATTTCAATTTTTGAAGCTCAAACTTAACTGGAATGCAAGAAGCCAGAAGAGAAGTGCAAAGAGAAGAAACTGTTAGCATAGAACTTACACACCTAACAATTTCAACTGTAAAAAAATAAAACTGTCCAGGTGCAGCTCCAATATTTTATGTGATCTTTCAAATTAATTTTCTGCGACCTTGAAATGACATTCAATGCAGCCACATTTTTGTTAACGAATGTTATCAACACAAAATTAATTAAAACATGGCGACAATAATTATTAATGAACTGGATTACTGACTAATGTGGTGCATGTATTTAGCGATTAATGATATTAATCATTAATTTTATTGGCGAAGCAAAGTGTTGGATTAACATTTCAACAAGGATTAACTGATTTTTTTCCCTTATTAGGCAATTATATATATATATATATATATATATATATATCTGATTTCTGTTTATAAATCATCATCATCATTTATCCATCGTACCTAGATGGTGCATAGGGCAGCAACTTTTTTTTGCTGTTTCTGTAACAAACTGTTTTTTACGAGGCAGGGTTGTTAGCCCTGCACCCAACCCTCAAACCTGGAGGACCGGTGGACTATTCTTGGTCCTTACATTTACAGCACCTGGTATTCCCAAATGGTCACCCATTTAAGTACTGACCAGGCTCAATGTTGCTCTGTTTATAAATATTTGTTGCAAAATAAAATCCTTAGATAAAGTCCATCAAAGGATGCAACGCGTACGCTAATTTTCCTTTTCAGACAGAGCTACAACTGAGCCAGGCTCTGTCTTCGAAGACAGAGATGCAACTGAGAGATGATTTTTGGTCTCCACCTGACACAGCATGTGCCAAATAAAAGGTTGATGATAGGAGAAAGTTGTTTGATATATAGCACCTCTCTTATAGCGAGATGCCTTTGATATTGTGATTTAAAACCCATCACTGAGTATATATACACCAGGCCCTCGACAAGAATGGCAAAGCCCGAATTGTTGACATCTCCAAAGCATTTGACAGAGTCTGGTATGCTGGCCTTCTATGCAAGCTGTAGGTCTATGGTATAACTAGATAATTGTTTGACCTAATTCAGTCATTCCTTTCAAATCAAACAATGAAGGTAGTATTGAACAGACAAGCCTCCCAATAATATCACACGAATGCAGGTGTCCCTCAAGGCTCTATTCTGGGTCCTACACTTTTCCTTATCTATATTAAAGATCTCCCCAGTGTAATAAGATCACAAGTAGGCATATACGCCGACAACACTACGGTTTACTCTCGTCTCAACCAAAAATCTGCCGAGGCTGACAAAGCAAACCTCACTGCCAAGATTGAAAAGGATCTCCAATCCATGGTGGACTGGGGTAAGAAATGACTCATATATTTTAATGCTTCCAAAACGAAGTTGCTATCTATTAACCATCACAGACAATCATTCCTCCCGCCCATTAACATGAATCAAGCTTCTCACCCTGAAAGTAAAATACTGTGCCTCCTTGGATTAACTCTCACATCAGACCTTAAGTGGAATAACTATATAGAATACATAGCTTAATCCGCTGCTAAGAAAATCGGTACTCTCTGTAGGGCCAGGAAGTTTCTCCCGTCCAAAACAATCCTGCACATATACAAATCTACCATTTGCCCGTGCATTGAATGTTGCTGCCATATCTGATCGGGTGCTCCTGCTATCCACCTAAGTGTCCTTGACCAAATCCAACAGAGAATTTGCAATGTGATCAATACTGACTTGGCAGCTCGGATACAGTCACTTTCTCACTGATGCAATGTGGCTTCTCTGTGTCTCTTCTACAAATACGTTCACGGCTTCTGCTCCAATGAACTTAGCTCACTGGTACCCGCTATATGTATTTCCTCAAGTCACAAGATTAACAACAAGGTCCCAACATTTTAATGGGAAACCGATAAATTGTAAATGCAAATTCTACTCCAGCAGCTTCTTTTCTCGCACTTCCTGCCTGTGGAATTCCCTTCCGCATACTTGCTTTCCCGAGAGCTACAATCTTCAAGAATTCAAATGTAAAGTCAATACTCACCTCCTGTCTCACTAACTTACATCCTTTCTCCCATGCATTTTTCTTCGTCCACCCCACTCATCAGTATTATCTTCCTTCTCATACTCTCTTTCTGACACCCTCTGTAGCCTTTCACTCTTTCTCATAACATTCTTCTTATGTAACCCTCTGCACAACAGTGGCAGTAAAATGCCTTGCTTGAGGCCATATGATTATATAAAAAAAAATTTTTTTTAAATAGTACTTTTGTATTTGCAACCAAAATTTTTTTCTTAAGGGTTCTTGTAAGTTATGGATTAATAAATGATTTTTATTGCACTATTATTACTAGATAGGTGTCATGTAAGGTGTCTTCTCAGTGAAGTGGTAGTATGGCTAATATAGTAATTGATTTATGACAAAAAACACAATCTTGTACAGGGCATTGAAATTCATATATATATGAATATATATATATATATATATATATATATATTCTGATTTTAGTTCCACATACTCACACGGAAAGAAAGAAAAATACTGGATTTTAAAATTAAATACATATAGGCTAGGGTTAAATACGGACTTAGGTATTTTGAATCTTTATAAATATTTCAATAGTTAAATATTTTTTAGATACACTTAAAAATTTTTTCTTTAAACAACATTTAAATTAAAAGTATTATTACAGTTAGATTTACGTTTAAAAATATTCAGACTCTGTTGCTTTTTGCATCACGTGACAGACGCTTCTCGCGATGGACACTTTTTAGTTTAAATTTTAAAATCATTTGTTTCTGATGAAAGGCCGAGGCCGGTCTGAAATATCAAATATATATATATATATATAATAATAGAAATAAATAAATACTGTCAAAAAAAATACATTTTTAACTTACAACTTTTTAGTAGTTTTTCCTATATATATATTTAGATATATATACATATGTTCTGAAATTTATTGATATATATATATATATATATTATACTTTAGACCATGTACAAACTACAAGCTAGTAAAAAATTGTACATTATGTTTCAACATTGGAAGAACAATATGTCATCAGTCAGTTAATAATTATGGTAATAAACTTTTTTGTCTTTCTTTCATTCTAAAATGAGAAAGACAAAGGGAACAGATGCTTTTATCAAAATGCATTGTTAATAAAATTTAATTTTTCTCTCATATACTTTGTCTCATCATGTAGAATCGCTGACTGATGTCAATTCGGTCAGGTTTCAATCCTGGGTTAAAAGCAATCGGATGTCTAACCGTACTGATGATCTGTGATACAAGGAAACAGATCTGTCTGGAATGACTATATATATATATATAAATGAATAAGGAACAAAGAAAATAATTGTAATGTTCAAAACATTAATTTAAAACAGTGGTCAGTATAAAAATTGAGCAATGATTTTTTTTTTTTAATCATATCACCCCGAGCAAGGCGGTAACACCACTGATGCACAGAGGGCTATGTAAGAGTGAAAAGATTGGAAAAGAGAAAGCCGGAAACCACATCCTAAACAGGGAACAGGGGATGAGCCTCTTCAGCTGTTCAATAGATGTGGGTGGAGTGTGAACCGGTCGATAGTTTAGTCTATCTACTCCAATTGAAAATAAAAAAGTAAAAAGAAAAGAGTAAAAAGATTGAAAAAGAGAAAGCTGGAAACCACATCCTAAACAGGAAACAAGAGATGAGCCTTTTCACCTGTTCAATAGATGTGAAATTATAATTTAGAACATGTACAAACTACAAACTACTACAAAATTGTACATTTTGTTTCGACATTGAAAGAATAATGTCTCATCAGGTAGTTAATAATTATGGTAATAAACTTTTTTTTTAAAGAAAATTGAAAATTAAAACTCTTCCTTTTATTTTTGTAAATCTTTTTGTACGAAATAAAAGGATATTAAAAAAAATAGGGGGAAAAAAGAAAGAGGGCAGAAAAGCTGTGTCATTCTCTTTCCTCTTTATTTCTTGATTTCTCTTTTTGTTTTCTCATCTTTTCTGACCGCTTTCTTTTTTCCCCCTATTTTTTAATATCCTTTTATTTCGTACAAAAAGATTTACAAAAATAAAAGGAAGAGTTTTAATTTTCAATTTTCTTTTCATGGCAATTTTTATTTTTATGGCAATTAACTAGCTGTTAAGATCCAAAGTAGGCATATATGCTGAATCAAGTTTCTCTCCCAGAAAGTAAAACACTGCACCTCCTCGGATTAACTCTCACATCAAACCTTAAGTGGAATAACTATATAGAATCCATAGCTTAATCCGCTGCTAAGAAAATCGGTACTCTCTGTAGAGCCAGGAAGTTTCTCCTGTGCAAAACAATCCTGCACATATACAAATCTACCACTCGCCCGTGCATTGAATATTGCTGCCATATCTGGTCAGGTGCCCCTGCTATCCACTTAAGGATCCTTGACCAAATCCAACGAAGAATTTGTAATGTGATACACTTAATATTAATGCATTGACAGTCAGTTAAGTGCCATACGTGAAACACGCTTGGGCGATCATGTCTCGAAAGAGACATGACTGACTAGGCAGAAGATTATCCCGCAGTAGGTTGCCATTGCTTTCTTTGGTAGACTGGTTGCAAGCCATGACTATAGAACCCAATCTATCCTGTTATTTAACCCATAACTGGAATGAAGAGATGGATTAATACTTTTCCCAAGGGTATTTGTGCGTAAGTGAATGCAATTAATTCAACTGGAATTCAAACTCGGCTCCCCTATTTCTCGTTCTAAGCTGATATCCACTGCACCACAATGCACATCCTATAGGCTTTATTATTGCTATAGGTTTTATTATTAAGATGCTTTGAAAATCAGGTTGAGGGAATTGTCAGTGGTCAGGAATTAATACACTGGTAAAATATGGTTCTTGTATCAATAATTTTTGTTTTGGATTTCATATCATTGAATTTCGGAGGATATCAGAAGGAAGCTAAAAATTGTTCATGGTGACCTAGCAAAAACATGTTAAAATAACAAAAAAAAAAAAAAGAAAAAATGATGAAGATGTTTCAAATGCTGCCCCTCATTCTTTCTCACTCCCACCACATTCCAGACTTAGGAACAAATCCTTTTGGGGAGATAAGTACTTGTTTAACTGAGAAATAAGGTGATTATATTTAATTAATATCATATAATGCTCATTAAGTGACCTGACCGTATGTATTGAGATAAACGAGTTGATTTTCATTAATGTTCTTATTATTTGCTGAAAAAAAAAACAATAACAAAGAAAGCAAGAAAAGGAAAAACAATTTAAAAACAAAGAAGAAAGAAATAATGAATAACGAATAATTCCATTAATGTCTGGTGGATGTCAAATTTAAAATTAAAACTAAAATTAAAAAATAACAATCAACAATTTTAGAAGGCTTCCTTTTTAAGCTTGGATTTAGAAAAAATATTTTTCTGATTAGATAACTGTAGTATCATCAAGTAGAACCTAATTAAAGTGATTAACTTTAAGCCATAGGACTTACTGAGTGTGCCATATAGCTTTTACTAGTAGTATAACCAGGTGTTGCTCGGGTGTAATGAAAGCTTTAAAACTAATCCATTGTCCTGGAGCTCAGACTCTTTGGATGTTGGCACGAAAGACTAAAAAGCAATAGTTGTTTCCAGTTAAAGTGAAACAGTAGACCGGAAGAAAAATGAATGGATTTAAGTCAAATTTTGATTTCCTGGTATCGATATCAAAATTTTCTGCACTGTTGTAAGAACTGCAACCTTGAAACTTCTAAATATCATTTCTTATGTCTTTGTCTACGAGTGTATGAAATTTGATTAAAATCGGACCACTCCTTCTATAACCTGATTTTTTTGATTATCGATTTTCGATATTTATAGTGGGTACGTTGACACAAAACCTAGCTAAGAACACTCGCAGACGCTTATGGTATAACCAGGTATATTTTCCAAAAAATATGTTCAGCCGTTTCAAAGTTTATAGGTAACGGACACACACACACACACACACACACACACACACACACACACACACACACACACACACACAGACAAAGTTCCATTTATAAATAAGTTTAGATATTAAAGTAGTGATGTACTACCAATCAGAATTGTTATGTGTAAATAAAAATACAAAAACTAAACTAAAAGCTAAACTTATAGCAAAATATTTCATGGAATTTTCTGGAATTCTTTAAATGAAAAAAGCATTTTCATGATTATGTGATAAAAAGCAACAATAATAAGATGGAATAAAACTAGTAACAAAATAATAGTAATAATGAAGAAAGTATTGACCCAGAGTCATATCAACCTCTGTAGGTTATTTAATGTCAAAAAGGTAGGGTTTTAAAGTATTTTTTCAATTTTCAGTTAGAGTGAAAAGGTTGATTTAATCAGATTTTGATGAAATTTTTTTTAATTCTTAAAAATCTTTTTTTTTTATTTTAGAAAACTTAAGATATCTTCTAGTTTCATATTCAAAAATGTATTATGGCAATAATTTTTTCCCTTAAAAAATTTATCGTAATAATTTTTCCTTTCAAAAATATATTGTTGGTCATATTTTTCCTTCAAAAATGTATATTTTTTTATAAAGTCTGTTCTTATGTATATATTTTTATAAAAGTTTATTTTTATACTTTCATAGTGTTTTGACCCCAGTTTGGGGGTGAACTATTTGCCCATAGCTGAGACCCTAACAGGTGCTCCCACTCCAAGTTAGGGTGAACCTGGGAACAACAGCAATTAAGAGGTGGTTCCATGCTCCTCTCAACCTCCAAATCTTGCTGCTGGATGCAGTTTACCATCATGCCCAGGACCGAATGACGGGATAAAAAGTAACAATAATAAAACAGAATAAAATTATTAATAAAATAATAGTAATAACAAGAACTGTATTGAAGCAGTGTGTTTAATAAAAATCAACAATAATAATTTGGAGTGAAACTAGTAATAAAATCAGTGATTTATAAAATTAGTGTCATAAATGGACCCTAAATTAAAAATTATATATAAATATTAAAAACATGTCTTGATAAAGTCCCTTAGAGGATGAAATATGTTAGCTAAGATAAGTTTTCTTTTTGTCTTTATTTATTAATATTAAAGCATAAACTATTTGCTACCATCATTAGAGCTTATTCTTTTTTTTATTTAATTGAGTTAGTGCAGACATTCATGATTCTATAAAACCAGCCATCACGGTCCTGGATCAAGGTTGGAAGTCCATTAGGCAGACATTTTGTGTCATAACATAGCTGGTAAATATAGATGTTTGATGGGTGACCAACTTGTCTTTCTTCTCTGTTTGCATGAGAATGCAGAAATATCAGTGATTGGGTTCATAGACTTGAGGTTTAGTTGGATGTTGTCTCCTTCAGATGTTAAGTATAGCTCTCAACATCCGAGTGTAGGTCCCATCAAGCTTAGAGTCAAGGGTTTTAGTTAATGTTCAGGAAGTGGTACCATATATTAAAAACCACCTCTACATTGGTTCATAAGAATATTCGCTTGAGGTTGTCCGGTAGCTCATATTACATTCATTTTATTACCAGCCAAAATTTAAATTTTATCAAACCCAGAAATTATGAGTGAAATGGTTTTAACAAGATATCTGAATCAATTTCATGGCCTCCATATAATGTTGTCATACCCACTGACATGTAAATAATAACATTGCCAGATTGTAACATGTCAATCTTACTAGACATCTTAAAAAGGGTTTCATGTGAGGCCCTCAGGAATAAGAGATATAGTTAGCACCAAATGAAATAGCAACAACAACATAACAGAGGCAGCAAGATATAGAATAAATTATCCAAAATGCTTGATGGTGTACGTTAGCAAAACAGCCATTCTTCTTCATGTGCCATATCCCTTCAGGATATAGGTGATCATGAACTTCCACTTGTTTCTGTCTTGTCTTGGCTCTGTCTCTTGTCATTCCCAATAATTTTTCTCTTGGTATCTCTTCTAAGCCCCGCTCCGTCAATCATTTGCTCAGACCTAACAAGTATTTCTTGTGCTGCTTTCCCATGTCTCTCCTTCCATTTATCAGACCTGTGAGTATCAAGGTATCTAAGCCTTCCTTCCTCATTACAGGTCCCAGGGACCTCATTTGTCTCTTCCTGACATTTAGTATCAGTTTTCTTCTCATTTGTATTCATTCCAAAACCTCATCGTTGCGTACGTGCTCCGTCCATGTTATCCTCAGTATCCTTAAATCTTATAAAAGACCATCTAAGCATTGCAGAGATATGCTTTATAATAACACATTTAAACACACTGGTAGTTCACTGTAATACAGCTGATCACAATTGTGACATAATAATGCAAATTTGATAAGAAGAAAAATATATTTGCTAGAGAAAAATGCATTGACAGTGCACTAATCTCACAAATTTGACATAATAATGCAAATCCTATTAGAAAAAATATATTTGCTAGAGAAAATGCATTGACTGTTCATTAATCTCACAAATTTGACATTATGATGCAAGTTCGATTAGAAGAAAAATGTATTTGGTAGAGAAAAATGAGTTGACAGTTCATTAATCTCACAAATTTGATATTATGATGCAAGTTCGATTAGAAGAAAAATGTATTTGGTAGAGAAAAATGAGTTGACAGTTCATTAATCTCACAAATTTGATATTATGATGCAAGTTCGATTAGAAGAAAAATGTATTTGGTAGAGAAAAATGAGTTGACAGTTCATTAATCTCACAAATTTGATATTATGATGCAAGTTCGATTAGAAGAAAAATGTATTTGGTAGAGAAAAATGAGTTGACAGTTCATTAATCTCACAAATTTGATATTATGATGCAAGTTCGATTAGAAGAAAAATGTATTTGGTAGAGAAAAATGAGTTGACAGTTCATTAATCTCACAAATTTGATATTATGATGCAAGTTCGATTAGAAGAAAAATGTATTTGGTAGAGAAAAATGAGTTGACAGTTCATTAATCTCACAAATTTGATATTATGATGCAAGTTCGATTAGAAGAAAAATGTATTTGGTAGAGAAAAATGAGTTGACAGTTCATTAATCTCACAAATTTGATATTATGATGCAAGTTCGATTAGAAGAAAAATGTATTTGGTAGAGAAAAATGAGTTGACAGTTCATTAATCTCACAAATTTGATATTATGATGCAAGTTCGATTAGAAGAAAAATGTATTTGGTAGAGAAAAATGAGTTGACAGTTCATTAATCTCACAAATTTGATATTATGATGCAAGTTCGATTAGAAGAAAAATGTATTTGGTAGAGAAAAATGAGTTGACAGTTCATTAATCTCACAAATTTGACATTATAATGCAAGTTCAATTAGAAGAAAAATGGGATTATCTGAATTATGCTGACCAAAATATTCATTATTTTTGTAGGAGTTTGTTCCTATAGCAGATTTTTCAACCTCATGTACTACCCCCAATCCAGGGACAGGCTACCTGTTTATCCACTGCTGTTTTTCGTTTAACTTTTAGTTTTCATGTTGTTCTCACGAGTGATGTACAGGTCCAAAAATCCACTCAAAGTTACTTGGCACATAGGGGAACAGTTTTTTACGGACAGGGTTTCGAAGCCTGTAGGAAATCATTGGTGACCTCATAACGCAGTAGTCATTCTCCCTTCAACATGATTAACACCTTCAGTTGCAGGTTGCTGTTTGGAGATTTCCTTCACTTAGATGTGTTACCAGTAGACAGAGACGTGATTGAAATTTTTAAAAAAAGACGTTGGAAAAGACATTGGAAAAAGAAGCTATTCAACAAAACAAGACATTATTATACTACAGGATAGGGAATATGTTATGCAACCAAGAAAATTACAATTTACCACATCAAGGAAAATAATAATTAAAAATTAGTTCTCATTTAATCCAATATACATTGCTGTTCATTTTACCAGATTCCTAAGCAGTGTGACCCCCATGGCTTTAACTACCCCCTAAAGATGCTTGAAAAGAGAAATGGCTGAGGCACACACAGTTTCCTGGTTGATTTCTGCCCACTTCTGACCATCCAGGTTTTTGTGTTTTTGCACAAGCATTTGACTCAGGAATGGACCATATTGAGTCGTCCATAGGATTTAAATCTGGCAATGATTTTCAATCGTTATAGAAATTGCAGTGTTGCTCATTCCAGATCAATGGCACTTTTAACAATAATAATAATAATAATAATAATAATTAATTCACTAATTTTGCGTTGTATATGCATGCTGTCAAAATTTTATCAGAAATCTGTAAAATATAAGCAAATCATTAATACAATCACTATAACAGATCATTAAAAAAATACCTTAAAACCCTACCTTTTTGGCATTAAATAACCCACAGTGGTTGATATGCCCTCCTTGGCTTTAACTACCCTTCAAAAAAAGAAGTGGCTGAAGTACGCACAGTTTTCTGGTCGATTTATGCCCATGCACAAAGGAGAGCCCACTTCTGTCCATCCAGGTTTTTGTGTGTTTTTGTGCAAACATTTGACTTGAGGATGGACCATACTGAGTCGTCCATAGGATTTAAATCTGGCAATGATTTTCAATCGTTATAGAAATTGCAGTGTTGCTCATTCCAGATTGATGAAGATTGATTATTGTTTCACATTGTTTATGAATGCTGTTCAAAATATAATGATTCCAAACTGTCAAAACTTTATCAGAAAGCTGTAAAATATAAGCAAAACATTAATAAAATGCCCAAATTAAATTCAGAGAACAGTTGTATGCTGGTTAAAATTTGAAAATAAAGCCCGTTGCGAAATGTATTCCTCAACTTTTATACATTTTGTTGTTTGGGCAACAACCTCTCTTTTATTCATGTTTCACTTAAAATGACAGACAAGGTGTTATCATTAAGGTTTTTATGTAATTTTTCATGTGTTCTTATGATTATTTTCTTTTCAGAACTTAAATTATTTAAGAATTCTCCATTGTACTTTCAAGCATTTTCAGTTATACTTTTAGCCATTATCAAGAATTAATTTTGTTCTACTTGTAAATAAATATGTGTAAAGTTTATGTATACAGCATCATATGGATGTGTTATGAATGGGGTTTTTGTATTCTCATAACTATAAATGTCTTATATGCAGTTTAATTCATGGTCCGTAGACGAATGTGTGTGTGTGTGTGTGTGTGTGTGTGTGTGTGTGTGTGTGTGTGTGTGTGTGTGTGTGTAGCACATGGAGAAATGTGTGAAACAATAGAAAAGGCAATTGTTACTCACGGTTGACTGGAAGTGAACATTTTATTTACACGGAGAATATTACAACATACAGAATCATAGTCTAAGTATTTGAGTTGTGTGTCACAACCATTAGGACAGGAGAATATACACATGTCCTTATTACTTGATGGTCATATTCCAAGTCTGTCAAGTTTGGCGTGTCTCATGCCTGAATGTCACATTGATTACATGACTCTTGTGAACTCACTTCAACAGAGGTAAAAAGGGAGGTACTAATTTGAAACAGGAAAGAGTTATTTCCCTTGGAATATGTTTTTATTTGTCCTAACAGTATATTAAGTTCCAAACACGGCAAGCATATTGTTACCATGTTCCTAATTGATGTTATTAAGTGTAGGATTTCTTTTTTATATTAGTAATGCTTCCATTATTTTTAATCATCTTTTGCATGTGGATGATGCAATTATGTATGTATGATCAATGATAATATTACAGATAGGTCCTGGAAGATCTCTATGTGTGTTTAGATGAGATCAGATGGAACTGTTGTGGGGAAGGTGCAATGTTAATCTTCTCGTAAATTTTGTAGTGGTGTGGCCAATGTAATTGTTTACAGATTTTAATAGTTGAGAAACACAGTTCTTCAAACAACATATAAATTTGTAAGTAACACTAGTTCTCTGCAGTTTAGATTTTGCAGGTAAATTATTATTATTGACGATAAGGTTGGCAGTTTTGAATTTTTTGTTATAGATAATTTAATTTTTTTGTTTGAGTTATTCAGTGTTACATAATTTCAGATGTTATTGGGAATTGAAGATTCATCCTGTCTACAGTTATTATACATTTGGGTTTTTTAAAAACATTAATATTATTGTTTTTCTCTACGTGTTTGTAGTTGCCATTGGTTAAATTACATAGAAAAAGTTTGGCAGGGTAGTCAAGTGAATAATTTGGAAAGCTATTGTTGACAAGCATTTTGTGGAATTCTTCAAGGAAAAGTGGTTTAGAAGAATTTTCATATGCTCTGATGAGGAAATTTTGAAAAAGACAAATTTTGTATCTAAAAAGATATTGACTAATAAAATTAAGATGACAAAAATTTTTGCTTCTGGGTTTTTCATATACTGAAGTAATGAAAGTATTATTTCTAGAATGCACAAAAATATTAAAAAACAAAGCACATTAAAATAAGATAAACAGCACACATTAAATAAAATAAACATCCCATATTAAATAAAAAACAGCCACACTAAATAAAATAAACAGCCCACATTAAACAAAATAAACAGCCAACATTAATAAAATAAACAGGCCACATTATATAAAAAACAGCCAACATTAAATAAAATAAACATCCCACATTAAATAAAATATAATAAACAGCCTACATTAAATAAAGTAAGCAGCCAAGATTAAATATAATAAACAACACTCACTAAATAAAATAAACAGCCTACATTAAATAAGATAAACAGCCCACACTAAATAAAATAAATATCCAACATTAAATAAAACAAGCAGCCCACATTAAATAAAATAAACATCTCACATTAAATAAAATAAACTGCCCACATTATATTAAATAAACAGCACACATTAAATAAAATAAGCAGCCAAGATTAAATAAAATAAACATCCTACATTAAATAAAATAAACAACCTACATTAAATAAAAGAAACAGCCAACATTAAATAAAATAAACATCCCACATAAATAAAATAAACTGTCCTGATTAAATAAATATAACAGCCCTCATTAAACAAAATAAACAGACCACATTAAATAAATAAAATAACCATCCTACATTAAATAAAATAAACAACCCATATGAAATAAAAGAAACAGCCAACATTAAATAAAATAAGCAGCCCACATTAAATAAAATAAACATCTCACATTAAATAAAATAAACTGCCCACATTATATAAAATAAACAGCACACATTAAATAAAATAAGCAGCCAAGATTAAATAAAATAAACATCCCACATTAAATAAAATAAACTGCCCTCATTAAATAAAATAAACAGCTCACATTAAATAGCAGCCCCCATTAAACAAAATAAACAGCCCACATTAAATAAAATAAACATCCTACATTAAATAAAATAAACAACCTACATTAAATAAAAGAAACAGCCAACATTAAATAAAATAAACATCCCACATAAATAAAATAAACTGTCCTGATTAAATAAATATAACAGCCCTCATTAAACAAAATAAACAGACCACATTAAATAAATAAAATAACCATCCTACATTAAATAAAATAAACAACCCATATGAAATAAAAGAAACAGCCAACATTAAATAAAATAAGCAGCACACATTAAATGAAATAAGCAGCCCATATTAAATAAAATAAACAGCACACATTAAATTAAAAAACAACCCACATTAAATAAAATAAAAAGTCCAAATTAAATAAGTAGCCCACATTAAATAAAATAAACAGGCCACATTAAAAAAAAATAAACAGCCACATTAAATACAATATAGCCCACATTAAATTAATAACCTACATTAAATAAAATAAACATCATATATTAAATAAAATAAATATCCCACATTTGATAGAATAAAAAATCATACATTTTATAAAATAAACAGCACATATTAAATAAAATAAACATCAAAAATTAAATATAATAAACTGCCCATATTAGATAAAATAAACAGCCTACATTAAATAAAATAAGCAGCCAACGTCAAATAAAATAAACAGCACACATTAAATAAAATAAACAGTCCACATAAAATAAAATAAACAGGCCATATTAAATAAAATAAACAGCACACATTAAATACAAAAAGCAACCCACATTAAATAAAATAAACAGATCACATTAAATAAAATAAACAGCCCACATTAGACAAAATAAACTCACCCATATTAAATTAAAGAAAATCCCACAGTAAATAAAATAAGTATTCCACATTAAATAAAATAAACATCACGATTTAAGTAAAATAAACAGCACACATTACATAATATAAACATCCAAAATTCAATATAATAAACTGCCCATATTAAATCAAATAAACAGCCGACATTAAATAAAATAAGCAGCCCACATTAAACGAAATAAACAGCCCACTTTAAATAAAATACCCAGCCCACATTAAATAAAATAAACATTCCACATTACAGAGAATAAACATCATGCATTAAATAACATAAGCAGCCCACAATAAATAAAATAAACAGCCCAGATTAAATTTAAAAAACAAACAGCCGACATTAAATAAAATAAACATCCCACATTAAATAAAATAAGCAGCCAACATTAAATAAAATAAACATCCCACATTAAATAAAATAAACAGCACACATTAAATAAAATAATATCCAACATTAAATATAATAAACCTCCCACATTAAATAAAATAAGCAGCCCACATTGAATAAAATGTCCAGACCACATTAAATAAAATAAACACACCACATTAAATAAAAGTAACAGCCCACATTAAATAAATGTAACATGCTACATTAAATAAAATAAACAGCCCACATTAAATAAAATAACCAGCCCACATTAAATGAAATAAACATTCCACATTACAGAGAATAAACATCATACATTAAATAACATAAGCCGCCCACATTAAATAAAATAAACAGCCCACATTAAATAAAATAACCAGCCCACATTAAATAAAATAAACATTCCCCATTACAGAGAATAAACATCATACATTAAATAACATAAGCAGCCCACATGAAATAAAATAAACAGCCCACATTAAATAAAAAAAACAGCCAACATTAAATGAAATAAACAGTCTACATTGGATAAAGTAAACACCCCACATTAAATAAAATAAACAGCCCCCATTAAATAAATTTAACTGCCCACATGAAATAAAATAAACAGTCCACATTAAATAAAATTAACAGTCCACATCAATGAAAATAAACAACCCATATTAAATAAAATAAACAGCTCACATTAAATAAAATAAACATCCAACATTAAACACAATAAACCTCCCATATTAAATAACATTCCACATTTAATAAAAAACAGTCTACATTAAATAAAATAAGCATCCTACATTAAATAATATAGGCAACCCACATTAAATAAAATAAACAGTCTACATTAAATAAAATAAACACCCCACATTAAATAAAATAAACAGCCCTCATTAAATTAAATTAACTGCCCACATTAAATAAAATAAACAGCCCATATTAAATAAAATAACCTGCCTACATAAAATAAAATAAACTGTCCACATTAAATAAAATGAACAGTCCACATTAATTAAAATAAACAGTCTACATTAAATAAAATTAACAGTCTACATTAAATAAAATTAACAGCCCACATTGATGAAAATAAACAGCCCACATTGATGAAAATAAACAGCCCACATTAAATAAAATAAACAGCTCACATTAAATAAAATAAACATCCAACATTAAACACAACAAACCTCCCATATTAAATAAAATAAACATTCCACATTTAATAAAAAACAGTCTACATTAAATAAAATAAACATCCTACATTAAATAATATAAGCAACCCACATTAAATAAAATAAACAGCCCAAATTAAATAAAATAAGCAACCCACATTAAATAAAATAAACAGCCCACATTTAATAAAATAAACAGTCTACATTAAATAAAATAAACATCCCAGATTAAATAAAATAAGATATGAGCAAACTGAGAAAGATATGAACAGATTGAATATAGATAGATATATAAATAGATAATTAGATAGATATAAGCAAACTGAAACATATATGAACATAGATAGATAGATAGATAGATAGATAGATAGATAGATAGATAGATAAGGTAAAATAAGATAGATAGATAGATAGATAGATAGATAGATAGATAGATAAAAGATAAGTAGTATAGATAGATAGATAGATAGATAGATAGATAGATAGAATAAAAGAAATATGATAGATAGATAGATAGATAGATAGATAGATAATGAACAATAGATAGATAGATAGATAGATAGATAGATAGATAGATAGATAGATAGATAGATTTTTTCTTTAAAAGCATTAGGGAAGGTACAGTGCTAATAGTGCATTTGTTCTATATGCACTGCAACCAGATGTAACCACTTTGTTCACATCTTTTTAATATCACTCCAGATCATGAATGTCTAAAAAAGGTTTTTCTCACTAACTTATGTGAGAATTAATGGGGAGGGGTTCAATTTTTCTATGTACATTCATTGTAAATTGATCCTCTTTATGGAAGCCAAAACAAATATGCTCATACAATGTGATTTCTTAATAGGTAAGAAATCATTCTTTCTTTGAAATTCCTAATCTGACGCACTAAACTCTAGGGGCCCCGGTGATGCTTGGTAAATTGGCTTTGGGCCAAACACACATCCTATAAAACTAACAGCAACACATGAAAAAGAAACTCCAGATTACAAATTAAAAAATTAAATTTTATGTTTTGGTATAAAGATGTTAATAAACATATTTGTTTTGGCTTATGTCGGGTGATCAATTTACAATGAATTTAAATAGCAAAGTATCCCTTCACCCACACACCCACTATTAAACTTTATAAAATTTAATTAAAAAATAAAATTTATATGGAATGCTTAATCTATAGCAATATGAAAATTTAAAAAAGAATGCTTATTCATGTGTGGTCATTGGGTCACATATCTGATAGAATACAGTGGTGTTCAGAACACTTGTCTGTTCATATCTGGAACAGGTCCTTTCCTCGTAATCTATCTTTTGATTTACTCTGAATAACCTCCCTTTGTTGTTGACACTTCATTATAAAATGTAGCCATCTTGTTAGTTCATTCAAGCCTTCTAAGTTGGAAAAAGCAAGGATCCACTTCTTTGTCTCATTGCTAAATATCTTGAAGAAATGTCTTATTACTGGTATGCCACAATGGCTAACAGAAAAGAAGGTTATTGAGTAAGTACTTAAACATTCCAGTTGAATTCCTTGCATTCACTTTTGTAGTATAATGAATACTGACTTGGAAAAAATAATCAGAAACCCAAGTTCAAATTCCAATTGAATTCCTTTCATTCACTTACACACAAATACCCTTGGGAAAGGTATTAATCTATCTCTTCCCTCCAGTTATGGGTTAAATAATAGGACAGATTGGGTTCTATAGCCTTGGTTGGCAACCAGTCTACCGCAGAAAGCAATGATAACCTACTGCGGGATAATCTTCTGCCTAGTCAGTCATGTCTCTTTCGAGATATGATCACCCAAAGCATGTATCATGTATGGCACTTGACTGACTGAACATAATAGTTGGAAACAATTAAAGCTTCTATTGAGCATAAAGTGGGTGATCGATTTTCTATTGTGATGAAGTAACAAACTGATCCCCCACTAATTACTACTTATTAATATCATGATATAATCCATCTCTTCTAACTCCAGCTATGAGCTAAAGGGCAGGATTGGGTTTTATATTTATGAAAGATATTAATCCATCACTTCCCTCCAGTTATGGGTTAAATAATAGGACAGATTGGGTTCTATAGCCTTGGTTGGCAACCAGTCTACTGCAAAAAGCAATGATAACCTACTGCAGGACAATCTTCTGCCTAGTTAGTCATGTCTCTTTTGAGACATGATCACCCAAAGCGTGTGGCACGTATAGCACTTAACTGACTAACTTATACAAAAATTTACTATGATAACTACCTTTTATGTATAGGCAGTAGTGACAAGAATATTTTACTCTAAACCACATGTTTATCAACTGTGAGATATTTTTTAAGTGAAGATCTCATGTAATAATAATAATAATAATAACAAAGAAAATTGTACAGAAGAAAGTTGTGCATGTAATGTTTATTTACATATTTATATTTGGACTATTGTCTTCATCTTTGTTGTTGTTATCACAATGTTTCAGCCATTGTGCCTTTTATCCTTCCTCAGGTATATATCAATCATGGTAACCAACACTTTATTTTAATTTACTAGAGTAAACTGTTCTCATTCCACTGCACACGTTTAGGGATGTTGACTACTTCTTATTTTTATTTAGTCAACTGCAGTTGAGTCAATGTGAATGAACCTTTCTGCAGCTGCATAGTAAGTGCTTTACCAGGGCAACATAGAGTTATGAATTCAGAGTTTTCCTTCTCCTAGATTGGTTGCTACCCAAGGCTAATCTGTTCTGCTATTTATCCATAACTGAGAGAGGGTTTGAGTTTTTTATAACGGCACATCAACCTCTGTAGGTTATTTAATGCCAAAAAGGTGGTGTTTTAAGGTATTTTTTTCAATCTTTGTTTATAGTGAGAAAGTTGGCTTAGTTAGATTTTAATGAAAATTTTTTGTTTTTATTCTTTTTTATTTTAGAAAACTGAAAATGTCTTCTAGTTTTGTATTCAAAAATGTTGTTTCCAATCAGAGGCCTTGCTGCCAGATACAGTTTACCGTCATGCTCAGGACCAACTGAGAGAAGGAAGAGAAGAGATAGATTAATACTTTTCCGAAGCACATGCGTGAATGTAATGAACTCAACTGAAATTCAAACTTGGCTCTTTGATTCCTCAGTCTGTCCTGCTATTTATCAATAGCTGTGGTGAGAAGAGCTGAATTCATACTTTTCCCAAAGGTATTAGTGCATAAGTTAATATAATGACCTCAACTAAAATTCTAATATGTTTCTTCAATTTCTCAATCTGAGCAGCAATCTGTTACTCGAAAATGCCTTCTACTTTTATTTAATACTGTTCAGTTATTGCTTGCTTGTTTCCACTGAGTGCAAGTGCCCATTGGATGACCTAGATATTGAACCCACAACCACTATGTTACCAAATTCACAAACTGACAAGTCTATTCACTGCACTATTGTCTCATATGATAACAATAACAAAGATGAAGAATGCTCAGTCAGTTAAGTGCCATACGTGAAACACGCTTGTGCGATCATGTCTCTTTCGAGACATGACTGACTGTGCAGAAGATTATCCTGCAGTAGGTTGCCATTGCTTTCTGCGGTAGACTGGTTGCCAGCCAAAGCTATAGAACCCAATCTGTCCTGTTATTTAACCCATAACTGGAAGGAATAGACAGATTAATACCTTTCCCAAGGGTATTTGCATGTAAGTGAATGCAATGAAGTCAACTGGAATTCGAATTCGAACTTGGCTCCCCGATTTTGCGTTCCGAGCTGATATCCACTGCACCACAACACACATCCTAAAACACTAGCTCGAATATAAATAGCGTAAATAACTCCTCATCCCAGAAATTCAAATAGCTTAGTGGTCATTGATGGTGGAAGGAAGATTGGTGTGCCAAGATCAAATTCAAACTGAGGCTGTGACATTCCAGATGTTAAGTATAAGTTTCCTTTTTAATTGCATCCTCTCCAAAACCTTGTTGTTGCTCACATGTTCAGTCCATGATATTCTCAGCATCCTTCTGTAGAACTACATTTCTTCATCTTTGAGAAGATTGTCCAGGATTTTCTGCCATAAAGGAGGAGAGATATCATGAAACAGTTCAGTACTCTTTTCTTTGTTTCCCATGAAATCTTCCTGTCTCTCAATACTCTACTCAGTATTTTGGAATGCATCCTGTGACAAGTACCCGTGAAAAGGATTGAATCCATCTTTTTCACTTTCGGCTAGGATCTAAGATCAGGACAGACTAGGCTCTCTAGCTCTGGTTGGCAACCAGTTTAGGAGAAGAACAGTTCAGAAACCAAAACCACATGGACATAGTGCTAAACTTTACCTCATAAAATTCAATTTGCTTCAGAAACAACTAGTGTAGTGAGGCTGTGACCATATACTCCACTGGTGTGTTGGTAGGGTTAACATAATGTGTATTGGCAGTCCTACTGTTAATATGTCAATTTGTAGATGGTGTAGCAGATTGTGACCAGGAATGAAAAAACTGAGATTTGAGTTCAGATTCTAGTTCGGTTTACTGCATTTACTTTTGCACAAATATTCTTAGAAAATTATGAATCCGTTTATTCTCCTTTCAGCTAAGGGTTCTTTAGTTTCTATTAGCAACCAGGACAATTTTAAAACAAAAATTACTTAGACATCGAGCTAACAACTTGTCCCATGACATCCAAATTGCCGTCCTGTGAATATCAGATTCTTCAACCCCTTCTTCCTCATAAATAAAACACTATGCCTCCTTGGCCTCACACTCTCAGCGGACCTCAAGTGGAATGACTACGTTGAATCCATTACTAAATCCACTGCTATGAAAGTCAGCTCTCTGTGCAGGGCCCGGAAGTTCTTTCCACCTGAATCTATCCTGCACATATATAAATCTACCGTCCGCCTGTGTATTGAATACTGCTGCCACATCTGGTCGGGTGCCCCTCCTATTCTCCTCGGGCTTCTTGACAAAATAAAACGGAGAATCTGTAATGTGATCGATACCGACTTGGCTGATCGCCTGCAGTCACTCTCTCACTGGTGTGACGTGGCTTCCCTGTGCTTCTATAAATACTTTCACAGTTTCTGCTCTGATGAACTTAAATCACTGGTGACCCTAGGTGTGAATTTGCACAAGATACTAATTTAGCAACTAGGTTCCACCCTTTTACAGTGAAACCGATGAAATGTAACTGCAATTTCTACTCCAAGAGCTTCTTTTCTCGCACTTCCAGCCTGTGGAATTCCCTTCCGCATGCTTGCTTCCCTGATGGCTACAACCTCCAGGAGTTTAAATGTAAGGTCAATAGACACCTCCTAACACGCTAACTCGCACACATTCTCTCCAACACTCTTCCTATGTACCTCCTTATTCGTCTATCACCCTCCTTCTGACATTTCCTATATCCAATCGCTCTATATAACTCTAGTGGCAGTGGAATGGGGTGATATGATTAAAAAAAAAAATTAAGTGTCCCAGAATCTTAAGCTGTGTCTTCCAGATGTTCAACTGTTACCCTACAATTAATATTAAAAATAGTGACCTTCAAAAAACCGAAAATTTGACATAAAACAAAACTGCTAGTAAAAGTCATGTTATGGTTCATCAGCAAGCAAAAAACAGAGTAAGAAAATTAGGGTGAAAGAGTGGAATTATCTAAATGTCATGTACGTTAATCAAATTTATGTACATTAATCTAATTTATGTTTAGGTTTCAGCAAGTGAATGTGTTGAATATGGGATGAGAACGGTTCATTTATAAAGGGGAATATTTCAGTATTCTTGAAAAAAGGTTGTAAAAAGTTCTGGTAGCCACATTTTTGATCTTCTTCTTTTATGTGCCATGTCCCTTCAGGACATACGTGATCATGACCCTCCACATTTTCCTTCTAGCTCTTAACAACTTTTCTCTTGGTGTCTCTTGCAAACACTACTCTGCCATCCACTTGTGTAAGCCTATCAAGTATGCAAAGCATTGTCTCTCTTTCCCTCTAGCTATCCTATGAGTATAAGATTCTCCAAGCCCTCCTTCCTCATTATGTGTCCCAGGAATTTCAGCTGTCTCTTCCTGATGTTAAGTGTAAGTTTTTTTTTAACTGCTTCCTCTCTAAAACCTCGTTGTTGCTCACATGTTTGGTCCATGATATCCTCAGCATCCTTCAGTAGAACAACATTTTGGTTGCTTCAAGTCTTTCCTTCCTCTTTGAGAAGTTTGTCCAGCAGTCGCTGCCATAAAGGAGGAGAGATATCATGAAACAGTTCAGTATTCTTTTCTTCGTTTCAAATGAAATTTTCCTGTCTCTCAATACTCTACTCAGCTTCTGGAATGCACCCTTGGCCATGCCAATACGCCTTCAGATCTCAGTGTTGCACTTTCTGTCCTCTATTACAACACTTCTAAGGTAATTAAATTTCAACCTGTAATTGGTATTTTAGGCTCCTCTTTTTGCTGAAGGAAGAAGGAGTAGAATGAGGATGGATTTAGTTTTCTTGTAGTTTATGTTTAGTCTTTTCTTCTCACTTTCCTTTCCTTTCATCTGTCGGAAGTCTTGTAGTTTCCTTTCCATGTTTTCTATCAGCACCATAGCAGTATCTGACTACCGGGCACACCAGGCACAGGTCTGGACCGATCCATGTAACCATAGTGAAAATCCGGGCAAGGAAAAATGTCTTTGTCAGAAATCAAACTAAACAATTAACAAAGAAAGAAAGAAAGAAAGAAAAACAAAGAAAACATCTGAATGAACGCAGTAAAAATCTATTTATTGATTAATTTTGGGAGAAAAGACTGGTTATACTCAGAAAGTTTGAACACGATTTCCTACTTTTGTTCACATTCTGTGCTTAATTTCCATTGGAATAGCCGAAAAAATCTGCAAAAATCATAGTTTCTGGAAATGGATGACACTAATGACGTTATCACATTGTCAACTAATAAATTCGGGCAGTTTTCTCTGTGCTCAGTGTATTTTTAACATCAGCTACGGCCCTGATCAGCACTGTGTCATCTTCATATTCTATATTGTTCAGACTGTGGCCACCAATGACAAATCCTGGAATGAAGCAGCTTAAGTGAAACTTGCTTCTCACCAATGAAATTTGAATGTAGTTTGCTACAATGTGTGCAGTATGGTAAGTTTAAGCCGCGAGAGTTAGAACTTTTGGAAATAAGGAATAGGTAGAGCATTAAGAAGTGGGCAATAATTGTTTAAGTACAGGAATGCAAAGAGAGTCAGTCAGTTAAGTGCCATACATGAAACATGCTTGGGCGATCATGTCTCGAAAGAGACATGACTGACTGGGCAGAAGATTATCCCGCAGTAGGTTGCCATTGCTTTCTGCGGTAGACTGGTTGCCATCCAAGGCTATAGAACCCAATCTGTCCTGTCATTTAACCTATAACTGGAAGGAAGAGATGGATTAATACCTTTCCCAAGGGTATTTGCGCATAAGTGAATGCAATGAATATCAACTGGAATTCGAACTCGGCTCCCCGATTTCTCATTCCAGTTCTCGTTCTCGTTGGGCCACTACGCACAGTGAGAGTAGAAAGTAAAAATTGAGAAGCTCCAGCTCATATATGACAGCATTAGTTTATTTTCACTCTCAGCTGGCTCTTGTAAAGGTACAGTATAGAAGTAGGATTCAGGATCACATATATGAGCTCCACTTGACTGTATATATGAGTTACACTTGACTTTATATATGAGTTACACTTGACTTTATGTATGAGTTACACTGAAGGTTGATTTAGTAAGATTTTGACAAAAATTTTTGTATTTTATTTTAGAAAACAGAAGATGTCTTCTAGTTTTGTATTTAAAAATCTATTGATGGTAATAATTTTTTCCTTCAAAAATGTATTAGGGCAATAATTTTTTTCCTTCAAAAATGTGTTATAGTAATAATTTTTTTCCTTCAAAAATGTATTGTTGGTAAAAATTTTCCTTAAAAAATGTACATTTTTCTATAAAAGTCTATCTTTATGTATATATTTCTATAAAAGTGTATTTTTATACTTTCATAGTGTTTTGACCCCAGTTTGGGGGTGAACTATTTACCCATAGCTAGGACCTGGGAACAACAGCAATTAAAAGATTGTTCCATGCTCCTTACAACCTCTCAATCAGGGGCCTTGCTGCTGGATACAGTTTATCATCATACCAAGGAACTTGATATGTATGAGTTTCACTTGGCACTAAGAGTCAACGGAACAGAAAATAAAAAAGGGCGAACTTTTATCTTGGGTTACCTATCTTCAGCTCCTCTACCATTTGAGGTTTTTTTTTTACCCTATTTGCTTCGTTTTTTTACCCCTGTGGGGGATTTGGTATTTGTTGGGTTGTATGTGCGAACTTTTATCTTGGGTTACCTATCTTCAGCTCCTCTACCATTTGAGGTTTTTTTTTTACCCTATTTGCTTCGTTTTTTTACCCCTGTGGGGGATTTGGTATTTGTTGGGTTGTATGTGCTTCCGTATTTTACGGGTCTAGCTCTCTAGATTATTTCCCCCACAAATACAACACTCTGTTTTACAATCGCGCAAAGTGAAAGAAATAATTCACAACGGACATTAAACAACAAACAATTTATTATGTGAAAAATAAAATGGTACGTGGAAACAAATAAAATACATGATGCGAAAATTGCCTTTTGGGAAATAAAACTTGGCAAGAAGTTAAATTTGTTCAAAGATGTGTATAAGTTTACATTAGCAGAGTCCGTAAATAAGTCTTTCCTACTTACATTTAGTTCATTTCAGGTAGCGACAGCGTGTCGCGTTGCTGAAAGAAAGTTCGTCGGTTTTTTCTTGTCAAGCTCCTCGGCGCTAGGTCATGAACTTTGGCGTGGAAGAAATGACTTGGCCGGACAAAGTATCGGTGGCATGCGGACTTAATGGCTAGCTTGGTGACTGACCTTTTTTTTTCTAACTGTGTGTATTATATACGTTAATAGGGGATCAACGAATCTTCCTAACATTAGGGTGTGAAAACATTTATTGACCAATCAGATTTATTATTTTACTATTTTGTTTTGGGGCCTAAATATTTTTGTGTTAATTTACTTCCGATCCTATTTTTCTAGAATGTTCTTATTCTAAGTTTTTAGCTGATTGGTTGAGAAATATAAAAATGTAATCTAAATTCTACTGCCGTTTTGATCCAATTTTTCTAGAATGTTTTATTGTGATTTCCTATTGCTTATTTTAATAGAAAGAAAAAAAAATATGTATCCCATACCCCCTATTCAAGTTATACCATCCTGCTTTCTGATTTTGTTTTTCTTTCTCTTAACACATTCGCTTCTTTTTTAATTCTCTTCAATTTACTCTTTCTTTTTTCTATTTGCTTTTATTTATCTTTCTCTTCCCGTGTCTGCTTCTCTTTTTTCCCTCTTCTCAATTTACTCTTTCTTTTTTCCATTTGCTTTTATTTATCTTTCTCTTCCCGTGTCTGCTTCTCTTTTTTCCCTCTTCTCAATTTACTCTTTCTTTTTTCTATTTGCTTTTATTTATCTTTCTCTTCCCGTGTCTGCTTCTCTTTTTTCCCTCTTCTTTCAATTTGCTTTCTTTCTCCTCTCTACTTTTATTTATCTTCTTCTTACATTATTTGCTTTTGTCACTCTCTTTTACTTTAAATCCCTTATTTTTTTTACCTTTCTTTATCTTTCTTTTCTCCTTGTTAAATCTTTCTCTCTTTTTTTTTTCTCTCGTCTATTGATTTTAATAGCATGGCTTCGACTGTCCATTCCAACATGGATAAAGGTTAACAAGCTTAATTGGTCACCCAAAATAATACTTCACATTATCCAGTGCATTAAGTCTATTGAATTACTTTGTTTTATTTAATTAACCTCACAAACAAAGAATCACTCACCTACAGCAAATATATATATATATATATATATATATATATATATATATATGTATAAACATGTATATTATCCCTCACTAGGAGCGACA
>JBBBDQ010000272.1:3535000-3630000 GCA_037127315.1 Ascarosepion bandense | reverse complement strand
GCCCTTAGCTCATCAGGTTGATGACCTGACAAAGACGTAGAGCACCGAAAATTTGTTCACAACTTCACTGACAGCTAATGGCTCAACAATCGACAAATAACCAAATAGTTTCATTATATATATATATATATATATATATATATATATATATAATGAATTAATGTTAGAAACTATGAATTTTTAATTTCTACCTCAGTCTGAACTAAGGTAATCACTGTGAGTGTTTGTGTCCCAAATCTGGGAGACTGGATCCAAAATGAATAAATCTTGCATCCTAGGTTCAAAGTAAACTCAGCTTAATGACTAGGTACAAAATTAACAAATCTTGGCTCATGGGACCAAAATTAGAAAAATATTTAGGACTATAGCAAAATTAAAAAATTCTTAGAGCCTGGCACTAATCTATATTAAGCCTGTAACCTAGGTACAAAATAAAAAAAATCTATAGGTGTGGGACTAAAATTAGAAAATCTTTAGGTCTGGAACCAAAAAGAAGCAAACCTTGGATCCTAGTTCCAAAGTAAGTCAAGCTAAAAACCTGGGTTCAAAATAAGAACATCTTGAGTCTGATGTCTCAAATTAGTAAATGTTATGTTCTGTGGCAACTGTGAATTGCTTGTCAGATTTCATATACTAACTTTTTAAACCAGACAGAAAATTTTCATCAACGAGATGGGCACAACAGTATCTTCCTTGATCTCAATTACTGCCTTTTTTTTTTTTTAATCGTGTCACCCCAAGCAAGGCATTCCACTGCCACTATAGTGCAGGGGGTTACATAGAGGGATTAGGTATAGGAAATGTCAGAAGGAGGGTGATAGACGACTTAGGATGTACATAGAGAGAGAGTTGGAGAGAGTAGGTGTGAGTTAATGTGTTAGGAGATGTCTGTTGACCTTACATTTAAACTCCTGGAGGTTGTAGCCGTCAGGGAAGCAAGCATGTGGTAGGGAATTCCGCAGGCGGGAGGTGCGGTTGTCTGTGGTGGTTAATTGACAGCAGCTTCGTTTTGGAAGAATTGAATTTTACGAGCGATTTCGTACCCCAATCCACCATGGATTGGAGGTCCTTCTCAAGCTCGGCAGCGAAGGTCGCCTTGTCACCTACACCAGATTTTTGATTGAGGCGAGAGTAAACTGTGGTATCATTGGCGTACATGCCTACTTGTGATCTTATGGTATCGGGGAGATCATTGATATAGATTAGAAAGAGCGTAGGACCTAGGATAGAGCCTTGGGGTACACCCACATTTGTAGGGTAGTTCTGGGAGGCATGTCTGTTTAATACCACCTTCAGTGTGCAGTTAGAGAGGAATGACCGGATTAAGTCCAACAAAAGTCCAGTTATGCCATAGCTTCGCAGTTTCCGTAGAAGGCTGGCATGCCATAATCTGTCAGATGCTTTAGAGATATCCAAGGTGATGGTTCCTCTTTGCTTTGTATCAGAGCAATGTAGCCATGAAAAATCTCTTTACATACAAACATACATTTTATGCATATATGTGTAAAAATAGTTATATACTACCAGCCATAATGATTCGACCACCTCAGCATTGTAAAAAATGATGTATTTCATACTAATTTTAGTATTTATTGCCAAGTGAGTAATTGTAAATGAAAACAGAATGGTTCTTTTGTTATTATTAATTTGCAAAATTTTACAAGGTAAGGAAGCAAAGATGAATTCATCCGAATTACTCTAAATTTTCTTCATTCTTTCACTGATGAAACTGCAATTATTAAATATTTATAAATTTATTTGATGCACGTGTTATTGTGCAGTATTAACAAATGTTGGAGAAACTTTGTCTTTATTTTCACCTGAAATTAAAGCCAAAATACGACGTTTAGAACGACTCATGATTTAACATAATGGACATTCATTGTCTCTTATATTTAACAGTATATGTTTAGAAAATTATCTGCTGCCTAAATATATGTGTGTGTGTGTGTGTGTGTTTGTGTGTATATATATATATATATATATATATATATATATTTATAATGTAGGGTCATGCACACACATAATGACACATGCGCATGTAGCAATACATCATGTGACCTCTTCATGCTGAAAACCCACACGTATGTTGATAAGGAAAATAAAGTCTGCTTTTCCTTTTTTTTAATTGGTTTTTGATCTTATGAATCCTTCAGAACCAGAATAAAATAAAAAAGAAATTTACATAAAATATTTTGTTTTTTTCTCTTTTTTACAAAAAGGAAAGAAAATTGTTTCAGCTGCGATGAAGACGATACAATAGGTATTCATAAAATGTTTTCCACTCTCTTTTGTTTGCTCGGAATCGGCTTTCAGATTTAAAGCTTGCATTCCTTGAGGAACAATTCCGCAGAAAATCAAATTCATTGAATCCTCATGAAAAGAACGAGGAAGTTCAATCAAACACACCTATGCTCATGCACACACACACACACATCTATATAATAACGACACAATTGAAAAGAATTTAAATTAATACTAAATCTGTCACCATAACTTCGAAAACAAACATTTAATTGATGAAATAACATCATTAAACCTGAATTTTACAATTTACAAAAGACTGCAAAAAAGACTTTGTAAAAAAAATATACTGGTGAAAAATTTAGAAATTTCAAAAGGAGATTATATATATATATATATATATATATATATATATATAATAATAATATTTATTAATAAATTATAACATTGATATCAATTAATAAATTATAACATTGATATCAATGTTATAAATTAATTAATAAATATTATTATTATTATTAGCTCTACTTTGTATTGAGCACTTTTTTAAAAATAGTGTTTCTTTTGGATGGGGAATATTATTCCACCCATACTTGTATATATATATATATATATATATATATATATATATATACACTACCAGCTAAAATTATAAGGCCACCCCAGTTTTTAAAATAAATGATGTATTTCATACTATTTTTAGTATTTATTGCCAAATGGATAATTCTAAATAAATTGTTCTTTTGTTATTATTACTTTGCTAAATTTTACAAGGCAGCCAGGAAGCCTTTGCTTTGACCAGCAAATAAGAAGAGAGGAGTATAGGAAAGAGAGTGAAAAAACTGGACACCAGAACAGTTCATTTCATGCACATGTTATTGTGCAGTATTAACAAAAAACCAATCTATTTTCATTTAGAATTATCCTCTTGGCCTTAAATACTAAAAATAGTATGAAATACATAATTTCTTTAAAAAAAATCTGGAGTGTCCTAATAATTAGGGTTAGTAGTGCATATAATTATAATTTTAATATATAATATATAACAAGTATAATATATAATATATAATGTATAACAAATAATTTCAATATGCCGGCTGTTAAAACCATTTCATTAATCTTTGGGATTTTTGTTAATATTGTATGTTTACATTTGTTAACATTGCGATACATTTCAGAGCAGAAATGGTTATTTGCATAGAATCAAAAATTGTATCATATAGGCTTGATTTGACTTTGTTTATATATATATATACATATATATATATATATATATATATAGAGAGAGAGAGAGAGAGAGAGAGACAGAAAACCTAAGCAATAGCCAACAACCCACCATGGTTTCGACCTACGGCTCATCAGGGAAATTGGCTCTACTTTCGTACTGAGCGCTTTAGTGTTAGGGTTTTCGTCTTGGGTTTTTTTCTTTCTTACGAGTGCTTGACTTTTTGTTCATATACTTGGTTTGTTTCTTTTTTTACTTCCCCTTCTTTTCCCTCTAAATGCGTTCTCGGTGGGTTGTAGAAGACAATTTAAATTATAGTTTAATTAATACTAGTTTCGGCAGAGTTAGTTCTGTTACTATTGGTATTATTATTACTATAGTTAATATATATATATATATATAGTGTTGAATTGTATTGATGGTTGGTGCCAAAATTCATGTTTTTTTGGTAGTTTACTTGTAGAAAGGAATTTTAGACAAGCAGATTCTTTGTTATAAAGTGTTTGATATCAAGATAGATACAAAACATTAATAGAATTAATGTAGAGAATATTTTTCCCTTAACTGGACAGTGTTGTTTTAGTCATGTTGACGTTGAAGTTTTTGGGAGGGGGGTTGTTTATATATACATATATTTACTACTAGCCATAAATATTTTATTAGGCAACCCCATTTTTTTTTAAAGAAATTATGTATTTCATACTATTTTTCGTATTTATTGCTAAGTGGATAATTCTAAATGAAAATAGAATTGTTCTCTTGTTAATACTGCACAATAACATGTACACCAAATGAACTGTTCTGGTGTCCAGTTTTTGTGCTCTCTTCCCCATGCTAGTCTCTTCTTTATATTGGCTGGCTGAAGCAAAGGCTTCCTGGCTGCCTTGTAAAATTTCGAAGTTTCATGAGGTCACCACTTCTAGAAGCTGTTAAATGTACAATCTAAGATAAAACACACAACTACTTTTAAAAACTTTGGAGGCGGGTTCATGTCACGCAAACAACATAAAATGTCCATATACACTTTTTCTTTGTATCCCATGTCCCTTCAGGGTGTAGGCGATCATGCACTTACACCTGGTTCTGTCTCTTGTCGCCCTCAGTAATTTTTCTCTTGGTATCTCTTCCAAGGCCCGCTCCAACCATTTGCTCAAACCTAACAAGTACATCTCACACAGCTTTCCTCTGTCTTTCTTCTATTTATCCAACCTGTGAGTATCAAGTTCTCCAGGCCTTCTTTCCTCATTACGTGTCCCAGACCTAGGTCGCGTAATAACTCGTTTACAAATAGAAAAATATTCAAAAGTTCTACAATATAATAGTATTGAACACTTTTTAATACAAATGTTCACTGGTTTAATCTTATTATGACCAGAAACTAAGTAATTAAACAATATACATATATATATATATATATATATATATATATATATATATATATACTACCGGCCATAATTATCAGGCCATCCAGTTTCTTAAAAAAATGATGTATTTAATACTATTTTTAGTATTTATTTAGTGGATAATTCTAAATGAAAATAGAATGGTTCTCTTGTTAATACTGCACAATAACATGTGCACCAAATGAACTATCCTGGTGTCCAGTTTTGTGCTCTCTTCCCCATGCTAGTCTCTTCTTATTATTGAAAGGCTTCCTGGCTGCCTTTAAAAATTTACAAAGTAATAATAACAAAAGAACAATTCTATTTTCATTTAGAATTATCTACTTGGCAATAAATACTAACAATAATATGAAATATATATATATATATTTTTTAAAACACTGGGATAGCCTAATAATTGTGGCCAGTAATGTGTGTGTATATATATATTTATTTATTTTAATTATAGTTTAGAACATGTACAAATTATCTTTGTACTAGATGATAATTTGTTCATATTCTAAACTATAATTTGTAATAAATATTCATAGCTCTATTTTTATATTGAGCACTATTTTGAATTAATGTTTTGAATGTTATTAATATTTTCTTTGTTCCTCATTCACTTGTATATATATATATATATATATATAAGAAAAATTAAGGCAGACACGTTATTTCATGGTATAAACATGGTAAATTGGAGGTATGGGCCTAATTTAGGTGAACCATCATCAGCTTCCGTCTTTATTGTACAAAGGATTTTATACGAAATAGGCCCATACTTCAGATTTACCATGAAATAACGTGTCTGCCTTAATGTTTTCTTATATTTATATACATATATATTTAGAGCTCTCTGAGTGATTTATCCTACCACTGTATGAAAAGGATACTCCTTTGGATTCTTCTATACCCACACTGCATGTTGTGGCCCAGGGGTAGAGTCGCCGACTGATGCCAATTCGGTCGGGTTTCGAGTTTGGGTTAAGGAGCAATCGGAGTCTAACCGTACTGATGAGCTGTGATACAGCGAAACAGATCTGTCTGTGGATGACAATACATATATATATATATATATATAATTATACAGTTATGAATTAATTGTACATTGCGACATGGAAATTTCTATGTTTTGAGATAGTTTCTCATCATGAAATGTAAATCATCTGCACAACCAACAGCAACATTGCCTGAAGATGAGATTCTATCTCGAAACATAGAAATTTCAGTGTCACAATGTACAATTAATTCATAACTGTATAATTATATTAAGCTCTATAATACTCATTATATTGAGCACTGTTCATAATAAAAATAAATGTCAGAGCACTTAAAATAAAAAAAGCCTTGAGTCCTCTTCACCTGAAATTATATAGTTTTAAGTATGCTATAATCATGGGTTAAAATGCTTGATATCAGAAATAAAGCATATGCAAATGCAAAAGTGGACATTGAAGTCAAAACCCAAAGGCGACACTCTGTTTCATGCTTACGCATAAGCATCAGGCCTGACGATTACATTTAGCATAAAACAGAGTGGTGCCTCTGGATGTTAACCTCCATGTCTGCTTTATTACATGTGTGTGTGAGCGTATGTAGAGACAGAGACATGTTATATAGTCATCGTATGAAGAGACATAAGTAATTTTATGACAGTTGAGCACTTATACTTTTACCACTGCTAGGCAATTGTGCAATCTTATGCTTTCAGCTATACTTATAGCCATTATCAAAGAGGATTTTATTTTTTACTTTTAAGTGAATAAAACATTCCTCTAACTCTAAATAAATACATGAAACAATTCATACATTTAGTTAAAAGTAAAAATAAAATTCTTATTAATAATGGCTATAAGTATAGCCGAATGTGCTCATACATACAAGATATTCAGACAATTTCTACATAATTTACAAGTCCTGGGCATGACGGTAAACAGCATCCGGTAACAACGCCTCTGATTGGAAGGTTGTGAGGAGCATCAAACCACCTCTTAACTGCTGTTGTTCTCAGGTCCACCCTGACTCAGAGTGGTAGCACCTGTTAGTGTCCCAGTTATGGGCAAATAGTTAACTCCCCCCGAAATTGGGGCCAAAACACTATAAAAGTTATAAAATGCACTTTTATAGACATATATACATAAAAATAGACTGTTATAGGAAAACATATATTTGTGAAGGAAAAATATTACCAACAATACATTTTTGAAGAAAAATTATTATCAGAACACATTTTTGAAGGAAATAAAAAATTATTCTCAGCAAAACATTTTTGAATACAAAACTAAGACATTTTCAGTTTTCTAAAATAAAAAAGAATAAAAATAAAAATTTTCATTAAAATCTGACTGAATCAACCTTCTCACTATAACCGAACATTAAAAGAAATATCTTAAAACCCTACCTTTGTGGAATTAAATAACCCACAGAGGTTGATATGCTATTAAACAAAACTCAGACTCAAACTCAAATATAATCTATACCCAGAAAAGAAGAAAATATACAGGATCACAAGAAAAATTAATTAAAGAAATTAACTTTCTAAAGAGTTGTTTCCCACCCACCCCCACCACCTCCCAGACAAACAGTACATATAAGAACTAGTTTGGACTACATACAGACTTTGACATATTATGATAGCTATAGTAAAAATGGTAAATAAGAATGTGTTTTGGTGTAAGGAATACTATTTGGGTCCTGAATTGTGTGTAGCTAAGTTTAAGATAAGACAGATTAAAGACCAGCCTTCCCTTATCCCCACTTTTAGTCTTGTAACCCATTTTTGTATTTTTCAAAATAAATATTGCTTTCGTATTTGGTACCTAGGCCTTATAAATTTCAGCACATGTGTCAAGGTCTCATCCTCTTTCAGTTGAAATTGCTAGATGTAACCATAAGTTTTATGCTAACAGTTTCTTCTCTTGTTTGTGGAACTCTCTTCAGATTTCTGGCTTTTCAGTTAAATTTGCTTTTCAAAAATATAAAGTGCAATGTCAATTGTTATTTTCTATCTTATTTCTTAGTCCATTTTTTCTGTCTTATTTTTTGATCCTTTATTTTTTGTCCTATTTCTTGATCCTTTATTTTTTGTCCTATTTTTTGATCCTTTATTTTTTGTCCTATTTCTTGGTCCTTTATTTTGTGTCCTATTTTTTGATCCTTTATTTTGTGTCCTATTTTTTTATCCTTTATTTTTTGTCCTATTTTTTGATCCTTTATTTTTTGTCCTATTTCTTGGTCCTTTATTTTGTGTCCTATTTCTTGATCCTTTATTTTCTTTTTTTTTCCTTGGTCCCTTATTTTCTTTCCTATTTCTTGGTCCTTTATTTTCTGTCTTTTTTCTTGAACTTTTATTTTCTGTCTTATTATTTGATCCTTTATTTTTTGTCCTATTTCTTGGTCCTTTATTTTGTGTCCTATTTTTTGATCCTTTATTTTGTGTCCTATTTTTTTATCCTTTATTTTTTGTCCTATTTTTTGATCCTTTATTTTTTGTCCTATTTCTTGGTCCTTTATTTTGTGTCCTATTTCTTGATCCTTTATTTTCTTTTCTTTTTTCTTGGTCCCTTATTTTCTTTCCTATTTCTTGGTCCTTTATTTTCTGTCTTTTTTCTTGAACTTTTATTTTCTGTCTTATTATTTGATCCTTTATTTTTTGTTCTATTTCTTGGTCCTTTATTTTGTGTCCTATTTTTTTATCCTTTATTTTGTGTCCTATTTTTTTATCCTTTATTTTTTGTCCTATTTTTTGATCCTTTATTTTTTGTCCTATTTCTTGGTCCTTTATTTTGTGTCCTATTTCTTGATCCTTTATTTTCTTTTTTTTTTCTTGGTCCCTTATTTTCTTTCCTATTTCTTGGTCCTTTATTTTCTGTCTTTTTTCTTGAACTTTTATTTTCTGTCTTATTATTTGATCCTTTATTTTTTGTCCTATTTCTTGGTCCTTTATTTTGTGTCCTATTTTTTGATCCTTTATTTTGTGTCCTATTTTTTTATCCTTTATTTTTTGTCCTATTTCTTGGTCCTTTATTTTGGGTCCTATTTCTTGATCCTTTATTTTCTTTTTTTTTCTTGGTCCCTTATTTTCTTTCCTATTTCTTGGTCCTTTATTTTCTGTCTTTTTTCTTGAACTTTTATTTTCTGTCCTATTTTTTGATCCTGTATTTTTGTCCTATTTCTTGGTCCTTTATTTTGTGTTCTATTTCTTGATCCTTTATTTTCTTTTTTATTTCTTGGTCCCTTATTTTCTATCATATTTCTGTCTTTTATTTTCTGTCTTCTTTCTTGGTCCCTTTTTTTCTGTTTTTTTTTCTTGAACTTTTATTTTCTGTCTTCTTTCCTGATCATTTATTTTTTTATTTCTTGATCTTTTATTTTTCTGTCATTTCTTTGTCCTTTATTTTCTATCTCATTTCTTGATCTTTTATTTTCAGTCTTATTTCTTAATCCTTTATTTTTTTTAATTCTTGATCTTTTATTTTCTGTCTTATTTCTTAATCCTTTATTTTTCTTGCTCCTTAATAATTTTTTTTTATTTTTCTAATATTCTTTCACTCAGTAACTGCTTACGGCTTGGGGTGAAATGTATATCAAGCATAATCGAAAATCCTGAAATGATTTGATTCTGAGTCAATTTGTGAGTTGAATATAGAATGATTGCCCATAAAACAGATTCAGGACCAAAAAGCAAAATGGTGAATAAACACTCAGTAAATGCTGAGCTGCCACCCCCACACAACCCTAAAAAAATTGCAAAAACAAAAAAGCATAAGTGATAAAGAAGACAATCTCTCACCTGCTTGACATTCAGGGGAAAGACATAATAAATCATTAGTCAATTTATACAAGATCTGATGCTTTCTCATTCATCCAAATTAAAATCAATTTGTTAGTTGTAAGCAAGACAATTGAAATCATGAATGGGTAAATTAGAACTGGAAGAGATGCTCAGATAAGAATAAAGATGTTGGTTGGTTGGTTGGTTTTTATGGCATATCAACCTCGGCGGGTCATTTATTGCCAACTAAATTTTTATTTATTTTTTGCTTGTAATACCTTTTTCTTTCAACATTTTATTGTTGTTTTTTTTTATAAGTTTTATGTCTAATAATACATTTTCTTTTCAAGAATCAAGATTCATTGGGATTTATTATTAAGGGCAGGGTCCCCAAGTCCTACCCTTGTTATTTAACCCATAACTGGAGGGAAATGATGGATTAATACCTTTCCCAAAGGTACCAGTGCTTAAGTGAATGCAGGGTATTCAACTGGAATTCGAACTCGGCTCACCAATTTCTCTTTCCGCGCTGATATCCACTGCACCACAATGCACATCCATCACTATATGCTTACAGCACCTGGTATTCCCAAGCGGTCACCCATCTAAGTACTGACCAGGCTCAACGTTGCTTAACTTCGGTGATTTTTAAGGAAAGTAAACTAGCTCTTCTCCAGTCCCAAATATAAAAATAGCCTCTACACAATCTTCCATCTTAGCACTCACTGCATTTCAACATTTTGTAGAATTTATTCTCTCTACATTATGTTATATGTATCTCTGTCTGCGGATTGTTACCAAAAATTAACAATTGTATCTTGAAATCAGAGTTCTTTGGTATGTAGGCAAACTTTATGGTAAAGATAGATTCTTCACACTCAGTGTTTTGGCAGTCCACCCAGGTGTTTTGGCATGACTGCCAAAAACATAAGGATTATCTACTTAAAAGTACAAACATTAAATGGACAGTATAGAAATTAGTAATTGTTATAAGCAGGAACATACTAGACAATGTAATAAATAAAAGCAGGAAGAAAGGACTATTAACTCTAAGAAGAAACAGATTGCCTGCATATTGACATAAAATAAATTGCGCAAATACACAAAGATAGAAAGTGGCATGAGACAAGGATACACCTTCTCACCAGATTTATTTAACATTTATAACAAGATCCTAAGATAACTAGAAGTATTAACAAGATTTATTATTTCCAAGTCCTTCTTCTCAGGTAAATTAACAGGATTAACAATAATAGCCAGTCCTCTGATGCCGATGTCATTTATGCAGGTGTCTTCTAAGGCTTGAAATCCTGCCAGGATTTATTATTTCTAAGTCCTTCTTCTCAGGTAAATTAACGTGATAAACAATCATGACCAGTTCTCTGATATCCATGACATTTATGCAGGTGTTCCCCATGGCTCTTTCCTTGGCCCTAGCCCTTTTCTTCTATAAATTAACAATCTACCTGAGAATATTCTCAGATCACAAGTAAATATACATGCAGAGGTTACACGGTTTATGGGAGCACCATCAAAAAAGTCAGATGACCAGAAGCTGGTAGCGATCTCTCCTATGAACCTGTTGCACAGGACAATGGGAGAGGCACTGGCTTATAATGTTGAAACCAAGCTGGTAACATTCACCACAACAAAGTAGACCCAGAGTTTTCTCTAGTCACGATGAGCAGTTGTTTCTTCAATGAGGTTCTAGTAGTACTCACATTTAGTCCAAAACTTCAATTAGAGTAGATAGACTAAACTATCACCCGGTTCACACTCCACCCACGTCTATTGAACGAGTGAAGAGGCTCATCCCTTGTTTCCTGTTTAGGATGTGGTTTCCGGCTTTCTCTTTTCCAATCTTTTACTCTTTTCTAATCTTTTACTCTTATCTATTTTTATTTTTTTTTCAATTGGAGTAGATAGACTAAACTATTGCCCGGTTCACACTCCACCCACGTCTATTGAACGGATGAAGAGGCTCATCCCTTGTTTCCTGTTTAGGATGTGGTTTCTGGCTTTCTTTCTCTTTTCCAATCTTTTCACTCTTACGTAGCCCCCTGCACATCAGTGGCATTACCGCCTTGCTAGGGGTGATATGATTAAAAAAAAAAACTCACGTAAAATGCTTATTTATCTAAGATGAAGTATGAGTTGTAATTATATAAATAATTACACTATTTATGTATGTATGTATGTATGTATGTATGTATGCCGCATTCACCCTAGTCGGGTTGAGCCGGCTTCCTCCCTGACGGAGCAAGTCTCATTGGGATTTGTTTAAGGGCAGGGTCCCAAGTCCTACCCTGTTATTTAACCCATAACTGGAGGGAAAGGATTAATACCCTTCCCAAGGGTACCAGCGCGCAAGTGACTGCAGGGCATTCAACTGGAATTCGAACTCGGCTCACCGATTTCTCTTTCCGAGCTGATATCCACTGCACCACAACGCACATCCGTCACTATACGCTTACAGCACCTGGTATTCCCAAGCGGTCACCCATCTAAGTACTGACCAGGCTCAACGTTGCTTAACTTCGGTGATCGAGCGAGAACCGGTGTATTCAACGTGATATGGCCGTAAGCATTACACTATTTACATTGTTGGGACTGTTGTTTTCATCATCATTGCCAACATTTCAGCCATTGTACAGGCCTTCTTCAGGTGATTTCAGCTTTAAACTGAACCCTTTATTTCATCCAGGTGGGTAGATTGTTCTAATTTCATGTGCTATGTCTCTTCAGTTTCATTTTTTTTTACTTTAGTAACTCATCTCTCAAAGCTTTTTTTCACCTCTGCTGGGGCCAGGATTGAACTCACAACTCCTTGGGTCAAAACATTGGATTCAGCCAGTGCTTTTAATCACTGGGCCATCTGTTATTGAAGACCTTGCTATAGCAGACATATACAAGTCATTTCTTGCCCCATTTAACAACAGATTTAAGGTCATTTCTTATTTTTAGATCAGCTGCTAATTTAACTCTGTTTAACTCATGATTAAGACTTAGTAAGTAGTTGTGACATTGGCACAGATACTGAGTCAAGAACTGATGACATCAGGAAGGTCACTGATAAAAATGAGGAACAAAGGAAGTTCAAGATAGAGTGTTATAGGACATATAATGCAGGGTCATGCACACACATAATGACACATGCGCATGTAGCAATACATCATGTGACCTCTTCATGCTGAAAACCCACACGTATGTTGATAAGGAAAATAAAGTCTGCTTTTCCTTTTTTTTTAATTGGTTTTTGATCTTATGAATCCTTCAGAACCAGAATAAAATAAAAAAGAAATTTACATAAAATATTTTGTTTTTTTCTCTTTTTTACAAAAAGGAAAGAAAATTGTTTCAGCTGTGATGAAGATGATACAATAGGTATTCATAAAATGTTTTCCACTCTCTTTTGTTTGCTTGGTATAGGCTTTCAGATTTAAAGCTTGCATTCCTTGAGGAACAATTCCGCAGAAAATCAAATTCATTATATAGTTATAGGACACCTACATTTATATAGTGAGACCTAGAACAGTGGCTGTTCAAGACTATCTTCAATTTGGTGTTTGCTAACATGTTTTACTAATCCTTTATTTTCTGTTTTGTTTCTCGATCCTTTAGTTTCTGTCCTGTTTCTTGATCCTTTATTTTCTCTCCTATTTCTTGATCCTTTATTTTTCTGTCTTATTTCTTGATTCTTTATTTTTTAATTCTTGATCCTTTAATTTCTGTCTTACTTTTTAATTCTTTGTTAACATGTCTTACTGCAACCTTTTTTAACCTCCATCACCATGGCTGATGCTAACCTTTAAAAGAGTAACTCACTGTATCTTTTCTGACCTAATGTTTTCCACTGAGATTTCACCTTAAGCAAGGCATTACTGCCACTAATGCACAAGGGGTTACATAAGGGGAGAGTGAAGAAAAAGAGGAGCAGGTTACTGGGGGTGTCATAGAATGGGTAAGAGATGAATAGAAACAGTTTTGTGAAGAGAGCTGCATGAGAACAGTGGAAAGAGAGAAGAACAAAATATAGGGGGTGTCCAGGAAAGGATGGGGAGTAAAGGAGATAAGAGATGCTAGGGAAGATGATTCATTGTGTTATGCTAGACAATTTTTCATGTCAGAATCTATTTTATAGATTTATAAATCTACCATTCATCTGTGCTTTGAGTATTGCTGCCACATTTAATCTTCTGATTCTGCTATGTATTTACAGATTCTTAACAAAATATGTCTAGAAAGTTTTGTCAAAACCTAAGGAATGTTATAAGGCTTGACCGGTCATCTCAGCTTCAGCCAAAATTATATCACCATGAAATTTCCTCTCAACTATACCCTGTACGTAGTAGTCCAACAGATTCGGGGCTAGAGAGCTAGGAGAACATATGTTTAGGGTGACGTGATCATGAGGATTATTACTTGTCTCTTCTTGGGTTGTCTTGATCTTATAAGATGGTACAAGGCTATGTTGAAAGGTTATGTTGATTCCTTTGTACAAACTCTCTGTCTAAAAATGTTATGGGGAAACACACCTATTCCTCAGATAATGGACTCTCCCTCCTATATTAATAAGAGGACTACTAGGCAGTTGATATTAGTCAGCAGTTAGCCGAATACTAAGGAGTCAGCTTTCAGTAAAAAAATTACCAAGTTCCTAACATTTTGGATGTGTTAAGTCAATTAGCAACCAACATAGCATAATCGTCATCTTGCGGCCTTGGCCGAGATAGAACTTACTACACCCCTCCAGTATTCCCTGTGCATTTGGAACCCTGATGCAATTTGTAGTGAAATTTATAATATTGTCAAATAGCTGAATACTTGATGCTTTGCCAGGGCTACCAAGGGTGTTTTTATTGTGACATTAACACTAGATGGGTTGCTTCCAGGCCCCATCCCATTAGTGATGGATTAATACCTTTCCCAAGGATACTAGTGCATAAGTGAATGCAGAGTGTTTGACTGGAATTGGAACTCGGCTTACCGATTTCCCCCTCTAAGCCGACATCCACTGCACCACAACGCATATCCATCACTGAATGCTTACAGCGCCTGGTATTCCCAAGCAGTCACCCATCTAAGTACTGACCAGGCTCAATTTTGCTCAACTTTGGTACTCCACAACAAAAAACTAACAACCCTTTTTATCATCTCCTTATATTTAGCAGTATTGTCTGTTAGGGTCTGAGGTAAAAAGTAAGGGGTCATGACATCTCACTCATCTGTTACGACTCCCAGGAACATCGTGGCTGCCAGAAACTTTGTATGCATGGCAATTAAAATATCCTAAAATTTTCTGAAAAACCATCAGTCATTTCTTTTGTTGACCTTTTGGGCCTGATCAAAGATTTTCTCATCAGAGAAAAAAAACAGAGGATTCAAATCTCTTTGTTTCAGCATATTCAAAAAATGACTTTGTGTGGATCAGAAGGTTAACTTGTGTCTTTGCAGACATGAATTGGCCTGACTTCATCATATCTGACTTGTATCAAAGGTTCTTATAAACATTTCTTGCATTATTTTTTTTTTTTTTAAATCATCTCACCCCAAGCAAGGCATTCCACTGCCACTATTGTGCATGGGGCTACATAGGGGAAGGTAAAGAGAAGGAGTGGTTAGACATAGGGAATGTCAGGAGGAAAGTGACAGATGAGTAAGGATAGCGAGGATGAGGGTTGGGCAGATGGGAAGAGTGTTTGATAGAATGGGAGCAGGTTAGTGTGTTAGGAGGTGTCTATTGACCTTACATTTAAACTCCTGGAGATTGTAGCCATCGGGGAAGCAATCGTGTGGAAGAGAATTCCACAGTCGGGAAGTGCGAGGAAAGAAACTGTTGGAGTTAAATTATTTTATCGGTTTCACAGTAAAAGGGTGTGATCTAGTTGCTAATCTTGTATCTCATTCAAATTCGTATTTAGGGGGCACCAGTGATCTAAGTTCATCGGAGCAGAAGCTGTGAAAGTATTTATAGAAAATAAATAAATAAATTATATGTCTGACAAGAAAGATCTAATTTTTTATTGGGTTTTTACAAAAAATTAATCAAATCCTTTTTGTTGGCTGTATTTAATGAATGATGTTTACAAGAAAAGGTGTTGTTATATATATATATATGCAAGTTTTGTTAAAAATGACAGACAATATGATGTGGTTAAGTTTTTTATATAATTTTTTATGTGATCTTATAAGTTTTTCTTTTTTGTTGATAAATTATACAAAAATTACCTGAATGTTTTATTTATCCAATTATTTATTTGAACAATTTTTATATAATTTATCAAAAGAAAAGAAAAAAATTAGATCACATGAAAAATTATATAAAAAAGCTTAACCACAACACACTGTCATTTTTAACAAAACTTGCATAAAAGAGGGATTGCTACCCAAGTACACAATATATATATATATAATCCAAGTTCTAATCATGTTGGAGAGTGCATATTTTTCTTTAATTATATTTTTTGAATAGTCAAACCAATGAAAATAAAAAAAGTATAATGTTTAATAAATAAACAACACATCTACTCACGTATATGTATCCACTAAAAATAATGTTTAAGTAATAACAACAATATATATATATATATATATATATATATATATATATATATATATATATATTATAAATTATATTTTAGAACATGTACAAAATTTTATATATCCACTACAAATCATACATTTGTTTCGACATTGAAACTACAATGTCTCCTCAGGTGGTGTGGAGAGGAATGGAAAGCCTCTTTTCTTATATTTGGTAAGTTGTGTATGGGATGTTGGTGGGGGTTAGTGATAAGGGAATAAGTCTTGTGAATTGTCTGCTTGAATTTTGAAGAAAGTGTTGTTGGTAGTGAATATAGTTGATTAATGAGTGTCCCAGAGTTTTGTAGGCAGATTTAACATGAGCAGTTAGAATGTAAGATTGTATTATCTTGTGACTAGACTGTATCCTTTGGATTTCTTAGAGGAGTAGAGTATCAAGCACTGTTTTAAATTAATGTTTTGGATGTTTTAAAAAAATCTTTTTCTTTGTGCCTTCTTCACTCGGATATATATATATATATATATATATGTATGCGTGTGTGTATGTTAATGTATATTTTAGGCAATTTACAACAACTGATTTTACCTTTTTCCAAACACTCGAACAGGGATTTTTACAAATGCATGATTAGAATTTTCAAACAACCAAAACATTTTCAAAATTAGGGAAAAGTTATTGATATGTTCTGGAAAGGGATATATATATTATTCAAAATAGCTAAGTGGCTTTGGCAATATAACCGGGTAGGACAATCTAGCAAGTAGCCATAATGGACTAGTACTGGTCGTAGTTGTATGCAGTATGCTTAGGCGTATGCTTATGCAATAAGCGTAGTTAATAGGTGTTCCAATAGGCATAGTCCTAGGTGTCCATGCCTTAGTCTGCATTTATGGCTGACACCAGCCAATCATATTACTGTTAGGGGAAACCAAGGTATATGCATATTCATTACATCACCTCCCCCTGAGCTAAATTTTCCCATGAAATTTAGCTTCAGTATTTTCTTGTTTCAGGGTTTGGACATAATTGATTGTTTTCCTAAGTTTTTTTCACTTCAATCTTCCCTGCCGTGGTGGCATTTGACACACTGGTAACTCTGGCCTTGAGGTTGACAATACCTCCATTGGTGAATGTTGACTTGCTGGAATGTAAATTTCTAATGCATCATACAGGACTTCCATTGGAATTTCTTGGGTATTTTCCATGACATCTGTAGTGTGTCTGGATCTCAATTGATTCCAATGTCTTTTGCACCAAAATTTTCCCCTTTTATGTCATATATAACCTGGGCAATTCTTTTGGCTATCATTCCTTCTTCTCAATACATTTTTCCAGCCCTAAATTTCCTGCAAAAAGTTTTGTCACCTGGTTTATATGCTTTAGTCATCAGGTTCTCTTTTTTAGCAGTTTTCTTTGCCAGACTAGGCAACAGCCTGTCAAACACAGAGCGTATTTTTCTTGCAAACATTAACTCTGCTGGTGATAACCCTGACGTTGTATTTGGGTTTGGCATGAATCTATATACTGCCAAAAATTTCTGAATACTTCTTTCATTCGTGTCCATGCCTTGGCTTTTCTTCAACGCTTGTTTAAATGTGTCTATGAATTTTTCTGCCTGCCCATTTGATCTTGGATGATATACTGGTGTTGTTACGTGATCAGTGGACAATGAGGAACAGAATTCCTTGAATTCTCTTCCCGTAAACTGCGATTTGTTGTCACTGACTAAAGTTTTAGGGAGACCAAAGCGACTAAACATTTCATCAAGTGTGTTTATTGTATTTGTTGCAGTTGGATGTCTGTACTTAACAATTTCTGGCCACTTAGTGAAACTGTTCACAATAATTAGGTAATAAGATCTATTTATGGGCCCTGCATAGTTGATATGCAATCGAGTTCATGGGACATCTGTCTTTGGCCATGGCTGAATCTTTACTGGTGAATCCCTTTTTGCCAGTTGACATCCTCTGTGCGGTTTCACTTAGTTTTCTATATCTTGGTTCATCCTCAGCCAATAAGTATAGCTTCTCATTAGAGATTTCATTCTCGAAATGCCTGGATGGCCACTGTGAAATTCTTTCAGAAATTTCTTTTGCAGAGTACCCGGCATTACAACTCTATCTGTGTATAGTAATATCTGTTTGCAGATTGAAAATGATGACACACTAATTCCTTTTTTAGTTTTCTCAATCAACCAGATTTGCTTTTTCATTTTTTTAAATGAAATCATTGTTTTCCGCTGCTTCTTCATATCGTCTAGCATAGCTGGTAGTTATCTAATAGAGATCTGACAATTCACTTTTGTCTCTTAGCACCGCTATTACTGTTTCTTCCAGTGGTTCCATGTATTCAGTTATCAATCTTGATAACCCATTGGCATGAACTAGCTCTTTTGAATGCACATATTCTATTTTAAAATTATAATTCAATAGAATTACACCCCAACGTTGTAGTAGATTAGCCATGTGAGTTGCTATACCTTTTTTTTTCCCCCCAAATATTGATAACAGCGTTTTGTGGTCTGTTTGCAGAATAAACTCTCTTCCGTATAGAAACATGTGAATTTTTTTTACAGTGTAGATTATTGCTAAACTCTCTTTTTCTATTCAACTGTAACTTCGTTCCGCAAGCATTAACGTTCTCAAGGCATGTTCTATTGGCTTCATAGATCCTTCTTGAATTTATGAAGCAATACAGCACCTAGTCCCTCATGACTGGTATCTGCTGCTACAATAATTTTCCTCTTCGGGTTGAAATGAACTAACAATAGGTCTGCTAATAAACAGCTTTTTTTTTTAAAAGCATGTTCGCGTTCTTTTGACCGTATCCACTTTGCACCCTTTTTCACTGACTTATTTAAAGGAGCTCGCATATCATCCATTTTTGGGATATAAATGCTATAGCAACTTACTAATCTCAAGAATGCTTGGAGTTTAGCCACATTATCAGGTGCTGGCATATTTTTATAGCCTCAGCCTTTTCTGGATCCAGTTTTCTTCCTTTACTGTCAATGATCTGCCCTAAATATTTTATCTTCTTTAAGAAGAACTCTCATTTATCAGCACTCGGCTTGAACCCATATTCCTCAATTCTCTTAAATACTGCTCTAATATGCATTTTGTGTTAGGCCTTGTTTTCACTTTTAATCAAAATATCATTTACATATGCAATTGCATACTCCATACCAGCCAACATTGTGTCCATTATTTGCTGGAATAGGCTTAGAGCTACCCTCACTCCAAATGAAAGACGATTTAGTTTAAAAATCTCTTTATGCGTATTTATTGTCAGGTACTTTGAACATTCTTAACTGACTTTAACCTGAAGGTAAGCCTATGACAAGTTCAAATTTGAAAACACTCTATCTCCATTTAATTTAGTGAATATATCCTCTGGAGACAGTAGAGGATACACATGGTCTTTCAAACAGTCATTTAAGCCTGTCAAAAAGTCAGCACACACTGATTTTTTGGTTTTTCTTTTTTATATATATACGGTTGGACTTTTGAAATTACGCCACTTTTCTCGAACCTTTCTAATTTCCCATTTATTGTGTCTAGTGCCAAAAATGGTACTTTTCCCTTTGGTCTAAAAATTGGTTTCACATTTTCTTTCAATTCGAAGTTGACTTCTGTTTTTGTGCATAGACCTAGTCCTTCTGAAAAGACGCCAGGGAATTTGCTTTTCAAATCCATAATTCTGTTTTCTTAATCTTATCATCTCTATGACATTAACTTAGTTACAGAAAGCATTTACCGGTAATTCCCATAAGTTAAACAATGCAATCAAGTCTAAATCAAAGACGTTTACTGAACCAAGGAGCACATACTTTTGGAATTTTTCCCATGAACGAAATGCCACATTTTAATTCTCCTTTAAATTTAAGTCTTTTTCCTGACACTTCCCTAGCAATTTTGTCTGTGTTAGCAAACAGTGGGTCACCAATTTTTTCCATATTTCCTCATTCATTATTGAGATATCACTTCCTGAATCGAGTAATAATTTTAAGGTCAGCACATTTATTTTTACATTGAGGTATTTTCTTCTTTTACCCTCCTCAATTTTGTTTTTCGATGAAACTACGTTCATCTTTGTTTGCGAATTTGATTTTAGTTTTCTCTGCTTTGTCCGACAATGAGAATTTTTATGGCCTACATGCCCACAATTAAAACATATTTTATCCCTAAAAAAACAATCTTTCTTTATATGCTGTCCTCCACATGAACTGCATATTAATTTTCTTTCTTTATACTGTATCCACTTCTGTTGTCTTACAGTTTGTAATCGCAAAATTCTCTTCTCCTCAATCTGAGTATTATTTTTTTTATGTTTATAAGTCGCTGACATTCTTCTGTTACTTTTTGTAGTGTAATCTTCGGATCCTGTTCCATGATAGTTAGGATTCTTTGTCCTTTGGTGTCGTTAGCTCCTGTACAAAAATTAGACACTTGAACATGTTGCTTGACAATTCTTTTAATTTAAATGACTCACACTGTGCCTTAAGCATAACTGCATACGTGACAAAATAATTACCCTCTTGTTTTACGATATTTAGACACTTGTATCGTGTATGAAATAGGCTATCTCTTTTATTGAAAATTTTTGACAAAATTTCTACTGTTTCACTGAATGTAATTTCTTCTGGCTTTTTTGGGAAGATTAAAATCACATATTCTGTATTTTCTTCTGTTCCCAACTTCTGCAACGGGGTGATTTTTTCCACATCAGACCATTGTTCACATCTTTTCGTAAATAATGTTTCTAACCTACGAAAATGAGCCGGAAGCACTGAACTACTGTCAGGGTTGTATTTAAGTTCAGAGAGTGAATTTGAAATTCCTTCAGCAGACAAAAATCTAGAACCCGGTTCTTTTGTTGTCCTTGATAATACGTCTTTCCAAAGTGATTTATTGTCTTTTGACTGTTGTTTGAATAACTTTTCAAACGTTTCTTGTTGCTGCATAAATTGTTGTTGTTATTGTTGGAATTGTTGCTGTAAAGTGAATTGTAGCAATTAATGTCATATTTAATGAAAGATGTTTAAAATAAAGGTTACTGGCAAATATACATGAGTTGAATAAATGGATTGAAAACCAAGATGAATAGAATAAGTAAAGAACCTGTAGAAAAAAAGTTTGTTTAATCTAACATGTTTCACTTTAATAAGCATTTTCAGAGATTTTTTTTCTTCTCCTCCATCTTCTTCTCCTCCATCTTCTTCTCCTTCATCTGTTTCTTCTTCTTCTTCTTCTGTTTCCTTTTATTCTTTTTCTCCTCCTCCTCCTCCTCTTTCTTCTTCTTTCTCTTCTTCTTTCTCTTCTTCTTCTTTTGTTCCATTCTGCCAATGTATCCACAAAAATTTTCTGCTCCAATTTATGTAGACAATAAAATCTTCTAAGTCCAAACAAGAGGTGGGGGGTGGCAATTTCTTACTTTCTGTAAGCATTGCACAAGTTTTTCCTTTTCTAACATTCCTCATTAATAAGCGTTCAAACAAAAATACGAGGGAAAAATTATTTACTCTCTGTAAGTGTCGAATGAGTCTTTCTAATGTTCTTCATTAGTAAGTGTTGTTAACTGTATAATTTTTATTTTTATTATTTTTTAGTCTTGTGAGGTTGCCTCGAATTTTTATCACAAACTGATATGTCCCTTTCAGGGACATATATATTATTCGAAGTAGCTAAGTGGTTTTGGCAATGTAGCCAATTAGGACAATCTAGCAAGTAGCCATAATGGACTGGTACTCATTGTAGTCATATGCAGTGTGCTTAGGTGTAGGCTTATGCAACAGGCGTAGTCAATACACGTTCCAATAGGCGTATTCCTAGGTGTCCCCACCTTAGTCTGTATTTATGGATAACACCGGTCAATCATATTACTGTGAGGGGGAATCAAAGTGCATGCATATTCATTACATCAGTTATTTAAGGATCTTAGAACACTTTCATCCATACTTGTATGATCCTAATAGGTATTTATGGGTATGATGACATTTGGACATAATTTTCTGATGTTTCATTCAGTAATTTTTTTCTTTCTGGGAACAAATTTTCCCTCATGGCATAATCTGCATACTTTACCACTGTTGTATGGTTTGGCTATTTTTACTATACCCCAAGTTATATCAGAGTTATTAATACAACTGTGTAATAGTCTAATTTAATAATGTCCAAAAACTGATTAACTATATATATATATATATATATATATATATATATTGTAACTAAGTTGTTGAACTCGTAGGTTTATTTACCTTTTTGTTTATGCATTTACTTTTATAAAGAGTGCTCGATACAAATGTAGAGCGTTATACTGTCTAGACAGTATATATATATATATATATATATATATATATATATATATATATATTCCATTTGTAAACAAGTTATTACGCGACCTAGGTTTTTACCATGAGTGGTGCCTTCAGGCGATTTGCAAATTGCCTGAAGGCACTACTCATGGTAGAAACCTAGGTCACGTAATAACTTGTTCACAGATGAAACATATTCAAAAGTTCTACAGTATAATTGTATTGAACATCTTTTTAATACAAATGTGCGATGGTCTAACCTTATTATGACCAGAAACTAAGTAATTAAACAATCAATCAATCAATCAATATATATATATATATATATATATATATATATATATATATATATATATATGTTAATGAATAAAATGAGAAAAGTGTGTCTTTTAATCTAACATGCTTCAGTTTAACAAGCTTCTTCAGAGATTTTTAAAAATATAATTTGTCTATAAAAATCTCTGAAAATGCTTATTAAAGTGAAACATGTTAGATTAAACAAACTTTTTTCTACAGGTTCTTTACTTATTCTATTCATCTTGGTTTTCAATCCATTTATTCAACTCATGTATATTAATGTATATTTGCCAGTAACCTTTATTTTAAACATCTTTCATTAAATATAACATTAATTATTTATTTAGTTTCTCCTACTTTCTTAGTTTTTTTTGTTTGTTTGGTGGGAGTAAGGGAGTGCAAAATTATATATATATATATATATATATATTATCAAATAAAACGCTGACTACTACATACTATATATACTATATATTTGGCTCTGTAAATAGATAATACCATTTACATCAAGCCCTCCTCCTGGATTGTTTTTAATATTAATAAATTAGATATTAATAGGATCTGGTTTTTTGGATTTTGCTTGTCATTTCATTTTGGATTATATATATATATATATATATATATATATATATATATATATATATAACCAGCCATAATTATTAGGCCATCCCAGTTTTGTTAAAAGAAACGATGTATTTCATACTAATTTTAGTATTTTTGCCAAATGAAACTAGAATGTTTCTTTTGTTATTATTACTTTGCAAAATTTTATAAGGCAAGGTAGTATATATATATATATATATATATATATATATATATATATATATATGAGATACACAGAATTAGAAATTCCTACAAGGGAGAGCAAACTCACTTAGTGGCAATACACACACCTACGCACATCGAAAACTACCACTTATAAATGATTCTCCTCCCCTCTCCCTCCATCACTCTAATATGTCTCTTTATTATCATCATCCGCATTATTATTATTATTAATAATAATATTATTTCACATACCATTCATCCATCCATCCATTCACTCTTTGGAGTGTAATAGCATCATCTGTTGTTGCTGCAATTCTTTCCTCCTTCTTCTTCTTCTTCTTCTTCTGCTGCTGCTGCTGCTTTTTCTTCTTCTTCTTCTTCTTCTTCTTCTGCTTTTCCTTCTTCTTTTTCTGCTTTTTCTTCTTCTTCATCATATGTTTCTCCTTCTTCTTTTCCTCCTTTATCTGTTTCTACTTCTTCTTCTTGTCCTTCTTTATCTGTTTCTTTTTCTTCTTTATCTTTTTCTTTCTTTCCTCCACCTTCTTCTCCTTCTTCTCCTTCTTCTTCTCCTTCTTCTTCATCTGTTTATTCTTCTTCTTCTTCATTTGTTTCCTTTTATTCTTTTTCTCCTCCTCCTCCTCCTCCTCCTTCTTCTTCTTCTTCTTCTTCTTCTTCTTCACCTCCTCATTCTCCTCCTCCCTCTTTTTCTCCTTCTCCTTCAATTTGTGAAAATATAAAAACTGGCCTTGCTCTCCATTCTCACTCTCTCACTTGCATGCTCATTCTCTCAAGCAGTCAGTCACGTGCCACTTTCCAATCAATAATACCTGATACTTGCAGATGCTAAACATGTTAGAGAGTACAGCTGTGTTGTAGCGGAGGTGGTAACGATGGCGATGGTGGTGGGGGATCCTGACAGGGATGGGGAAGACCAAGAGAAACAGGCAGATTCCTTACTGCTACAGCTGTTGCCGTTGCTGCTGCTGCTGCTGCTATTACAATGAAGAAGACCTATTTCTGTCTTGAAACTGAATTGTTTAAAAAATTAAAACAAAATTTTAACAAAATCAAATGAATAACGAAGAAAACATAAAGTAATAGACGGGTCGCCTTTTAATTATTCTACAATTCAGATAATCGAACTGAATTGCTGACATTTTTTTTTTAATTGAAGATGGGGATTGGTTTTTTCATGAATAATTGAATGATAAACTGATCCCTCAATTACTTTTCTCAACTCCGATTGTATACACCTAAAAATGATCGAAAAGATAAAAATCAAATTTAAAATTGAGAAAATGAGATAAGTAATTATTTAAATTGTTTCTTACGTTCTTCTATGTGTCATGTGTCGGGATCTACTCAGTCATGGCCCTCCACAATTTCCTGTCCTTTGTAGCACTTGATAAATTTTGTCATTTTGTTATCTGAGCAAAACCTTGTTGCACCATCCATTTATACAAGCTCATCTTTCTTCTTATATGAGCCATGTCTTTTAAGGACATTGACGATCATGGTCCTCCACAATATCCTGTACTTTGTAGCACTTAATAAATGAGCTCTTTCTGTTATCTCCCCAAAATCTTGTTCTTCCATCCATGTATACAAGCTGTTTTTTCTTCTTCTATGAATCATATCTTTTAAGGGGATTGATGATCATGGCGCTCCACAATTTCCTGTCCTTTGTAGCACTTGATAAATTTTGTTATTTTGTTATCTGAGCAAAACCTTGTTGCATCATCCATTTATACAAGCTCATCTTTTTTCTTATATGAACCATGTCTTTTAAGGACATTGACGATCATGGTCCTCCACAATATCCTGTACTTTGTAGCACTTAATAAATGAGCTCTTTCTGTTATCTCCCCAAAATCTTGTTCTTCCATCCATGTATACAAGCTGTTTTTTCTTCTTCTATGAGTCATATCCTTTCAGGAGATTGATGATCATGGCCCTCCACAATATCCTGTACTTTCTAGCACTTAATAAATGAGCTCTTTCTGTTATCTCCCCAAAATCTTGTTCTTCCATCCATGTATACAAGCTGTTTTTTTCTTCTTCTATGAGTCATATCTTTTCAGGACATTGACAATCATGGTCCTCCACAATATCCTGTACTTTGTTGTGCTTAATAAATGTTCTCTTTTTGTTATCTCATTAACAACTTTTTCTTCCGTCTATTTATACAAGCTCATCTTTCTACTTCTATGAGCCATGTCTTTTAAGGACATTGACGATCATGGCCCTCCACAATATCCTGTACTTTCTAGCACTTAATAAATGAGCTCTTTCTGTTATCTCCTCAAAATCTTGTTCTTCCATCCATGTATACAAGCTGTTTTTTCTTCTTCTATGAGTCATATCCTTTCAGGAGATTGATGATCATGGCCCTCCACAATATCCTGTACTTTCTAGCACTTAATAAATGAGCTCTTTCTGTTATCTCCCCAAAATCTTGTTCTTCCATCCATGTATACAAGCTGTTTTTTCTTCTTCTATGAGTCATATCCTTTCAGGACATTGACAATCATGGTCCTCCACAATATCCTGTACTTTGTTGTGCTTAATAAATGTTCTCTTTTTGTTATCTCATTAACAACTTTTTCTTCCGTCTATTTATACAAGCTCATCTTTCTACTTCTATGAGCCATGTCTTTTAAGGACATTGACGATCATGGCCCTCCACAATATCCTGTACTTTCTAGCACTTAATAAATGAGCTCTTTCTGTTATCTCCTCAAAATCTTGTTCTTCCATCCATGTATACAAGCTGTTTTTTCTTCTTCTATGAGTCATATCTTTTCATGACATTGACGATCATGGTCCTCCACAATATCCTGTACTTTGTTGTGCTTAATAAATGTTTTTTGTTATCTCTCCTAAACCTTGTTCTCCATCCATTTATACAACCTTGTTCTTCTTCTATATGTCATGTACCTTCAGGATATTGGCAATCGTGGCTCTCCACTATTTTCATTTTTTGTTATCTCTCCTAAAACTTGTTCTCTATACATTTATACAACCAATCAACTTTTTTAAGCTTTCTTCCACCATTCATTTAGGTAGGTTATACATTGTCTTCTTCTATCCCTTTTTCTTTCACTCTATCCTGTGACTATCAGATTTACCAAACCTTCTTTCCTTATTATGTACCTCATAAATTTCAACTTTCATAACATTGACGATCATGGCCATCCACAATATCCTGTACATTGTAGCACTTAATAAATGAGCCCTTTTTGTTATCTCACTAAAACCTTATTCTTCTGTCTATTTATACAAGCTGGTCTTTCTTCTTCTATGAGCCATGTCTTTTCGGGACATTGACGATCATGGGCCTCCACAATATCCTGTACTTTGTAGTGTTTAATAAATGTTCTCTTTTTGTTATCGCTCCTAAACCTTGTTCTCCATCCATTTATATAACCTTGTTGTTCTTCTTCTATGTGTCATGTATCTTCAGGATATTGTAATCATGGCTCTCCACTATTTTCTATCCTTTGTAACATTTAATAAATTTGTCATTTTCTTATCACTTCTGAAACTTGTTTTGCCATTCACTTACACACGTTTGTCGATTCTTCTTCTATGTGTCATCTCTCTTCAAGATGTTGGCGATCATGGCTCTCCATAATTTCCTTTCCTTTGTAGCTCTTAATAAATCTTGTCTTTTTGTTATCTTTCCTAAACATTGTTGGGTAAATCAACGTGGTGTAATGGTTAGCAAGCTTGTCTTGCTAGAACCTATTACAATTGTGTAGTGAGTTCAATCCTCATTGGGTACCCCATATTTTCCGCCTTGTGCCATATCTAAGCAACACTTAGAAAATCAACTCTCCTAAGCCTTGTTCCACTATCCATTTATCTAGGTTATATGTTGTTTTCTTTTAACCTTTTTTCTTTCGTTCTATCCTGTGACTATCAGATTTACCAAACCTTCTTTCCTTATTATGTATCTCATAAATTTCAACTCTTAAGTATAAGTTTCCATTTTGTTTCTATTTTTTGTAAAAGTTTGTTTTTGTTTTCATCACTGATCCTTGGCATCCTCAGTATCTTACTGAACCGTATTTCTGCTGTGCCAGGTCTTCTCTTCATCTGTGAGGAGATGGTTCAGCATTCATTGACATACATTGATATTACATACATGTATAGTACTCTTTTTTATAATAAGATTAAAATTAATGAATATTATTGAATGTAATATGACATAATATAAAAATAATGATTAATATTAAGACATTATAGAATAATAATATCAACAGCAATACACTCTTGTGCAAATTAATTGAAACACCTGCTTTAGTTTCCTTTCTTTCACCGTATGATCAATTTTAGACCCACTGGAGTGATAGGGTGCGATGACTTTCTATGTTTTCTTCAAATTATATCATTTGCTGTAAAATATGGATCTATTTTCAGGGTGTATCATGAAATTTGTTTGGCCTTGAAAAATATTGTGTCATCCAAGATTGCATCAGATTTTTATCCCACCTGAACACTATTGTCTTTAATGTCGATAAGCTATCCTATGGCTATTGTCTGTGATGAACATTGCTTCAAGGAAGTGTACAAAAACTGTAGTGCTACTCAAACACACTGGCAAGCCTTAAAGAGATCATGGATATTGCTGGGATCAACATTTCAACTGTCAGTCATGTCATCAAGGTGTTGTGTCCTGGCTTGTACCATGTGACATCCAGTCGCCCGGATGTATAAAAGACAATGTGTGCTTTGCACAGGGGTTGTCATTATCCCAGATTTCAGGAAGTAACACCTACTACTTCAAGAGACTGTAAATAGTGTATATACATCTTGGTTGTACCACTCTGTTAATAAAGTAGATTATCTACATTTCTCTGTGTATCTCTTCATTTCAAACGATTGTACTTTCTTTAGGATCTCTTCATTTCACGATACAACACAAGGTGAAGATGTAGATCCATCAGTTCAAAATGTAAAGGAAAATGTGATCAGAAGAGAAATTGACGCCAAGTGACGACGTATACATGATCAAGGAAATGGTGAAAGATCCTAGGAAGATATTATTTGTTTTGTTTCAAATAATTTGCACAAGGGTGTATATCTATCTATCTATCTATCTCAATTCAAAATGTAAAGGAAAATGTGGTTGAAAGAGAAAAACAACACCAAGAGACAATATATACATGATCAAAGAAAGTGTGAATGATCCTTGGAAGATGTTATTTGTTTTGGTTCAATTAATTTCCACAAGGGTGTACAGTAAGACGTAATACTATATAATATGGCTTAATGAGTAATACTTAACTAGAAAGATTTTCCATAGAATCATTACAATTGAGTAGTGACTTCAATCCTCACTGGGTGTCCCATACTTTTGGCCTCGTGCCACATCTAAGCTGCGCTTAGTATATCACCTTAACTAGAAAGATTTAATAAAGAACGTTAACCAAATCATGACAACATGCATTATTTCCAAAGGTGAACGATGAGCTGTATATCACTTTTTTTCACATGATAAAAATAGACTTCAGGGTGAAGCCTTTCTAGAAATCCTTATATTTCTGTATTTTCTGAATTTTTAAAAAGAAGTATTTTCATTATTCCTCATATTCTCAAACTATTATCTTCATCTTTGTTGTTTTTAACACATCATTTCATCTGATATATTCTTTTGCCTCCCTGTATTGTCTGAAGTTCTCAAATTAACTAGTTATAGCATGATTGCTATTTAGATTTCTTGAAAACATAGGTGATACACATAATACACAGTTTTTCAATAAAAATGATGTGGCTATTTTGGATACAAAATATATTTGAAGTATGTATATATATATATATATATATATATATATATATATATATATATACACACTACTGGCCATAATTATTAGGCCACCCCAGTTTTTTAAAGAAATGATGTATTTTTTAGTATTTATTACCAAGTGGATAATTCTAAATGAAAATAGAATGGTTCTTTTGTTATTATTACTTTGCAAAATTTTACAAGGCAAGAACACAAAGACAAACTCGTCCAAATCACTCTAAATTTTCTTCATTTTTTTCATTGATGAAACTGCAATATAGGTAACTATTAAATATTTATAAATTCATTTGATGTACATGTTATTGTTCAGTATTAACAAAAGAACCATTCTATTTTAATTTACAATTATTAACTTGGCAATAAATACTAAAAAATAGTACAAAATACATAATTTTTTTCAAACACTGGAGTGGCCTAATAATTATGGCCTGTAGTGTATGTATGTATATATATATATATATATATATATATATATATATATATATATATAAGAGTTAGCGACTCTGACTGATACCAAATCAGTCAATTTTCAATCCCAAACAGAAGCAAGTGAATGTTTAGCCATACTGATGAGCTGTGATAGAGAAAAACAGGCTTGCATGTGGATGATGAATATATATATATATGTATATAATAAGTGGGTGAAAGGTTTAGAATGTTAGATTTCAAACCATGAGACCCAAGTTCAAATTTCACTATGCCTAATTTTTAATTTTTGAGAAAGTGCTCCCAGCATTTGGCAATACTAGAAAATGCCTGGAAAATGAAATATCATTTAACCTAAGTGAAAATTTGATTGGCACGAGTGCTTGAGTGAAATTCGATTGGCACGAGTGCTTGAAACCTGCCAGTGCTTGTGCTAGCACCAACACACAGGTCATTGCCTCCAAGGGCTTGTTCAATCGACTGCTTACAACAGATGACGCACTTTCTTCCAGAAACTGTAACTAATGTACGCACATCATAATTGCCATACAAAACACAAGTGGGATCTATGGGTGCTGAACAAACACAAATATGCCTGGGCAGGCAGCAAGGATTAGTAAGCCATTAGAAGCTAGTATCCAGCCATGTGTGTGTGTGTGTGTGTGTATCTGTGTGTGTGGATAAAATAAATTGAATCAATTTAGCAAATATTCCATGTATATTATTAATGGTCAATATTTACAGAAAGATCTTTTGCTATCAATAATTCGATCAATGAATGTTAAAACCAGGTAAGAACCACAAATATTAGCCACAATTAGCAAAGAAGTGTTGCCAGAAATTTGAGTTAAAAATTCAGATTCATCAATGAGAGTGTAGATAGGGTAGTAGGAATTTATTTTCATGTTTATATTTGGGTATCACTACTGATAATTTATTTAATAATCAGCTCTGATCAAGTAAGGTTTAAGTAAGTTGTTCTCATCATAATCTATCTTGTACATCTATAAAATCTACAATTTGTCTATGCATTGAATACTGTTGCCATATCTGGTCTGGTGCTCCTGCTGTAAAGCTAGAGGTGCTCGACAAAATCCAAAGAAGGACCAGCAATGTAATCAATCCTGACTTGGCATCTTGACTTCAGTCATTTTCTCATCAATGTGTTGTGGTTTCCCTCTGTCTTTTCTACAAATATTTTCATAGTAACTGCGCTGACAATCTTTTTGTAGATCTTCCTTCTGTTTATTTGCTTCCCTGATAACAACAATCTCCAAATATTTTAAAACAATGGCAATTTCCATCTTCTATCTCCTCAAATACCATTCATCTTTTATTCTTTCTTCAATACCTCCTGTACCCAGTCTACTGAGATCTGAAGGTAAACTGGCATGGCCAAGGACACATTCCAAAAGTCAAGTAAAGCATTGAGAAGCAAGAAAATTTTGCTGGAAACAGAGAAATGTGTACTGGAAATAAGTACACACAAATAACCTTGAGAAAGGTATGATTCCATTTCTTCTTCTTCCAGTTATGGATTAAACAGCAGGACAAATTGTTTTTTTTAGCCTTGGTTGGCAACCAATCTACCAAAGAAAGTAATGGCAACCTGCTGTGGGAAAATCTTCTGCAAAGTCAGTCAAGTTTCTTTTAAGACTTGTGTATCTTGTATGACTGAATTAATTAATATTAATGTTTAAATGGTGTATATATATATATAGGATATTGTAAATGTGCAAATAAGGTACATGGGGTCTAAAAATATTGCTTGCCAAGTAGATCCATCCATAACTACAATGATATTATTTAATTTTCTTGCATTCACTTACATGCAAATACCCTTTGGAAAGGTATTAATCCATCTCTTCCCTCCAGTTATGGGTTAAATAATAGGACAGACTGGGTTCTGTAGCCTTGGTCGGCAACCAGTCTACTGAAGAAAGCAATGGCAACCTACTGTGGGATAATCTACTGCCCAGTCAGTCATGTCTCTTTCGAGACATGATCACCCAAAGCGTGTATCACATATGGCACTTAACTGACTGAATGCATAAATGAAATTCTCTAAAAAATACACAAGGAAAAAATGTACAATTAACTTTTTTTAAAAAGAAATGTTTATTTATTAGTATTTACAGTGTACATATCAGTCAGTTAAGTGCCATAAGTGATACATGCTTGGGCGATCATGTCTCAAAGGAGACATGACTGACTGGGCAGAATATCTTCCCGGAGTAGGTTGCCATTACTTTCTGCAGTAAACTGGTTCCCAATCAAGGTTATAGAACCCAATTTGCCCTGCTATTTAACCCATAGCTGGAGGAAGAAGAGACAGATTAATATCTTTCCAAAAGGTATTTGCACATGAGTGAATGCAACAAACTCAACTGAAATTTGAACTCTGCCCTTTGATTTCTCATCCCAAACCAGTATCAACTGCACAACACTCATCAGAGTCTGAGACCTCCCTAAAAAGTGACCTACCAATGGAGTTTGAGTAATTTTTGAGTGTTTTCCCATGTTACTTGACCTTGTGTCACATTCTCTAACAATGTGGGCATGCAGATAAATGCTCATATTTTTATATTTCAAATTTTATTTAAAACCCTATTTTGCTATTCCAAATTTAATTAAAATCATATTTTTCATATTTAATATTTAATCATTATTGTTTTTGCTTAAAAGTTAATTTCACTTATATTTAAATCATAAATATTTGCAATCATATTTTCATATTTAAATTTTAATGAGTAACATATTTTTCTAATTACAATTTATTTAAAATATTTTGTATTTAAATTTAATTACAATACTAACTTATATAAAAAAATTTTAGCATTTTAACACCATACTAGTATATTTAGAATTTAAATGTAAATACAGAATGTTATAATTGAGTGTTTTGATTATTTTTAAAAAAAGTAATTTGTTGATATTCTAAAACAGTTTACTGCACAATTTACACATTAAGATATAGTTCAAAAGAACAATCGTTTGTGTTCACAAGATGATTGTACGAATTAGCCAATAATTGCTTCTGCCACCAATTCAACTAACAATTCCTTTTCAATGGACTGAACCAAGTATGATTCCAAATTCTCCTTAGGCAGCAAATTTCTTAACCTTGTCTTTACGATCTTTAGCTTTGAAAATGTCCTCTCACATTAGATTTGAGAAACTAATGGTGAGCAGATCTAATCTATCTAAACTTATTTATAAATGGAACTTTGTCTGTGGATGTGTGTGTGTGTCTGTGTGTGTGTGTCCGTTACCTATAGACTCCGAAACGGCTGAACCAATTTTCTTGAAAATTTAGACAGTTGTACTATAAGCATCTGCAAGTGTTCTTAGCTAGGTTTTGTGTTGAGGTACCTCTGATAAATATTGAAAATCGATAATCGAAAAAATTGGGTTATTGAAGGAGTAGTCCGATTTTAATCAAATTTGATACACTCATAAACTAAGACATAAGAAACGATATTCAGAAGTTTCAAAGTTGCAGTTCTTACAATAGTGCAGAAAATCAATAATATATATATATAAAAGGCAAGATGTTTGTGTGTGTGTCTGTTTATCTGCCTGTATGTCTGTATCTTTTTCAGCCCTTTTATTTTAGTTTTTGCTTCGGGTTTGGCTCTAAATAGGTATAATTGTAGTTCTTAGTCTCAGTCATGATACCATTTACTCAGAGGACTTATTTAGCCTTCAAAATTCAGTTTACGACGAAAAAACTTATTTGATATCGATAACAGGAAATCAAAATTTGACTTACATCCATTCATTTTTCTTTCAGTCTATGGTTTCACTTTAACTGGAAACAACTCTTGCTTGTTAGTCTTTCGTGACAACATCCAAAGAGTCTGAGCTCCAGGATCATGGATTAGTTTTAAAGCTTTCATTACACCCAAGCAACACCGGCTATACTGCTAGTGACTTTATAAAGTTCTTATTCCTTTTTATTACTAAAACAGTTGTCTGTGGTTGTTTATTCAATTATTTTTTAATTGATTTTACCCCAAGCAAGGAAGTAAACCCACTAAGACACAAAAGGTTACTGGGTGAGAAAAAATTAGAAAACAGAAATATTACTAAGGAGTGAGAACAACATAAAAGTACTCAAGTGGCTTCCCTCTGTCTTTTCTACAAATATTTTCATGGTTTCTATTCTGACAAGCTTATCTCCTTGGTGCCCCTTCTAAATGAAATTACTTGAGTGACTAGATTGAGAACTAGATCCAACCTGTTTACAGTCAAAACAGTAAAATGCAATTGCCACATCTACTAAAGAGTTTCTTTTCTCGCATTCCCACCTGTGGAATTCCCTTCTGTTTTTCTTGCTTCCCTGATAGCTACAACCTCTAAGAGTTTAAGTGCAGTGTCAATTGCCGTTTTTTATCTCCTTGATTTCCATCTTTCTGTTATCCTTTCTACAACATCCCCTGTACCTAGTTGTTTTTTTTTTGCTTTCCTCTCATGCAACCCCCTGCACACTCATGGCAGTATTGCCTTGCTTGGGGTGAAAAAACAAAAAAGAAAGATGGTAGATAGCAACTGAAATTACATTTAAATTTTTTGCTGATTAAAGTTGGCTGGAAAGCATAGAGCTGGAAGGGAGTTTCACAAGTAAGAAGTGGGAGAAAAAACTGTTAGAATAGAATTTACCATTACATTTAGCCTGCTCAACTGTAAATTTTTGAGATTGCATTTTTATTTGATATAAGTGGGGGCACCCCTTAAAGGATTGTTGGAATAATGTTTTGAGCTTGCAATAAGGTAATAAAATTATAGTTCCCTTCAAACTTGGTGATTGTATCAAGATAAAAAAGTTTTTGGATATTTTTTTTTTCATAATCATTTCACCCCAAGCAAGGCAGGAATGCCACTGGTGCACAGGGAGTTACAGCAAAAGAAAATAAACAAGGTACAGGGGATGTCGAAGAAAGGATAAGAGAAGGATGGGAATCAAGGAGATAGAAGATGGCAATTGACGTTATATCTAAAACTTTTGGAGATTCTAGTTATCAGGGAAGCAAGCAAATGGAAGTGTGTGCCACAAATAGAAAGTGCGAGAAAAGAAACTATTAGAGTAGAAGTGGTGGCTACATTTAACTATTTCCATGTTAAAAAACTGGGTTTGAATTTGAATTTTGTTTAATGGCATATCAACCTCTGTGGGTTATTTAATGCCAAAAAGGTGGTGTTTTAAGGTATATTTTTAATGGTCAATTATAGTGAGAAGGTTGATTTAGATGATAAAGTTGTATTTATTTTTTATTTTAGAAAACTGAAGATGTTTTCTCGTTTTGTATTCAAAAATGTATTGCTGGTAATAATTTTTTTCTTCAAAAATGTATTATGGTAATTTTTTTTTCCTTCAGAAATATGTTATGGTAATAATTTTTTTCCTTCAAAAATATATATTTTTCTATAAAAATCTATTTTTATACTTTCATAGTGTTTTGACCCCAATTTGGGGGTTAACTATTTGCCCATAGCTGGGACCCTAACAGGTGCTACCTCTCTCGGTCAGGGTGGACCTGGTAACAATAGCAATTAAGAGATGGTTTCACAGTCCTCAAAATCTCCCAATCTAATATAGTTTGTCATACCCAGGATGGCTTTAAAAGAGAGTAAAATTAATCAATTAATTTCCCCTAATTTGAAAACTTTTTTGGTAAGGTGGTGTTATGTCGCCAAGTATAAATGAATAACTCAACAACAGAATCAGAATATAAGTTGTATTCCGTGGAAAGACGGTTAGTATGTACAGAAGCGATTAGTACTATTTACAATAGAAAGATACAAGAGTCCAATCCATCATAAGGCGTGTGTATACGTGATTACTTCCAGTACGCCACCGGAAGTGTGACTAACTCTTCACTGACTCGCACTGACTCTTCAGTAACTCATTAGAGACTCTCAAGTGACTCTCTACGACTCTCTTGTAGAGAATCCACCATTGCTATATATAGCAATGGGAACAGTCCATTATGGGGAACAGTCCATTTGTAGTCAAATAGGAGCGGCGCCCTAACAGGGGGGCAATAAAAGAAAATTAATATTGAGCATCAGGAAAAAACAGCTAAAGTTCCTGGAACATGTAATGAGGAAGGAAGGCTTGGAGATAGAGTGAAAGAGAGACTGGGGAAAACGGTGTGTAATATACTTGACGGGCCTGAGCAGGTGGATGGTGGAGCGGAGTTGGGTGGGGTAACAGGAGAAAGCGTGCTAAGAGTCACTAATGATAAGGTGACGTGGAGGACCATGATCGCCTATGTCCTGAAAGGATATGGCACATAGAAGAAGAAGAATGTTATAACATCACTACAAACAACAACAATTATGAGGTGGTTCCATGTTCCTCACAACCTCCCAATCAGTGGCCTTGTTGTTGGATCCAGTTTACCGTCATACCCAGGACCAGTAAATATTAGTAAATTTAACATAAATTAGTTTATTTTCTACTATTGCAGAATAATTTTAATAGCTGTATTTGTATTTTAACCTTATAAAATCATTTTATTGTATAATGTCTTAGAGCAAACCACATACACAAATAAAGGGTCCGTGATGTACTGTAAAGGTTGCCAAATTGTAAACATCTACATTTATAAGTATGTATATACATGTACTCATAAATTTAGATTACTTTTTTTTGTGCTGATTAAAAACTAAAATTTGTTTGTAAGCTTAAAAAAGATTCTTATTGACTATATATTATTGCATTCATAAATAAAATACAGAACTGGAAATGGTTATTTGTGGTTTAGCCTAGTGACAAGTAAATTTGGAGATGAGTAAGTTTGACTTAAATCATAAATTCCTCTCCTGGAACAAATTACTGACATAAGGTGAGGTGTATCTGTATTAGGACCTTTAATATGTTCCCGCTGATTTTTTATGAAAGGTAATGTTTATTTACAAAGAATAAAGAGTCCGCAATATAATGTAATTATCACCAAATTATATTCATCAACAAGACTTTTACAAGTATATACATATATATATATCACAAATTTAGAATACTTTTTTCTGTACTATAATAAAAATTAAAATGTAATTGTTTGTAAGCTTAAAAAAGATTCTTATTGACCATATATTATTAAAAATGCATTTATAAATAAAACAAGCAGTATAGCCCAGCGTTGCTCGGGTGTAATGAAAGCTTTAAAACTAATCCATGGTCCTGGAGCTCAGACTCTTTGGATGTTGACATGAAACACTAAAAAGCAATAGTTGTTTCTAGTTAAAGCGACACCATAGACTGAAAGAAAAATGAATGGATGTAAGTCAAATTTTGATTTCCTGGTATCAATATCAAAAAGTATTTTTCGTTGTAAACTGAATTTTGAAGGCTAAATAAGTCCTCTGAGTAAATGGTATCATGACTGAGACTAAGAACTACAATTATACCTACTTAGAACCAAACCCAAAGCAAAAACTAAAATAAAAGGGCTGAAAAAATACAGACATACAGGCAGATAAACAGACACACACACAAACATCTTGCCTTTTATATATATATATATTATTGATTTTCTGCACTATTGTAAGAACTGCAACCTTGAAACTTCTGAATATCATTTCTTATGTCTTTGTCTATGAGTGTATGAAATTTGATTAAAATCGGACCACTCCTTCTATAACCCAATTTTTTCGATTATCGATTTTCGATATTTATCGGGGGTACCTCGACACAAAACCTAGCTAAGAACACTCGCAAACGCTTATGGTACAACTGTGTAAATTTTCAAGAAAATCGGTTCAGTCATTTCAGAGTCTATAGGTAATGGATACACTCACACACACACACACACACACACACACACACACACACACACACAGACAAAGTTCATTTATAAATAAGTTTAAATACAGAAGTCTGAATGATTATTTGTGGTTTAGCCTAGTGACAAGTAAATTTGGAGACAAGTAAATTCGATTTAAGTCATTTTTCAACTTAAGTTGCTTCTCTTGAAACAAATTACCGATGTAAGATGAGGTATACCTGTAGAAAGAACATGTAAGCAACAAGGAAAAATGGATCAAGAAGACTGACATTTACAATGAGAAAGAGCAAGCTGAAATTGCAAGGACACATAATGAGGAAAGAGGGCCTTGAGAATTTAACACTCATGAACAGAACATGCAAACAACAAAATTTTAAGAAAAATACAATCAAGGAAATATTGGCAAGATATCAAGGCTTGAGGGTAATTCAAAGTAGAAGTTTACAGAGTAAGAGATAAATGGCTGGTGTGGATATGTGGAGAAGATGACAATTAATGCTAGGCATGAGCACGTTCTTCGTCTTCTTCATGGACGTAGACAATCATGGACTTCCACTTGGCTGTGTCTCTTGTAACTCTCAATATTTTTTCTCTTGGTATCTCTAAGCCCCACTCCACCATCCATTTGTTCAGACCTAACAAGCATGTCTCACATTGCTTTCCCCATTCCCTCCTTTCCTTTATCCGACCTGTGAGTATTAAGTTCTCCAAACCCTCTTTCCTCATTACATGTCCCAGGAACCTCGTTTGTCTCTTCCTAAGACACAAAAGGTTTCTGTTCTGACAAGCTTATCTCCTTGGTGCCCCTTCTAAATGAAATTACTTGAGTGACTAGATTGAGAACTAGATCCAACCTGTTTACAGTCAAAAAACCTCCCAATCAGTGGCCTTGTTGTTCTTCTTCTATGTGTCATGTACCTTCAGGATATTGTAATCATGGCTCTCCACTATTTTCTATCCTTTGTAACATTTAATAAATTTGTCATTTTCTTATCAATAAGACCTCTGAGTAAATTGTATCATGACTGAGACTAAGAACTACAATTATACCTACTTAGAGCCAAACCCGAAGCAAAAACTAAAATAAAAGGGCTGAAAAAAATACAGACATACAGTATAAGTATAAGTTTTCTTCTCGTTTGTATCCTTTCCAACACCTCATCATTGCACATGAGCTCCATCCATGGAATCCTCAGCATCCTTCTGTAAAAACAAATATCTGCTGTCCCAAGCCTCTCCTTCATCCTTGATGAGATCGTCCAGCTTTAGCAAATTAAGATTGTATCAATCATGGATGCAATCTCATGCAAGTCAGTTCCACAAGGTAGTGGTTCATGAAAAGAAGCTGCTGGTGCAGAACATCTCACTAGGTGAATACGAATAGAATGAGGATGGTTTGCTACAATGTGCATAGCATGGCAAGTCTTAGCCATGAAGGCTAGGACTGGTGGAACTAAGGAATGTAGTTTGGCTGAACACTCTGCATGGAAATAGTGATAGAGCAATGAGAGAGGCTTGCGGCATCTGTGGGGAAGGGAATATGAATGATTTGCTACAGTGCGTGAAGGTTATAACTGGTGGAACTAAGGAATGTAGCTCGTCTGAATACTTTCCATGGAAATAGTGACAGAGCAACGTCTTATTTCATTTGTGAGAAAGAAGTTGCAAAATGGGAAATAATTCAAGGGTGCAAAGTGAAGAAGACTAGGTTCATATATGGCAGCTATACTCCATTTTCAGCCTGATCTGGCTCTTCTAAATGCTGAGAAGAGCAGAAAGTATTGAGCAGTACAAGGAACTGGCTATTTTTGCTTGAAGTCTTGGTTGAGATTAAGTCAATGCTGTGCTTAGTAACATCAAACCCCCTCCCCTGCAGAATGTGCCTTGCAGCCCTAACCGCAGCATACAACTTGCCACCCCCACCGGAACATACTGAACCCACAATAAATGGTACTTTAAACAAAATAACATACTCTCAGAATGCAAATATTCCGTGATCATGAAAACTCTCCCCTGTCCTCTCTAAACCCTTAAGAAATTTGCTCCTTAACTCTCCCCTGTCCTCTCTAAACCCTTAAGAAATTTGCTCCTTAACTCACCCCTGTCCTCTCTAAACCCTTAAGAAATTTGCTCCTTAACTCTCCCCTGTCCTCTCTAAACCCTTAAGAAATTTGCTCCTTAACTCTCCCCTGTCCTCTCTAAACCCTTAAGAAATTTGCTCCTTAACTCTCCCCTGTCCTCTCTAAACCCTTAAGAAATTTGCTCCTTAACTCTCCCCTGTCCTCTCTAAACCCTTAAGAAATTTGCTCCTTAACTCTCCCCTGTCCTCTCTAAACCCTTAAGAAATTTGCTCCTTAACTCTCCTCTGTCCTCTCTAAACTGTATGACTACTGCCTTTCTTCTTCCTGCTTTCCTGCATGCTGGAAGTTCTCTTCTGTCATTCCTGTATTTAAGAACAGTGGTGAACTCTCGGGCCCATCCAACTATCACCCTATCAGCCTTCTACCAATTTTTGGGAAAGTGTTTGAGGCCATAATTAATGCTGAAATAGTTCAACATCTTACTGCCCACAAACTACTCTGACAGGCATTATGGCTTCCGCTTTGCCAGCTCCATGGCTGACATGCTAACGACCGTTACGGAGTACATGTTCCAGGCCCTTGAGGAGTCCGGCGAGGCTCGTGTTGTTGCTCAGGACATCTCCAAGGCTTTTGACAGGGTTTGGCACTCTGGCCTTCTATGCAAGCTACGGGGTTACGGTATTGCTGGATGCTTGCTTGATCTAATCCAATCTTTTTTAAATAACCACAAAATGAAGATAATTTTGAATGGGCATGCCTCTACATCCTACAGCACAAACATTGGTGTCCATCAGGGGTCTATCCTGGGCCAAACACTCTTCCTTATTTTCATAAATGACCTCCCAGACGAGATCAAGAGCCAAGTAGGCATCTACGCAGATGACACCACAATTTACTCCTGCATCAGTAAGAAACCCATCGTGGAGGACAAACATAATCTCACTGCTGACCTTGAAAGGAATCTACACTCTGTGGTGAATTGGGGTAAGAAGTGGCTTGTCAATTTCAATGCGTCTAAGAACAAGCTGTTGTCTGTCAGTCATCACAGGCAACCTCTCCTGCCTCCCATAAGCATGGACCAAGCAAGTCTCCCTCAGAGCAATACACTGTGCCTCCTCGGCCTTACCCTCTCTTCTGATCTCAAGTGGAACCATTACAATGACTCAATAGCTAAATCCACTGCTAAGAAGGTTGGGTCACTATGTCGGGCCAGGATTTTTTTTCCCACCTGAAACCATCCTGCATATATACAAATCAACCATTCATCCGTGCATGGAATACTGCTTCCATATATGGTTAGGTGCTCCTGATGTTCATCTCAGTGTTCTTGACAGGCTCCAAAGGAGAATCAGTAATGTGATAGATACCGACTTGGCAGCTCGACTACAGCCACTTCCCCACCAACGAGATGTGGCCTCCCTTTGTCTGTTCTATAAATACTTTCATGGCTTCTGCTCCAACGAACTTAAGTCACTGGTGACTCTGCAACAGGTGTTTACACGTGCAACCAGATTGGCAACTGGGTCCCACCTATTCACAGTTAGATTAACCAAATGCAGACGACAATTCTACTCCTGCAGCTTCTTCTCTTGCACTTCCTGCCTGTGGAACTCGCTTCCATATTCTTGCTTTCCTGATGACCTCCAGGAATTTAAATGCAATGTCAATACTTATCTCTTAACCACTTGACTCTAGTTCTTTCTTCACTACCCTGTATATCCTTTCCTTTCTCTTCACCTTTTGCAACTGTCATCACACCTGTATACCCATCCTTCTCTTGCTCGTTTCTAACTGGTTCGTCTTTCTCTTCACTCTCTTCTAATTAATCTTTTTACTCTTATGTAGCCCCCTGCACATTAGTGGCGTTACCGCCTTGGGTGATACGATTAAAAACAAAATCATGGAATTGGCATTTTGAAGCTATTCATTACCAACGTTTTCACAACTTTTAGCTACTTTTTATGTATGTTGAAACAGATATCAATAATCTGTTTCCCTCTCAAGTTCATTTTTTTAATTAGAAATGATTTACAGCCTGTTGCCCCCTCCCAAGGCTTCTATCAAAACTTATCTAAACTTATTTATAAATGGAACTTTGTCTGTGGATGTGTGTGTGTGTCTGTGTGTGTCCATTACCTATAGACTCTGAAACAGCTGAACCCATTTTCTTGAAAATTTAGACAGTTGTACTATAAGCATCAGCAAGTGCTCTTAGCTAGCTTTTGTGTTGAGGTACCTCTGATAAATATTGAAAATCGATAATCGAAAAAATTGGGTTATAGAAGGAGTGGTCCGATTTTAATCAAATTTCATACACTCATAGACAAAGACATAAGAAATGATATTCAGAAGTTTTAATGTTGCAGTTCTTACAATAGTGCAGAAAATCGATAATATATACATATATATATGTATAAAAGGCAAGATGCTTGTGTGTGTGTCTGTTTATCTGCCTGTATGTCTGTATTTTTTCAGCCCTTTTATTTTAGTTTTTGCTTCGAGTTTGGCTCTAAATAGGTATAATTGTAGTTCTTAGTCTCAGCCATGATACCATTTACTCAGAGGACTCATTTAGCCTTCAAAATTCAGTTTATAACGAAAAAAACTTGTTTGATATCGATACCAGGAAATCAAAATTTGACTTACATCCATTCGTTTTTCTTTTAGTCTACAGTTTTGCTTTAACTAGAAACAACTATTGCTTTTTAGTGTTTCATGCCAACATCCAAAGAGTTTGAGCTCCAGGACCATGGATTAGTTTTAAAGCTTTCATTACACCCAAGTAATGCCAAGCTATACTGCTAGTATATATATATATATATATAAAGAGAGAGAGAGAGAGAGAGTGAGAGAGAGAGAGAGAGAGAGAGAGCAAGTGGTTGATAGATGTCTATTTCAACATACAAGTATGATAATAATTTTTTAGTTAATCCTAATAATTATTTTTTTAATTTTTTTATTACAGTAGATCTGCGGAGCCAAGGAGCCTTGTGGCTTCCTGGGGCCTTGCAACCCTCCCACAATTGCGGGGTCTGTGGGGGCCCTAAGCACAACCCTGTATTAAGTCCCAATTTATGCTCAAGGCATGGGGCCCATCTTTAGAGAGCATCCTTCATCACAATTTGTAAAAGTTCTGGATCAAATCAGTCATAGTAAAAGGTCCCTAGTTTAGTTTTTGAGGTATTGAATGTGACCAGCCAATTTTTCCCCCACTGAGCTGTTAGAGCTAGATCAGAGGAGAAATCAGCTAAGAAAGAAAAGTAGTTCAACAGAAACAAAATATTTAAAGAGCCTGGTGCTTTGAATATCAAAAAGGAAAGATGCTAAATATTATCTTTTCACTGAAGATGGGAAAGCAATAAAAATATTACCTTTACGTAAACATCACAGAGATACATCCATTTGGTGAAGAAGTACATGAAAACTGATTTTTGAACAGAAACTTTTAGTATTTGTCTATATTTCTGAGATGAGGTAGTATTTAAAGTATTCAGACTATTGTCCTCATCTTTGTTGCCATTTGTACAACATTTCAGCCCTTGTACACTCCTGCCTCCTTCAGGTGCTAGGCATTTTGAACTGAACCCTTTATTACAATCAGTAGCGTATATTATCCTCATTCCTTGTGTAAAGCCTCAATTAGAAGTCATGAGTTATCTCCTTTTAGCCCTGCAAGATACTTGTTTACTTTTGCTGTAGCCTGGTATTGAACTCACAACTATTTGTGTCAAGTCACAGGAACTAACCAACATCTATATCCACTGGGCCATGTATCCTTAAGGGTTCGGTTCGAAATTCCAAGCACCTGAAGAAGGCCAGAGTGTACAACGGCCGAAACGTCGTACAAATGGTAACAAAGATGAGGACAATAGTCCGAATAATGTAAATACTGTAAATACTACCTGATCTCAGAAATATAGACAAATAAAAATATTCATATGAAAAAACTATTATTGCTTGCTATTTTTTTTAATGACAGCAAAACGTGCAAAAGCTTTCATTACACCCGAGCAACGCCAAGCTATACTGCTAGTATATATATATATATATATATATATATATATATATATAAAGAGAGAGAGAGAGAGAGAGAGAGAGAGAGAGAGAGAGAGCAAGTGGTTGATAGATGTCTATTTCAACATACAAGTATGATAATAATTTTTTAGTTAATCCTAATAATTATTTTTTGAATTTTTTTATTACAGTAGATCTTATGAGTCAAGGAGCCTTGCGGCTTCCTGGGCCTTGCAACCCTCCCACAATTGCGGTGTGTGTCTGTTTATCTGCCTGTATGTCTGTATTTTTTCAACCCTTTTATTTTAGTTTTTGCTTCGAGTTTGGCTCTAAGTAGGTATAATTGTAGTTCTTAGTCTCAGCCATGATACCATTTACTCAGAGGACTCATTTAGCCTTCAAAATTCAGTTTATAACGAAAAAAACTTTTTTGATATCGATACCAGGAAATCAAAATTTGACTTACATTCATTCGTTTTTCTTTCAGTCTACAGTTTCCTATTTATCAAATTTATCAAACTTTGTCTTCATTTTATATTAAGCCTATTACTATCCTATTAATATATATATTATCAATATATATATTATCAATATATATATATAATTATCAATATATATATATATTATCAATATATTAATATATATATTATCAATATATATATTATCAATATATATATATATATTATCAATATATTAATATATATATTATCAATATATATATTATCAATATATATATTATCAATATATATATATATTCAATAATATTAATATGTATATTATCAATATGGAAAATACAAAAACATACAGATGCTTAATCAGAAAATATACAAATCTGTTACTTTCAACCAATTCTGAAAAAATTAGATAAACATTTGCCTTAAACGCACTGCAGAGAAGCTAGAGGGAAATAAAAACAAATTTCAACAAAGCAATAAAAATTGAAAAGTAAAGAAAACAGCATGAATTAAAATAACGGCTTTTCTACAAACGTCACACAATTTTAGTCTATCATCCTGACAGAGAGACATCAGCTGAGCAGATTAAATACTATTAATGGTTTATTATTGAAGCACAAAAAAATATAGAGTACTGTCCAAAAGTATTAGGACAAGAACTATTTTATCTTTTAAGAGGCATATGGACAGAAAATAAACAATTTAATTAAAGTAATCTTATTTGATTTACTCAACAAATGTTTTAACAAGAAAAAATTCTTGTTACGAAATAAATTTAATATTTAGTATAAGGGCATTTTGCTTTGAAATAATAAAATAATTGCGACAATTTACAAATCGCCACTAGTATATATATATATATATACAATACTGTGCAAAAGTATTAGGACAAGAACTATTTTATCTTTTAAGAGGCATATGGACAGAAAATAAACAATTTAATTAAAGTAATTTTATTTGATTTACTCAACAAATGCTTTAACCAGAAAAAAATACTTGTTACAAAATGAATTTAATATTTATTATAATAGCCTTTTGCTTTGATCACATCCTTCATTCTGTCAGGCATTGACATCACAAGCTTCTTCAATGTATCTCATGGTATCTCCTGCCAAGAAGCTTGCATTTGTTTCCAAAGTGTGTCTTGCAAAGTAACATTAGATTTATCATTTTTTTTTTATCCAAAATATCCCATAGATGTTCAATAGGATTGAGATCAGAGCTCTGTGGGGAGCCAATTCAAATTCCAAAGCCTTCCTTTCTCTTCCTTTTTAATTAAATAATTCTTACAAAGGTGTGAAGTATGTTTAGGGTCATTGTTTTGTTGATAAATAAATCCTTGTTCTATTAAATGTATCCCAGATGGGACACCATGGCGGATGTGTGCAAAAGTGGTGATTTTAAACTTTATTTTGATGCCTCATGAAAGATAAAATAGTTCTTGCCCTAATACTTTTGCACAGTGCTGTATTTATTTCCTTCTAATATGCAAAATCCTATCTAACGATGGTGAAACCTGTAATCAAGTCAAGAAAATTGTTTCTTGTTTTATGAAATTTATCAAAATTTGTCTCCGTTCTATATCCTATTTGTACAAATTATTTGTAAACTTGTTTTGGTTACATCTACATCTAAAAATAGAAACCTCCAAAATCATTTAATAACTTTTGTTCTTTATTTATTTTTTTCTAAAATATTTATCTTTTTCAATTTGTCTGCAGAATAAAATCTTCAATTACCAACAAATAACAAGCATATCTAAATCTAAAATTATTTATAAATGGAACTTTGTCTCTGTGTGTGTGTGTCCATTACCTATAGACTCCGAAACGGCTGAACTGATTTTCTTGAAAATTTACACAGTTGTACTATAAGCATCTATGAGTGTTCTTAGCTAGGTTTATGTTTGACACAAGGCCAATTTAATAAAAAAATTCAACCATCTTCCTACTTGATCTTTTTTTTTTTTTAATCATATCACCCCAAGCAAGGCCGTAATGCCACTGATGTGCAGGGGACTACATAATAATGAAAAGATTGGAAAAGAGAAAGCCGGAAACCACATCCTAAACAGGGAACAAGAGATGAGCCTCTTAACCTGTTCAATAGACGTGGGTGGAGTGTGAACCGGGCGATAGATAGATCTATCTACTCCAATTAATCTCATTAACAAAGATATGACTGAATAGTACATTCTATCCTCACTGGGTACCCTGTACTTTTGGCCTTGTGCCATATCTAAGCTACCCTTAGAAAATCACCATCTCATTAATAAAGAATAATTATTTATGAAATCTGAATAATATCAAAGTCATATGCAATACATAGAAATAAAAAAAAATGAAAATAATATACGTCTATTTTAGGTCCTGGCAGCAAGGCCTCTGATGGGGAGGTTGGGAGGAGCATGGAACCATCTCTTAATTACTGTTATTCCCAGGTTGACCTCAACCCAGAGTGGTAGCACCTGTCAGGGTCCCAGCTATGAGCAAGAGTTTACCTCCAAACTGGGGTCAAAACACTATGAAAGTATAAAAATAGACTTTTATAGAAGTATATGCATAAAAATAGACTTTTATAAAAAAAATATACATTTTTGAAGAAAAAATATTACCAACAATACATTTTTGAAGGAAAAATTATCCTCAGCAAAACATTTTTTCATTTTTCTAACATAAAAAAGAATAAAAACAAAAAATTTTCATTAAAATCTGACTAAATCAACTTTTTCACTATAACCAAACATTAAAAAAAATACCTTAAACCCCCATCTTTTTGGCATTAAATGACCCACAGAGGTGTTGATATGCCGTTAAACAAAACTCAAACTCAAATATTTATTTTAGTGTTACAAACAATTACTTTCTGCTCTCTTTTCCATTCCTTTCTATTTACTTCCTTTCTTTCTTCCTCATTTCCATTTCACTGAAGCAGACGTTAAGCACTTGATAAGCATTATTCTTTTATTTTCAATTTCTTTTGCTTTTTTATCCTTTATTCTTTCTTGTTATTATGTATACTTTCCTTTTTTTTAACTAATACCAAACAGCATCTCTGATAAATCTTTTTCTTCTTTTGCCTACTCAAAACAGAACGACCCATTATTTATCAATGAATCTTGAATAGTATTGAAGCATTAGCTGCATAGAATTATAGGAGATAAAACAATATATATATCAATTTTAGTGTTGTGAACAATTTTTTTTTCCTTTCCTCCCTTTTCTGTTTCAGTCCTTTATGTCTTCTCTGTTTCCATTTTGCAGAAGCAGGTGTTAACAACTTGATAGCATTATCGCTTACTCTATTTTCAATTTCTTTCTTTCTTTCTTGTTATTACTAGCAGTATAGCCCGTCATTGCTCAGGTGTAATGAAAGCTTTAAAACTTATCCATTGTCCTGGAGCTCAGACTCTTTGGACATTGGCACAAAAGACTAAAAAGCAATAGTTGTTTCCAGTTAAAGCAAAACCGTAGACTGAAAGAAAACTGAATGGATATAAGGCAAATTTTGATTTCCTGGTATCGATATAAAATTTTCTGCACTATTGTAAGAACTGCAACCTTGAAACTTCTGAATATCATTTCTTATGTCTTTGTCTATGTGTGTATCAAATTTAATTAAAATCGGACCACTCCTTCTATAACCCGATTTTTTTCAATTATCGATATTTATTGGGGGTACCTCGACACAAAACCTAGCTAAGAACACTCGCAGATGCTTATAGTACAAATGTGTAAATTTTCAAGAAAATCGGTTCAGCCGTTTCGGAGTCTATAGGTAATCGATACACACACACAGACAAATATACACACACACACACAATCAGACATATTTCCTTTTATAAATAAGTTTAGATTAGATTAGATGTATGCTTTCTTTTCCTCATTAAAATCAAACAGCATCTCCGATATATCTTTTTCTTCTACCATTTCACCTCATCAGAAGAGAATGGTAAATTATTTATACAGGGTATAACACACGTGTCTACGGCTATATCGTGTTGAACACACCGGTTTCCGTTCGATCGCCGAAGTTAAGCAACATCAAGCCTGGTCAGTACTTAAATGGGTGACCATTTGGGAATACCAGGTGCTGTAAACATAAGGACCAAGAATGGTCCACCGGTCCTCCAGGCTTGGGGTTGGGTGCAGGGCTAACAACCCTGCGCCATAAAAAAACAGCTTGTTACAGAAACAGCAACAAAAAGCTGCCGCCCTGTGCACCATCTGGGTGTGATGGATAAATGATGATAATGATAATATACATGCTGACTGCCTAACTCAGGAATGAAAGAACAAGTAGTGTCTCTCTATACTTTTGAGATGAGGTAGTATTTACATTGTTTGAACTGTTGTCCTAATCTTTACTGGCATATTCATGACAATCTGGCAGATATACACTCCAGCCTTCTTCAAGTGATTGGAATTTTGTACTGAATCCTTTATTTGTCTATATTTCTGAGATGAAGTAGTATTTACATTATTTACATTGTTCAGATTGTTGTCTTTATCTTTGCCGACATTTTGGCCTTCTTCAGGTGCTAGGAATTTCAAATCAAACCCTTGATTTTGATCACTGGGGTATATCATTCTCATTCCGTGTGCAATACCACTTCTGGATGCCATCTAGTTATCTCCCTTTAAGTTGACTCTCTAAGCCATTTGTTTACCACTGCTGTAGCCAGGTATTGATCTCACAATTTTTTGGGTCAAGTCACTGGATCTAATCAATGATTTTATCCACTGGACCATGTGTTCTTGAGAACATCGTGCATAGAATGAGAATAAAGGGGTCAGTTTGAAATTTCTAGCACCTGATGAGAACCGGAGCATACAACTGCTGAAATATCGTAAACATGGCAATAAAGATGAGGATAACAGTCTGAATAATGTAAATAATGTAAATGCTACCTCATCTCAGGCAACATTTATATTCATTGTTGGAGAAGAATGACATTATGCTAAAAAAAAAAATATGGGTCAGAGGTTAAGAGTGCCAAAATGGTTGGCTTCAGTCTTGATGAACCCATAAGGATAAAATTTGGCAGATAATTGTATATTACAAAAGAAGAGATGATTATTTGCCCATCACCCTCTGTCCGCATATGTGTATATAATGTATATGCATGTTTTGTGTTAGTGACTCACGCATGTCGATGCCATTTAATATCTGCATGCTCAATTTGAATGAGTTTGAAATAAGACATTGGATTAATAAATTTCTCTCTTGCTCAGTCTGAACAGCCTCTACTCTGGGATGAGCAATAAAATCATTAAGATGGCGACAAGAAAAAAAATAGTAGATAGATTCACATCAGATCTGGTCCATACCCCCACCTCCAGTCTTTTGAACAAGACTGAACTGGGAAAAGAATCAATTGGAAAGTATGCCGTAAGTTTGGCTTCATTGTAAAAGAGAAATGGTATGGCTATCAGCCAGAGGGAGTGATAGAAAATGACCATCACAGAGGAGTAGATAGGTTTGCCTATCACCCAGTTCACACTCCTGCCCTATCTTTTGAGGCTTACAGCCATATCACGTTGAATACACCGGTTCTCGCTCTATCATCAAAGTTAAGCAATATTGAGCCTGGTCAGTACTTACATGGGTGATCGCTTGGGAATACCAGGTGCTGTAAGCGTTTAGCGATGGATGTGCATTGTGGTACAGTGGATATCAGCTCGGAAAGAGAAATTGGTGAGCCGAGTTTGAATTCCAGTTGAATACCCTGCATTCACTTAAGCACTGGTACCCTTGGGAAAGGTATTAATCCGTCCCTTCCCTCCAGTTATGGGTTAAATAACAGGATAGGACTTGGAGACCCTGCCTTTAAAAACAAATACCAATGAATCTTGGTACTCGAAAAAGAAAAAGAAAAAAAGTATTACTAGACACAAAACTTATATAAAAAACAATAAATTGTTGAAAGAAAAAGGTATTACCAGCAATAAATAAATCAAAATTTAGTTGGCAAGAAATGACCCACCGAGGTTGATATGCCATTAAACAAAAACAACCAACCTATCTTTTGAACAGGAGTAGAGGTTTATCCTTGTTTCCTCTTGAGGAGTGGGTTTCTGGTTCCTTCTAAAATCTACTTCAGTTTTGTACTTCTAACATCTCCAGATAAAATCTGAAATTTTATTCACTAAATATTTTTTCTTTTCTCCCAATATGAGTTGACAGATTTTCCTATTGCCCAATTTTTTGCTCCTCCCTGGTCTTTTAAAAATGAGCAGAGGTTTATCATTTATTTTCCTTTTAGGATTGGGTTTCCAGTTCTTCTAAAGTCTGCTTCAACTCTCGACTTCTAACATCGCATGAAATCTGAAATTTTATTCACTAAATATTTTTTCTTCTCTCCCAATAGGAGTAGACAGATTTTCGTATTGCCCAGTTTTTGCTCCTCCCTAGTCTTTTGAAAATGAGTAAAGGTTTATCCTCTAGTTTCTGTTTAGAATTGGGTTTCCAGTTCCTTCTAAAGTCTACTCCAACTCTGTACTTCTAACATCTCTGCTTAAACTCTGAAATTTAAACTATTATTGAGCTTCTGGTTACTTCTAAAGTTTTTGTTTCTCTCTCTCTCACTTTCAGCATTCTTTCTTGCGTCTTAGTGGCATTATTGTCTTGCTTGGGATGAACTGATTAAAAAAAAATGTAATTATTAGTTTTTATTGAACTTTTTGGAAATTATTTGGTAATATATATATAATTACTAGCAGTATAGCTCAGCGTTGCTCGGGCATAATGAAAGCTTTAAAACATAAAAAACATGGTCCTGGAGCTCAGACTCTTTGGACGTTGGCATGAAAGACTAAAAAACAATAGTTGTTTCCAGTTAATGAGAAACCGTAGACTGAAAGAAAAATGAATGGATGTAAGTAAAATTTTGATTTCCTGGTATCAATATCAAATAAGTTTTTTCGCCGTAAACTGAATTTTGAAGGCTAAATAAGTCTTCTGAGTAAATGGTATCATGGCTGAGACTAAGAACTACAATTATGCCTACTTAGGGGCAAACCCAAAGCAAAAACTAAAATAAAAGGGCTGAAAAAAATAGATATACAGGTATATAAACAGACACACACACAAACATCTTGCCTTTTATATATATATATATTATCGATTTTCTGCACTATTGTAAGAACTGCAACATTGAAACTTCTGAATATCGTTTCTTATGTCTTTGTCTATGAGTGTATCAAATTTGATTAAAATCAGACCACTCCTTCTATAACCTGATGTTTTTGATTATCGATTTTTGATATTTATCGGGGGTACCTCGACACAAAACCTAGCTTAGAACACTCGCAGACTCTTATAGTACAACTGTGTGAATTTTCAAGAAAATCGGTTCAGCCGTTTCAGAGTCTATAGGTAACGGACACACACACATAAAGTTCCATTTATATTATTATTATATTATTATTTTAAATGTTACTTTTTTGACAAATTTTGTAGGAATACTTTTTGGTTTACTATTAAATTAAAACAGTGATTCCCAAACTTTTTGAGGGTTACTGCTCCTTTGCATACCAAAACACAACTCTAATGCCCATCCTGATGAACAGACATAATTCTAACGCACATATACATTTTGCATTTTAAAATAGAAATTTATTTAAAGAAAAGAATAACAAGAATAGGTAGTAGTTAAAGGTTCAATGAAAAAGTTAAGGGTTTCAAGAGTTTGTACAAATGTTTGTAGTAGTAATTTGTTGAAAGAGTATACGCATATGCCATTTGAAGCTTCTTCCATTTTAGCTTGTTGTCTCTGCTGCTTCCATCCCTGACTGTCTGACTGACGCTGATGGAGGTAATTTATAGTAATTTAGATTTTTCGCACTAGATCGCTAAGTCCGTTTTGGTCTTGCGAATCGCTTTCATTGATCAGAAAACCAATTTAACATCTACTTGTGAAGTCTGGTTTGGACTTTTCCTTTAAGCACATGGTCATCCTTTTTCTATTCGGGGGAAAACCAGGATTTCACATGTCATTGTGAATTTTTGTAAAAATGAAGAAGATAGTTGATTTGAATTCTTAATTTCCTATTCCACAGCATCTACTAAAATTAATGTTTGAAGTAATAAAAGTGTTGTGTTAAAAATAAAATCATTAATTCTTTAGAAATTGTTTTGTTTTTGTTTTGCATACGAATCTGAGCCATTATGAGCTAACGAGGAAATCTGAATGAAGGAGTGTTCATTCCTTAAAAGAGTAAATTGGACGTTGCTGAGCCTTGATGCTCTCTGTGGCCAATCGGTCCAAAGCATGCTGAATCAAGTAGGGGTTTCATCTACAAAGGCGGACACAGATTCAAAACTTGCCAGAGAGCCCATTTTCTTTATCTAAATGTTTGGAGTGCACAGGTCGATTAGCATAATAAAATTTTATAAAAATGAGACATTTATTTCAAACATGTTATTCACTAAAAATAATTGTTGATTAAAAATAAAATCATTATTTTGATAGTGATGTGGACCAGTAATGGGACCACAAAATGATAACTCGAAACATGATAGTATGGTTAACACATATATTGAGTCAAAAATGGATACAAGAGAACAGAGTAAACATAAGCTTGGCTTACCAGTGACTGACAGACAGACTGTGCTGAGCTGAACTGAATATACTGGCAGGAAGAATCCATAGTTAAGTGGGTAACGCCCCACAATACCCCCACTTCAAGAGCTTTTTCCTGAAAAGCTGTTTAATATTTCTTCCCTTCTGGATCGACTATCAAAGGATTCACAAATTTTCTTTTCCTTCCAGATCACCTTATTTCGGGTGAAGCTTGGGGTACCTCGAGATTGAAACTCTCGAAGATGGTGTCTATCGGCTCTTCATTGGTCGGTGGTGATTCATTAATGTCGGTTGCCCGACATTTCCTCAATTGGTTCTGATGGCGCTTGTTTGTATTCTTGGGGCCTTGAATTATATATACGAGATCTCCCACTCTTTGCTTTACTGTGCCTACTTCCCAAAACGTCATGTCGTTCTTATAGACTTTGAACAACACTTTCTCACCGCAGGAGTAACATTTTCTGGGGGAGGGTAACCGTTTTTTTTTTATTTTGCCTGCTTTGGAATGAGCTTATCAAATACAGATCTTATCCTTCTTGCGAACATCGTTTCTGCAGGTGAAAGTCCCGTTGGCGTATTGGGGTTCGGTGTAATTCTATACACCTGCAGAAACTGTTGCAGCGCTTATCAGTCGGTGTGCCCTGCGCTTTTTTAATTTCTCGTTTTAAGGTGTCCACGAATCGCTCCGCCTGTCCGTGTGTTTGACCTGGAACGTTTCACAGAACTGTTTAAATTCACCAGACGTGAACTGCGTTTCGTTATCCGTCACCACGCAATCCACTACGCCAAAACGCGCGAACAGTTAATGAAGGAAAGCTATCGTGCACCCCGTGGTGGGTCTTCTGTATCTAAGAACTTCCGGCCATTTAGTGTGACTGTCGACGACTATGAGGTAGTAATGGTCTTCTAATGGACCCGCAAAATCGACGTGAATCCTCTGCCATGGCTGGTCAGTCTTCGGCCATGGTTTGCACATAACTGGTGGAGCTTTAGCTGCGAACGCGCACCCTTTGCATGCCCAAATCATGTCAGCTATATCTCTGTCCATGTTTGGCCAGTAGCCGTAACAACACGTGAGACTTTTTGGACAGTTTTTTTCCGGGATGTCCCATATGAAAGTCCTGCAGGATTTTCTTTTGCAACTTTTTATGTATCACCACTCTTTCGTTATACAACAATACATCGTCACATCGCAAAAAAAACCTCAGGCACACTTGAGTTTTTATTGCAAATTTTGTTCTTGGTAGTACGGACAAACTCGTCTTTTAGAGCCTTTCTTTTGATGTCTGATAGTTCTCTCACGGTGTTTGCAATCATGTTCTTTATCTCGAAATTCGTTCTTAAGGTCGCTTTCTTAAGGTCGTTCTTAAGGTCGCTTCGATTATTTCTTTGTTTTTTCGACCGAGTCTAGACAAACCGTCAGCGTGGCAGATGTTCTTGGAGGACAGGTACTCAATCTTAGAATTATATTTCAGCAGAATTGCACCCCACCGTATAAATCTGTTCGCGGTGTACACCGGTAATCCCTTCTTAGATGCGTATATAGTCAGCAGCGGTTAGTGGTCAGTCTGTAACGTAAAATATCTGCCGTGTAGATATCTGTGAATCTTGGTAACGGCAAAGATTATGCTTAACGCCTCCTTTTCGATTTGCGAATATTGCTTTTCCACAGGCAGCAAACTTCGAGGCGCATTTTCGAGTTTCCTCGTTCCATCCGGAAGTTTGTGTAAAATGCAGGCGCTGATGCCAGAAGAGCTGGCATCGCTTGCTACTATGATGTCCAACTTTGGGTCATAGTGAGTGAGAGAAAGGTCTGAAGTGAGTGCGTTCTTTATTTTTGGAATGCACATTGGCATTCCCGTATCCATTCCCAGGTTTGTCTTTCTTTAGTAGTTCGTTTAAGAGAGCTCGCAAGTTGTGCATGTTTTTGATGAACACCTGCTAAAAATTTGCTAAGCCTAGGAAGCTTTCTAGTGCTTGCACGTTATTCGGGGCTGGCATGTCCTTGATTGCCGTAGCCCTGTCTGGATCCGGTTGTCGACTGTCTTTGTTAATATGCCCCAAATATTTTATTTGCGTCAAATAAAAATCACATTTAGCCGCCTTGACTTTGAAACCGTATTCTTGAATTTTGTCAAATACGCTAAGTACTTGCTCCCAATGGTCTTTCACCGATGTACTAGTAATTAGGACATCATCAAGATAGGCAGTTGCGAAATCAAGGTCGCCTAGCATGGTATCCATAACCTGCTGAAAGATAGCAGGTTTGACCTTGACTCCAAAAGCCAGTCTATTAAATACACAAACCTCTATGTGTATTTATACAAAGAAGTTTGGAACAGTTCTCCTCAACCTGGATTTGTAAATATGCATCGGATGAGTCAATTTTAGAAAAAAATTTGCCACCGTTTAATTTATTAGATATTTCTTCGGGCCTAAGCAGAGGATAGTGGTGGTCTTTTAGTGCAGCGTTTAATCCCGTTGAGAAATCAGCACATAGTCTTATTTGGCTTGATTTTTCTTTACATATACTGTTGGTGCAGCCCATTCACTGAAATCTATTTTAGACAGGATACCTGCATTTTCCAATCTTGATTTGGGTCACCGCCGCAAACGGAACGTTCCTTTTCTTTTAAAACACGCGCTGGGCATTATCTTTTAACTGGAATTGTGCTTTTATCTTGGTACATGTTCCTAACTCGCCTGAAAACACATCAGGGAATTTTTGCTTGAGTTCCTGTTTCAGTTCCTCGATGTTGGAGTTTGTACTTTCTATTTTACAACAAAACATACTTATTGGACAAACACTCAGATTGAACTTCTCAATCCAATCTGTTCTAAATAAGTTTTCTGTATTTTTCATAACATAAGCTTTTAATTTTTTCGTTATTCCATTTAATGTTATAGCGAAAAGTACTTCACCTAAAATATTAATTTTGTCGCCTGTTACAGAACGTGCTGTTTTCTTTGTTCTTAATAAAGTAGTCTTTTTCAGTAGCCTCCAGGTATGCAAATTAATAATCGTAAGGTCAGACCTAGAGTTGAGCTGGAATTTTATCGTTTTGTTGAATATTTGCGCAATTACGTATTTACGCAAATTTCGATGTTCTTTATCGCTTGACTGCGTCTGCCTAATTTTATTTTTTTGTTTTCTAAATTTTTAACATACCAGCAGCATGATGTTACAAGGCCAGTTTTACCACAATGTTGACAGGTTTTCTTTTTTTGGACGGGCAAAACTTCATGTAGGTTTCCACAAATATAACACGGACCTGGTGGTGAAAACTTTTATCTATTCATAGTATGCTTGTCACGATATTTTGGTCGCATAAATTTACTTTTCTCTTTTTTCTGGGGAGTAGTGTTTTGGTCCGCTCTTAATTTTTTTGATATGAGCGACTCCCGATTTCTCAATATTTCTAGAATCACATTTTACGGTTACGACCCTCTGGCAGTCCTCTGCCAATTTTTGGAGGGTTAGACCCGGCTCATTCTCTAATTTTGTCAGCACTCGGAGTCTAATTTCAGCGTCTCTAGCTGAGACTAAACCCTGGGCAAAAATCAGACATTTGAAGTCATCAGCAGATAAATCCGCTAGTTTCAAGTCATTACAGTGTTTATTTACTGTAGCCGCAAATGTCAGATAGTCCTGCTGATTCTCCTTGAATACATTTAGGCACTTCTATCTCTTGTGAAAGAGTGACGTATTAGGCCCAAATAGTTCCAACAATAACTTAACTGTTTCTGAGAAATCTAAGTCCGTTTTCCTTTTGGAGAGGATAAAGTCAACTAACCTACTGTGTTCTGTGGTACCCAATTTTCTTAGTAATAGCCGAACTTTCTTTGAGTTTGACCATTCTTTGCAATCAACGTTGAATAAATCTTTGTACCACCTGTAGAAAGCATCGAAGGTTTTTTCATCTTCGGGTACATATTCGAATGTTTCCATGGTACTACAGATAGTGCCCTGGGAAAATGCAGTATCGTTCTCAGATGTTTGTTTGTCATTTAATGATTTGTACAGTAACTCTTCCATTTGACTTTGATGTTCCTCGTTTTTTTTAAGAGATTGCTCTTGGAAATCTTTCTGCTGTTCATGAAGTTCCATAAAAAGTTGTTGTTGTTGTTGCTGTAGATTTAACGGCTCTTCGGTTTTCTGCTGTTGTTTGTCACTTTTTTGCTGATAATCTGAGCTTTTTATCAGTTGGATTATTATTTTCTGAAAATCTTCCATTTTTTTATTTCAGACTAAAACGACCAATTTTTATGTAAAAAAACAGAGAAGAAGAAAAAAACTAACTGTAGTTACAGTTTTTTGTAAGACATATGCAAAAGAAGAGAGGGCACAAAAAAAATCTACTTACAGATTTTTTTTTTCCTGTTATTCCGAGATTGTAGAAGATTTTTTATGCGACACTTAATTATTGAAGTTTTCCAATCTTATTTTTTTACATCGCGAAAATTGTAGAAGGGACTTGTAGATTATTTTCTGGTGTTTTGACTTTAATTCATTTGAAGTTGTTTTATTTTTTATTTTTCTCTTTTTATAAACAGTTGCAGGTTGGTTTAGATGGGGTATTTTTTAGTACTTCGAAGTTTGTCGACAGATTTAATGTAAGCAGGGGTTATCACTTGGTCAGTCACTGTTAATACACTAGCTCGAATCTTTGTTCGTTGCTTTTGATCTTCCTGTTCACCAGTTGATGAGGAGGGGTATTCTTTTTATGAACTCGTATTTCCTGGTGGAGTTAACTGGGTTTATTGTATACTGTATTCCTTGATGTTCGAAATCCTCATCACCAGTTGATGTGAACCAGTGATGGGACCACAAAATGATAACTCAAAACATGGTGGTATGATTAACACATATATTAAGCCAAAAATGGATACAAGAGAACAGAGTAAGCATAAGCTTGGTTTACTAGTGACTGACAGGCAGACAGACTGTGCTGAGCTGAATTGAAGCCATGAGAGTGATTAACTCTCAGTTAATATACTGGTAGGAAGAGTCCATAGTTAAGTAGGTAACACCCCACAACAGTTAGGAAAATATTTTATAACAAATAATATATATTTTTTATTTTATTTTTCATATTTTTGCTTTTTTTTTTTCATTATTGACTGAGAAAATCCTCAAAAGTCTGAGTATGATGGTAAACTAAATCTGGCAGCAATTTGGAGGTTGTGAGGAGCTTGGAAACCAACTTTTCATTGCTGTTGTTCTAGATCTGCCCTGACCCAAAGTGGTAGCACTTGTTAGGATCCCAGCTAATAGCTAACACATCAAACTGGGCTCAAAACACTATAAAAATATAAAGATAGACTTATATAGAAAGATATACATAAAAATAAATTTTTATAGAAAAATATACATTTTTAAAGAAAAAGTTATTACCATAACACAATTTTGAAGAAAAAAAAGTTATTGTCATAATACATTTTTTAAGAAAAAAAATTATTACCAGCAATACATTTTTTAAAAAAATAAAAAAATTAAATTTTTCATCAAAATCTGACTAAATCAACCTTCGCACTATAACCAGCCATTAAAAAAAATCCATTAAAACCCACTTTTTTTGGCATTAAATAACCCACAGAGGTTGATATGTCATCAAACTCAAATTTTAAATATAAAAATATGATTTTAAAATTTAACAATGAAGAACAGCTTTTTAGTTAAATGTTAAATACAAAAGAAATGATTTTAATTAATTTTTAAAATGTAAAACATGAAATTGTACTTTAAATTTTAAATATAAAAAATAGATTTTCCATTAAAGTTTGAATGAGTAGAATAGCTTTAATTAAATTTTAACTATAAAAATATGTTTAAAATAAATTTTAAAACCCAAAAGTAAAATCTTAATTTTATATTAACTACAAAAATATTTTTATTAAATTTTAAATATACTGGTATAATATAAAAATGTTAAAATTTTCTTTATAAGTTAGTGCTGTAATTAAATTCAAATATAAAATATTTTAAATAAATTGTAATTAGAAAATATTTTTTTAATTCAAATTTAAATATGGAAATATAATTGCAAATGTTTATGATTTAAATTAAATTTTAAATAATAAATACAATGATTAAATATGAAAATTATTACTTTGATTAAATTTGAAATATCAAAATAGGGTTTTAAATTAAATTTTAAATATAAAAATATGGGCATTTATCTGCATGCCCACATTATTACAGAATGCTACCCCAGGTCAATGTTTAATGTGGGAAGAAACTCAAAAATTACTCAAACACCATTAATACTTTCCTTTTTGAGGAGATCTCAGAGACCGATGTGTGTTGTGGTGTAGTGGATATCAGCTTGGAATGAGAAATCAGAGAGCTGAGTTCAAATTCCAGTTGAATTCGTTGTATTCACTTACGTCCAAATACCCTTGAGAAAGGTATTAATTTGTCTCTATTTTCTCCAGTCATGGATTAAATAACAAAACAGATAGGGTTCTCTAGCCTTGGTTGGCAAACAGTCTATCGCAGAAAGTAGTAGCAACCTACTGTGGCAAAATACTCTGCCCAGTCAGTCATGTCTCGAAAGCGACATGATCACCCAAGTGTGTATCACATATGGCACTTAACTGACTGACTCAGGCACCGAGTAAAATCCTCAGATTCCCACCCAAAGAACAGATATTTCCTGTGGGGATGTCCTCATAGTGTTTGAGCTAATAAATTCACTCACCCAGTTGGTGCCAGCTAAGTATTTATTTACCCTACTCCCCCACTGGAGTGAGATGTGACACAAAGTCAGTTTTTAATGTGAGGAGCCTGGATGCATACGAGCAGGAAAAGTTACAAAACTTACCCAGTCCCTGCAACCAGTCATGCTGGCCTTGGTGATGAGCATCTGGACCTACCTCTCTGGTGCAATGGGGTGGCCGACCTCAGGACACTGTTCCCTGGGACCGGGCATCTCACAGTATAATTTTTTTCAGTTGCATATCTGTCCTTGGACAAAGCTACAATTGAACTGCACTCTGTCTTTGAGGACAGAGATGCAACTGGGAGATGATTTAGGGTCCCCACCCAACACAAAATGTGGCAGGTGAGTATGGTCAATTCACCCCAAGCAAGGTGATAATGCCACTAACATGCAAGTGGTTACTGGGAGTGAAAGAGAATGAGAAAACTGCAGAAAGAACCAGAAAGCAATCTAGTAGCATGCAGAGGATTGGTGATGCTCTGGGCCAATTTCTTGAGTGTATGCCTCTAAGACTTAAGTAGAGAGGTGGGGTCCCATAGGGCCCACTACTGAGAAATATGAGAAAGGAAGACATTTTAAATACATAAAAACAGATGAAACATGACATAAACACTTTATTCAAATTAAATATAAACTAAATTTTTATTTCAGGCCAACATGGATACCTGGGGCTATCGAACCCTCTGCTCTCCCACATACTACAAACCCAATCATAAATAACAAGCAAGGGACAAACCTTTACTCTTGTTCAAAAGTCCAGAGATGAGTGTGTAAATTTTTTATATCATATTTTTTATATAAAAATACATGGTTTTAAATAAATTCTAATTATAAAAAGTTAGATTTTATTTGAATGCCCTCTCAATATGGATGCCTGGGGCTATCGAACCCTCTGCTCTCTCGCATACTACAAACCCAAACATAAATAACAAACAAGGGACAAACTTTTACTCTTGTTCAAAAGTCCAGAGATGAATGTGTAAATTTTTTATATAAAATTTTAGATATAAAAATACATCACTTTAAATAAATTCTAATTATAAAAAGTTTGATTTCATATACACTTTTGTAGTATAATGAATACTGGCTTGGAATAAATAATCAGAAACCCGAGTTTGAATTCCAGTTGAATTTGTTTCATTCACTTACACACAAATACCCTTGGGAAAAGTATTAATCCATCTCTTCTTCCTCCAACTATGAATAGCAAAACAGATTGGCTTCTATAGCCTTGGTTGGCAACTAGTCTACCACAAAAAGAAATGGTAACCTACTGTGGGAAAATCTTCTGCCTAGTCTGTCATGGATCAAAACAAGACTTTATTGCCCAAACGTGTATCATACTTTTTTTCTTTATATTTTTTTTATAATCGTCTCATCCTAAGCAAGACAGAACTGCTACTCATGCACATGGGGTTACATAATAGGAGAGTGAGAAGTGAAGAGAACAGATCACAGTAGGTGTCGAAGAATGGGTAAGAGAAGGATGGGTACATTGGTGTGAAGAGCTGCATGAGAGGAAAGTGTAAAGTGAGAAGACGGATGGGAGTCAAGAAGATAAGAGATGATAGTTGACATTGCATTTAAACTCTTGGAGATTGTAACTATCAGGGAAACAAGAGTACGGAAGCGACTTCCACAGGTGGAAAGTGCGAGAAAAGAAGCTGGTAGAGTAGAAGTTGTGATTATACTTGATTGCTTTCACAGTAAAAAGATGTTACCTTGTTGTCAGTCTAGTAGCTCAAGTAAATTTGGGGTGGGGGGGGTACCAAGACACTAAGCTTGTTGGCGCAGAACCTGTGAAAGTATTTGTAGAAGAGAGAGCGGGAAGCCACATCTCGTTGGTGGGAGAGGAACTGGAGTCGGGCCACAGATCAGGATTGACTACATTCTATTTTGGATCTTGTCAAGAACCCTAAGGTGAAAAGCAGGGTCACCAGACCATATATGATAGCAGTATGGCAGTTAACTGACTGACTGATTTAATAGACAGGGTCAGTCAGTTAGTTAAGTGCCATTTGTGATACACGCCTTTGGTGATCATGTCCTGAAAGTGACATGACTGACTGGGCAGAAAATTATCCCGCAGTAGGTTGCCATTGTAGACTGGTTGACGACCAAGGCTATAGAACCCAATCTGTTCTGTTATTTAACCCATAACTGGAGGGAAGAGGCGGATTAATACCTTTCCCAAGGGTATTTGTGTGTAAGTGAATGCGAGGAATTCAACTGAAATTCGAACTCGGCACCTTGATTTATCATTCTGAGTCGATATCCACTGCACCACAATGCACATTCTAACACCACAACGCACATAGAGGACGTTTATGTTTTTTTAATTCTTTTGATTCCTGCTGAGCTTAAAATCACTGTGTTTATTAATTTAATGCTTTTTGACCATTCAAATAATTTTCCATCCCTGCCTCTTATTTGCCAAAAAAAAAATAACCACCTCCAATGTTTAAAATTTACTTGTTTTAAATATTTAATAATAAAATGAAAAAAAAAACAAAAAACAGATTTTCATTAAAAAGGTTATGTTTACTTTTAAACGTTCATGCCTTCACAAATAATAAGATGTTTTTTTTTAATCTCTTTCAGGAGCATATAAAACGCATCTTTTCACATTACGGCTGGATTTGGGACTCCATGATGAAATCCCTGAAACTTATGAGATGTTCAGTGATGTCAAGTTTACAATGCCTGCAAGTACAATATCAAAATGTCAGATCCGGTCTATATCGTGTGGAAATCCTACTCCTCCAGAGAAATGGGTTCGCTACATTGCACACTATGAATATAAAATAGCCATTGATCATAAATTTGAGTCAAGCCATACCAAAAAAGTGGCAGAAATCGATAAAATGATCGAAGCTGAAGGCGAAACATCAACAACGGCGGAGGAGGAAGCCTCTAGCCCAGGCACAAGCCCAGAATCATAGTATAAATGGAGAAATAACAAACAAGAAAAGAAAAACAAAATCAAAATGTTTTTTAAAAAATAAAGCAAAGATTTAAAAGGGAGATAATTCTGTTTATGTATCTCTCAGTAACATCCACACTTTATAAGCAATATACATACATACAAACATATTTATTTGTGCATTCTTACACAATATTAATTTAACAAATATTTACATTAAATCTGAACAGATAGACTGAAGGACAAGCATTAATTAATTCAGCTTTGCCCTCGTCAAGATAATCTACTAATAAAAATAAAAAACAAAAAAGATGGACGCCGTGATTGTCTAATTACATAATGGGGATGTAACTCCAAAACACTAACAGAATTTCTTTGCTTCAACCCAAAACCTCGATGTTAGTGAGTGGAAAAAAACAAACTAAAAAACACTGCATACTTATTAAATATATAAATAGCTACAAGACAACCAGACAGATGAACAAACGTTCTTCTTGGTGTCATAGAACTGTGAGACATAAAGGGGAGATAAATCTGGAAATTTTCCCTGGTGACCTCTGAAAGGTTAAAAAAGCATATCATTCAAACATTTACAGGGATCTCCACTGTTCAAGATGGACATTCATTGATAGTGTTGAAAATAAGGGAAAAAGAAAAGAATTACTTCCCTTGATTGGAAGTTAATTATTATAGTTGATAGACATCATATACTCCTAATTATATGTTAAATAAGATATACTTACTTGTTCTATTGATATACATTATAGAATGTATGTTGTTAAAATTTAAATCTCTAAAAGGAAAAATATTTAGAACAGGCCCAAGAAACAGGAAAAATATTTAGATGAGGCCTAAGAAAAAGAAAATAAAAATCATATATATACATATGAATAGTTAAAAACATTCATATTTTGAACCTGTTTCCAGCAACATGAATAAACAAGAATTTTTGATGCAGTGTTTAAGTTTTGCTTAACTGCAAAGTGATTCCTCACATATCAGGAAAAAAAAAACATGCAAAATTAAAAAAAATAAATAAATAAATAAAAATGAGAAAGAAAAACAGAAAAAGAATTTATCTTAGCAAGAAAAAGAAGAAAAAAAGATGGAAAAAAATTGCCTAGTCTTGTTATTTAAATGTTTTATTTGCTGAACGAGTTAGGAATTTATTTAATTTACTTACATCAAAGCTGTTTCATGATCGCACTTCCATGGTTTTTTACAAGTCAACTTCACCTGAAATGGTACTTGCCATCACAGGACAAAAAAAAAGAAGAAAAAAAACATGAATGGGAAAAGAAAAAGAAAGAGAAAAAGTAAAAGAAAATGAGAGAGAACACTAAGAACAAATTATTAAATAATTTTTGACGAGTCAAATTTTGGGTTTATCCAGCTATGAGAATAATAAGTAATTTTTTTTATTTTTGTTTTAGTAAAATCTTTGGTTCTGGCAAATGTTTATGGCAATATGAAATATGTTTTTTTTTGTATTTATTTATTTTTTTTACTTTTTTATTATCATCGTTGAGAGAAAAAGAATTTTTTTAATAATAGCAATAATAATAAATAAGTAAATCAATAAACTTATTTATTTATCTATTATTATTGCTTATTTGCCCCAAAAAAACTAAATATAATGAATTTCAAAATGAAATCATGTGCACAATAGAAGTGAATGTGTGTGTAGATATATGTGTGTTTATAGCTAAAAAATCTCTGATTAAGCAATTTGCAATACTGATAGTATATATATATACTAATATATATATATATAGTGATAACAAAATTGCTGAATATAACATCAATCAGCGAAGTGAAAAATTTTATGATTGCATTAATTATATATATCAAACTTACTTTGCTTAAATATATATATATATATATATATATATATATATTCTAAACATATACTGTTAAATATAAGAGACAATGAATGTCTATTATGTTTAATCATGAGCCATTCTAAACATCGTATTTTGGCTTTAATCTTTAATTTAAAAGCTTAGAACCGACTTAATAAAAAATTATCCAAATGGAGAAATTTTTGTCTTTATTTTCACCTGAAATTAAAGCCAAAATACAATGTTTAGTATGGCTCATGATTAAGCATAAGAGACATTCATTGTCTCTTATATTTAACAGTATATGTTTACAAAATTATCTGCTGCCTCAATATATATATATATATATATATATATATATATATATATATATTTAAATGAAGTAAGTTTGATACCACATAACTTGTCAATAGTTTTGAATAATCAAAACCATGTTTCTGACTTAAGTTCTATCTTTTCAGTTAACACCTCCCCAGAAGAATTGTTGGCAAACTAAACAGATGATGTTTTGTCCAAAACAGTTACCTTAAGGAAAAAGTGTGGTTTTGTTTGTTCAAAACTAAATATATATTTTCCTCTTTCTCTTTTCCTTCTTCTTATTTTTATTTTTAATTTTTAATTTTATTTTTATTTTTATCCTTCTTTTCAGTTAAAGAAAATGCTTATTCCGGCAAAATTTTTTGTATCAAATGGAAGGAATATTGTAAGGTCTGATGAAATGAGCAAATTAAGCTCATAGAAATGAATTATAATTTATAACCAATTGAAATGACATGTTGAGTTTTCCTTTATAAATATCATATTGCTCTGGATAGCATCCATTGAGCTCTCTATATAGATATAATTGGAGTAGATAGACTGAACTGTCGCCCGGTTCACACTCCACCCCGTCTATTGAACAGGTTGTTTCCTGTTTAGGGTGTGGTTTCCGGCTTTCTCTTTTCCAATCTTTTCACTCTTACGTAGCCCCCTGCACATCAGTGGCGTTACCGCCTTGCTTGGGGTGATATGATTAAAAAAAAAAAAAATAACACTTAATATAAAATATTAAGTTGATCTTAAGTTGATTATCCTCACCATTTACAGACTGAACATCTATATATATATATATATATATATATATATGTAAATTAATAAATATACATATGGGAATACACACATGTATGAAAATGTTATTTAGGTGTTAATAAAACAGTGCGCAATGTAGACCTGTTGATTATATTAGTAAATATAAATATTATCTTATGTCAAAAGCATGACTTGGAGTTTCATACATTATGCAATCATCAGGTGCATATTTCAAACTGACTGTTAAGAGATTTGAATTTAAGTTCTTGTGATGCTCATGGAAGTTAAATTTTATAACATTAGGGTACTATTTTTTAATTTATCAAAAGCTTCATATGAATAGACAAAAATTACATGAAAATGAAAAAAATTAAATTTTAATTTTAATTTTAAAAAATTTGTTAAAATTCAAGGAGATGAATTTAAAGGGGTTATTCATAATTATTGTTAATAATAAATAATATTTGCAGGAAAAAGAAAGAAAGAAAGAAAGAAAGAAAGCAAGAGAGAAAGAGAGAAAGAAAGAAACAGATGCATAGGGAAATCAATATTAATCTGCAACTAAGTATTTAAGCATTTTTTTCTATGACAGCGAGTGGTTCATTAATTCACTTTTTTGTTAAGCAGATTAGGGTTATTTATATGATTTAAGATGGAAAGTTGTTTGAACACACACATGATATATATATATATAAAATAAAATAAATTTCGATGTTCAAATCAGTTGTATGGCCATTTCTACATGAAATCCCTAAGAGAAATTTCACGCAGCATCAGCAACTTTTTATTTCAAAATAAAGCATGATATATTACCGGCAGAAGTTCAAAAAAAATATACATCACAGAAAAATTAAAGGGGTGGGATTAATAAGAAAGTAGACAGAAATCAATGTCTATTTTTAGATCTTTAGAAAACCTTACCTTTAAACTGAGTTGTAAGTTAAAATTTAGTCTTGTCTGGCTCTAAGAAAAGGAAGTAGAAAGATAAAGAAAGAAGTGGAAAGGCGTGGTTGTCAGGAAAGTAAGCAAAGAAAAAAAAGAAAGGAAAGGAAAGAAAAAGGAAAAAGAAAAATTCATTTCCATAGAAACGTTAACAGACGTTTTTCTGATTTTTCTTTTGGATTAAAGTTTTATATTTAAAATATATATATATATAGTGTGTGTGTGTGGGTTCAAACAAGTTTCATTTAATGACAAGATTTGTCTTTGTTTATATTTCTAAGATGAGGTATTGTAATTATTTACACTATTTACATTTTTTGGACTGTTGTCCTGATCTTTGTTGCCATATTTACAACATTTTGGCTGTTCTACACTCTGTGATTTGAATAAAAGGTTCAGTTTAATATCCAAATCAGCTGAAGATGGCCAGAGCGTACAACAGCCGAAATATCATGAATTGGTAATAAAGGTGAGAACAACAGTCTGAACAATAAGATCTTTCAGTTTAACATTTTGTTTGTATTAGTTTGGATGCATGTTTGATGATGGGCAAAATTTGAAAAAATAACAGAAAATGAAAAATAACGGAATTCAAACGGATTTTATTTAACACTATTTACATTATTCAGATTATCGTTCTCATCTTTACTGCCATGTTTACGACGTTTTGGCCTTTGTACGCTCTGACCTTTTTCAGGTGCTAAGTTCGATTTGAAATTTCTAGCACCTCAAAAAAAGCCGGAGAGTATAACTGCTAAAACATCATAAACATAGCAATAAAGATGGAGACAGTAGTCTGAATAATGTAAATAGTGTAAATACTACCTCATCTCAAAAGTATAGACAAATACAAATTTTATTTAAATCATAAAAAAATCTGCTGGAATGAATTTTTGCTGCACACAGATACAATAAATTGCAATACATGAAATCACAAACTTTAAGGTCAGTTTTTGTTAATACATAGAAAATTATATAAAATAAGCAATCGGTTTGTATTCCATACTGTTTAGCTACTTTTATCTTTCTTCTTAAGAAACCAGAAAGAAAAGAAAACGTACCAGGGAAACATTTTTTTATTTTTACAATTCAACATTCATTTCGTTTTGTTTAATTTTAAAAGTTTATTTCTTTTATTCGTTTATTCTTGGCTACAAAAAATAAAGGGCCAGAAAGACAGAAAAAGTGAAATGGAACCGGGAAAAAGTTGCATATTTTGACAGAATATCTTTTCGGCGGAGATGCAAGAAGATGCACCAACAAAAAATGGTGTGAAAATCTTCGCTTCAGATAGAGCGACTGATGAAGGGGAGATAACTCTGGAATCAGATTTTCAATCCTTCATTCACGGACACATTCACTCACTCTCTCTCTCTCTATCTCTCGCTCTCACTCTCTCTATCTCACACACACACACACACACACACACACTACCAAGTTTATTTTGAGGGTTACAGTGAATATAATAAATATTAATTTTAGAGAAAAAACATTTCAGAATTTTCAAGATTTCAATATTAAAATTTTATTTTCTATTTCTTTCCATTAAATCATTTTCCTGCTTGTAAAATCTTAATTTTCACTTTCATTTTCATTTTAAGTCTTATTTTCTTTTCCAATTTTTAATTCATTTTTCTTGCATCTAGTTTTTTCCCTTTAAAAAAATTTGCCCTTTCTTTCTTTCTTTCTTTCTTTCTTTCTTAATTTTCACTTTCATTTTCATGTTAAGTCTTATTTTCTTTTCCTATTTTCAATTCATTTTTCTTGCATCTAGTTTTTTTAAAAAAATGCCCTTTCTTTCTTTCTTTCTTTCTTTCTTTCTTTCTTAATTTTCACTTTCATTTTCATGTTAAGTCTTATTTTCTTTTCCTATTTTCAATTCATTTTTCTTGCATCTATTTTTTTTAAAAAAAATGCCCTTTCAAATCTTTGAATCTTCTTTCTAACAAACCATTCCGTTTTTAGAATCCATCTTGGACATTTATAAATCTACCATTTATCCATGCATTGAATACTGTTGCCATATCTGTTCAGGGTATCCTGCTAGTTATCTCAAATCGAGGTTCTCAAAAAAATCCAAAGAAAGATTTGCAATGTAATTGGTCTTGACTTGGCATCAAGACTTCAGTCCTTCCTCATCAACAAAGCATGGCTTCCCTCTATCTGTTGTACAAATATTTTCGTTGCAAAATTGCTCTGATGAGTTTTCCCCGGGTGCCCTGTTCACATGAATTTAAGCAAGCTACTAGATTGGCATCTAGGTCCCACTCTTTTACCATTGAAATGGATAAATGTAGCCACCACTTCTACTCAAAACAGTTTCTTTTCATGCCCTTTCCATTTGTAGAATTTCTTTTCAATTTACTTGCTTCCCTGGTTGTCGATTTACTAAGTGCTGCTTAGATATGGCACAAGGCCGAAGGTATGGAGTACCCAATGAGGATCGAACTCACTACTCAGTTGTAATAGGTTCTAGCGAGACAAGCTTGCTAGCCATTACACTACAGTGGGGTGACTTTTTTTCTAAGCACCACTTAGATGTGGCACAAGACCGAAAGAATGGTGTACCCAGTGAGGATCGAACTCACTTGTAATAGGTTCTAGCAAGACAGGCTTGCTAACCATTATACCATGCCGAGGTGCCCTTGCTTCTTCTCTGATAGGGAAGCAAGTAAACAGAAGAGAATTCTCTCAATCTCCAAAAATTTAAATGTAACGTCAATTACCATAACATCTTTTGTTCTTTCTTCAATATCCACTGTACCCAGTTTTCTCTATCAATGTAACCTTTGTGCATTAGTGGTTGTCCCACCTTGATTGGGGTGAAAAGATGTTTTAAAAAATTTGAATGCCTAATGTGAGTGAAGGATATTTTTTTCCTGCTAAGGAATATGTAGTTCTTGTGAAACAAAATTCTTTTGTTCCTGGCACAGTTTCATCAGTGACCCATGGAGAACTAGTTTTTTTCCAGATTATCTCATATATATACACTATTGGCCATAATTATTAGGCTACCCCAGTGTTTAAAAAAAATGATGTATTTCATACTATTTTTTCGTATTTATTGCCAAGGGAATAATTGTAACTGAAAATAGAATGGTTCTTTTAATATTACACAATAACATGTGCATCAAATGAATTTCTAAATATTTAATAATTACCTATATTGCAGTTTCATCAAGGAAAGAATGAAGAAAATTTAGGGTGATTTGGATGAATTCATCTTTGCTTGCTTGCCTTGTAAAATTTTTCAAAATAATAACAAAAAAAAAACATTCTATTTTCATTTGGTAATAAATACTAAAAATCATATGAAATACATCATTTCTTTTAAAAAACTGGGTGGCCTAATAATTATGGTCTGTAGTGTACACGGATATATATATATATATATATATATATATATATATATATATATATATAAGGTGTCTATGAAGTTTGTGTACACTCTAAAAGTTATAAATTTTTTTAAAGTGCACACGGTCTTTATGGACAGCCTATATATATATATATATATATATATATATATAGATAGATAGATAGATAGATAAGGGCAAATATCTAAAGACTTATTGAATCTATTTTTTATCCAACTACATCAAACGTTATTTATAGTGGATACCCATGTTTGAAATAGATGCACTATTTTTTTATCATTGTAAACAGTGTGTGTTACATCTACTGGTCTGTGTACTAAAAGAACACCTGATAAAGAAAAGGTGCTCTCAAGCATGGTTTGAAACTGCATCCACCTATATAGAAGAAACTAGTATTTCTTTATTAAGTTTACTTAAGTGTGCAGTCCATTAGATGTAATATGTATTGTTAAAAAAAAAAAAAAAAAATGAAGTGTTTATTTTGAACATAGATATCCACTAAATGTCTGAATCACATCTGAAGTGATAAGGAAATGTATTGAAAAGTTAATGATTTATGATCTTTAAAGTATTATTCCACTGGGTTTTTGGTAGAAAGTCGAAAGGTTTTACTTATTTATATATTTTTAATTTTATGATTGGAAACATTATTATTTGTTTTTTTTTACATGTTTTCAAAAAATGAATTTTTTTAAAAAATTCATTTTTTTCAAATTCATTTCTTTTCTGCAAACCCTGAAAAATTCCAAAATTATCCTATATATATATATATATATATATATAGAGAGAGAGAGAGAGAGAGAGAGAGGAATAGATAGATAAGGGAAAATATCTAAAGAATTATTGAATCTATTTTATATTCAACACTTTTATTACATCAAACGTTATTTTTAGTAGATACCCATGTTTGAAATAGATGCACCATTTTTTATGTAATATGTATTGTTAAATTAAAGAAAACAAAAAAAAAGCAAATTGTCGTGTTTCTTTCAAACACGGTTATTGTCTGAATTACGTCCGAAGTAATATGGAAATATATTGAGAACCTTCAAAGTATTATTTCACTAAGTTTTTGTAGAAAATCCAAAGATTTTACTTATTTATTTTTATTTTTATGGCTGGAAACATTATTATTTTTTTAACATGTTTTTGGAATTTTTTTAAAATTAATTTTGTTTTTCAAATTCATTTTTTTCTGCAAACCCTGAAAAATTTCTTGTTGACAAAAACAGAAAATCAAATTAAAAATGAAAGTGCTTTTTCTTTTTTTTAAAAAAAAATAAGAACAACTTATAAAAAATGCAAAATTATGTCTTGTTACGCTTCATAGTATTTTTAGATTCTGCGCTTTGAGTTTTGTGGGCCAGATTTGCTTCAATTGAAATGCTAAAATGAACTTGATTTAACAGAGCAGTTATGACTGCATTTATCTGAGTTGCTACATTTTTTTTTACAACTGCTTCTTTTATCATAATCAAAACCGGTATTGATCACAAAATCATAACAGTTTATATATGTATATATATATATATATATATATATATATATATATATATATATATGAATAATGACAAAAGGAAAACTTATCTAAGCTGTGTATCATCCCCTGAGGGACTTTATCAGGGCAAACGCAAGGATTTTTTTTGCAGCAAGTATGTATATATAAGAACAAAAATGTTACTGATTTTTCAAAATTTTTGAATTTAAGAACACTTATAAATATTCATCAAGTTAGCTGAAAAGTCAGGCAAGTTATGGAGGATAATGAGTATTCTTAAATTTAAAGATTTTGAAAAACCAATAACTGTTTTGCTTTGATATATAAATACTTGTTACAAAATAAAATCCTTATATTTGCTTTAATAAAGTCTCTCAGAGTACAAAATGCATTGGCTAAAATAAATTTTCCTTTTCTCTTTATTCATATCGTCCTTTTTCTGAAATTTTATTTATATATATATATATATATATATATATTGGAAAAAATTTTAGATATTCTACAATTTCATAGGTAATACGTATTTCATTGCTGGGTGATCTTGTGGCTCGTCTGACCCAAATGATATAACAGTTATCTTCGAAATATTTTTTCGGGAATATTTCGAAGTTAACTGTTGTATCATTTGGGTCTGACGAGCCATGAGGTCATTCAGCGGTGAAATACATATTACCCATGAAATTGTAGAATATCTAAAAATTTTTCTAAATTATATTACTCTGTTAAATTAAATAAATGAATTTAACATTGATTTCTTTTGAGTTCATCTCTATCGAAATTTACCTGATTAATATACCAAGTATTCTACGTTATATATATATATATATTTATATTTATATATATAAGCATTAATTGGATTTTGTTTTCAATTTAACAATATTTTTATTGCTATCAATGTTATCTAAAAAGCGGTTTCTCAGAAGAAAAAACACTGCAGGTTCATTTTCTGTCAAGAGATATTTTTATTTCATAAGACTTTTACTGATTTAGGCCAGTAGACATTAATTTCTCTGTTTGTCAATAAACAGTTATGTCTACTCAAATATGTGTAAACAATAAAATAATATTTATAGCAATAAGAAATAATGTTGGATTGAAAAAAAAAATGATTGCTTAAATTACTTCAGGTATATTTTTGGGACCAAAAATACAAGTTAGCAGATATGAATGCTTAAAAAATTCCGACGGGAGATACGCCTTTCGTAAAAGAGGTAACTGAGTCATATCTTTTCTGGAGGGTCTTCTATCACTGAAATGGTAACACCATGTAAAATCAAAAGTTGGTTTCAGAGAAAAAAAGGTAATGCAGGTTCAATTCCTGCTGAGAGATACGTTTTCTTTAATATGACTTTCAATGGTCTAGGCCAGTAGACATAAATTTCACTGTTTGTAAATAAAAAGAGATGTCTACTCAAACATATGTACCCATTAAAACAATGTTTGTAGTAATTATATATATATATATATATATATATATATATATATATATATGCAAGTTCTGTTAAAAAAGACAGACAAGGTGCTGAGGTTAAATTTTTCATGTGATCTTATAATTTTTACTTTTCAGTAGATAAATTATATAAAAATTGTCCAAATGTCTTATTTATCTAAGCACTTTTGGCGATACTTTTATTGATTGTTTAATACTTAGTTTTTGGTCCTAATAGGGTTAGACCAGTACACATTTGTATTAAAAAGTGTTGGATGCAATTATATTGTAGAACTTTTGAATATTTTCCATTTTTAAATGAGTTATTTTGCTACCCAGGTTTTTACCATAAATTCCCAGCCACGTGAACATTCAAATAAAACACCGTTACAAGAGTGTTCTTAAAAAGAAAAATGGTAAAAGGTAAAATCAGTTATTAAAAATTGCCTGAAGACACTATTAATGGTAGAAACCTGGGTAGTGAAATAACTCATTTAAAAATGGAAAATATATATATATATATATATATGAATAATAAAGATAAAAGGAAAACTTAACGTAGCTGATGCTTTTTGTTATCTGATGGACTTTATCAAGGCAAATGTCCAGCGGAGGCTGAAATGTGTTGGCTAAGATAAATTTTTCTTTTGTCATTATTATTTATATTGTCCTTTTACAGACATTTTTAGTAATATCTGAAATTTTTCATACACACACACACCATTTATATCATATATATATATATATATATATATATATATATATATATAGAGGAAAAACTACTACAAGTTGTAAGTTTAAAAATGTATTTTTTTGACAGTATTTATTTATTTCTATTATTATATATATATATTTGATATTTCAGACCGGCCTCAGCCTTTCATCAGAAACAAATGATTTTAAAATTTAAACTAGGAATGTTCATCGTGAGGAGCGTCTGTCGCAAGATGTTTACATCACGTGACGTAGAAAGCGATATAGTTTTTGGATATTTTTTAAACGTAAACCTAACTGAAATAATACTAACTGTAAACCTAACTGTAATAATATATATATATATATATATTACAAGAAAGTGGAAGAACACATAGATTGAAACCCACTATTCAAGCATTTACTTTTATAAAGAGTGCTCGATACAGAGAAGAGCTTAATATTGTAATTTTATTATTACAATGGTTTATAAAAGCATAATATCACTACACAAAAATTTTCATGTTTCAGAACAATACTGTTCTCCTTCGTGTGATATGCGGTGAAAATGATTTATTTTTAAAATATAAGATGAAATCATGGCTATTTAGAAAATTAGGGAGTAGTAGTTGGAGGAAATGCTTTAGGTGTGTCAATATTGTTCAATCAAAAATGAGAATTATGTAACCATGGAGTTTTAATATTTGGGTTATGAAAGTGGGCAGGATGGCTTGGATCTCCCTAATTTTCTAAATAACCATGAATTCATCTATTATTTTAAAAATAAATCATTTTCACCATTTATTTTAACATATCATCTGAAGAAGAACAGTATTGTTCTGAAACATGAAAAATTTTGCGTAGTGATATTATGCTTTTATAAACCATTGTAATAACAAAATTACAATATATATCATATATATATATATATATTTATTTATATCATATATATATATATCAGTCATGCTTTTTTTAAAATTTCTTAAAGATGAATGATTGTAAAATTTTTAAAATTAAAAAAAATTTGAATCATTTGTCTTTAAAAAGTCTCCAAAGAAGCTTATTAAAGGAAAACATGTCAGATTAAAGAAACTTTTTTGTACCTGTTCATTATTTATTCTATTCATATATATATATATATATATATATATATATATATATATATATGTAGTTGGTTTATATTTTTTTACATAGCTAATAATTTAGGGGTACATAATGTCATTAAGAGTAAATCCAAGATGCTGTTGTTTTTGTTGAAGATGATGATGATGATGGTGGTGGTTATGATGATGTAATAATGTTTGTACTGTAAAGTAAGAAGTAATCTGAATTGGAATTGGTACAATTAGCAATTTTTCTATCATTTGCATCATAGACAATGTATTTTAAGACTATGTCATCTACCAAAAAATGAAAAAACAAAAATGAACAAAAAACAAGTATGGTCCAATTTGCAGAGAAATTTCTTTGAACAAATATAAATCATGTATTTTTGTTGTTGTTTCTTTTTTTATATACTACCACTCGAATGACACAAAGCCTTTTTAAGATGAGACGTGTATCAAATTCTAATGAAATGTAAAATCAAGTTTTGACATTTAACACTCTGCATCATTTATAAATATTACTTCCCATTTTACTGTATATGAAATCCCCACAAAATATTGTGTTTTATATATTAGTTCTAAATATTTGAAATTAGAGTAGCCTCACTCTCAATTTCACTCAAGATTGTTTTAGGTGTTGCCATAGAAGGATATGACTACACCACCAAGAAATTCAAATTCAACGTGCATTGGCAGGTGAAAATAGTCACCTACAGAGTGCTAAAGGTTAATTTTTCAAAAATGGAATGGCAGGCTGGTGAAGTCTTTTATTTCTGCTGATAATGTCAGTCCAAGAATTAATATTTTGAAGAATAAACAGAATCCAATTAAACCAAATTTGAAGACAAATTATATCTACAGAGGCAACTTTTCCTGGTCAGAATGTCAATGTCACAGTGATTTTTATTTTAATGCAAAATTGTTATTTTTTGGTTGTTTTTTTTTTCCTGTATGTAAGCATTTGTTGCTTTTGTTATATAATTCATTTTTTTTTTCAAAAATGACATTCCTTCTGATTTCTCATTTTTGCTTGGTCACAATCCCAGAAAAAGCAGCTGTTATTTTTACCACTGAATTTAAATATGGTTGTGTAATCTTTCAAATGTTTGGTTTCATTTATATATATATATATATATATATATATATATATATATATATATATATATTTACTTATTTAGCATATTGAGGCAGCAGATAATTATCTAAACATATATTGTTAAATATATTTTTTGGATATTTTTTTATTTTCTGATCATAGTTCAATTAAACAACATTTCTTAGAAAAACATAGCCATGTACGTAATATTTGACAGATTTTAGTTGATAACACAATAATACTCACATATCCCACAGTAAAAAAAAACCTTCACACATTGGAGGCCATGTAAATGAAATCAAACCGACCCACATCCAATAAAATCACATTTCAATCTAGTCACAACACATTATATTGTATCTAGACAGATGGTTCTGTTGTTAACATTTCGCTCTCTCACGTGGTATGACGTCATAGAACTGCATTACAAATTTACAACCTGCATCTGCTATCCGGTGAGTGTTATTGTTGCATAGCAATGTTTTATGTCAACACAAGATAATATCATCTTTGATGGTGGATGTCTTTATGTTAACGTCCCTGTAACCACTTTGAAGATGGCTCATGTGAGCCGAAAGCTTAGAACCAGTGTAATAAAAAAATATCCAAATGTTGGACAATTTTTGTCTTTATTTTCACCTGAAATTAAAGCCAAAATATGATGTTTAGAATGGCTCATAATTAAACATAATAGACATTCATTGTCTGTTATATTTAACAATATATGTTTATATATATATATATATATATATATATATATTCTCAGAGTGTATCTGTTGACGAGACAAAATGAATAAAAAGCAACAAGTGAAAAACTCTTCTTAGTCGACACGTTTTATCCTCTGAGAGACTTTATTAAGGCAACAAGATTTATTTTGCTGTACATGTTTCTATTCAAGAGCAAGAATGTAACTGCTTTATGAAAGCGTTGAGAATATTCATGATTATTCATTGCTGACCTTTCAACTATCTGATGAATATTCATGAAAGTTCTCAAATTCAATAACCTTGATAAATCAACAACAACCTTACGCTTGTATATAAACATATGCAACAAAATAAATTTTACATTTGCTTTGATTAAGTCCCATAGTGGCTGAAACACATTAGCTAAGGATAGTTTTTTCTCTTGTCTCTTTATATATATATATATATATATATATATATATATATGTGTGTGTGTGTGTGTGTGTGTGTGTGTGTGTATTTATTTGAAAACAATTGAAAGACGCAGTGGTTAAGCTATTTTTTGTTTTACATTTTCATGCATTCAAACAAGTGAGTTCTTATTTGGACACTGGATGCAAGAGCGTTTTGTTAAATCTATTAGCAATTGTCAGGGATATTTTTTGTTTCACTGAATATGTAGATATTTTTTCCTATAGCAAGAGGAAATTTTAATTTCTGAACACAGTCTTCATATTGCAGCCATGTTCATAATTGATACTATTGAGAATTGATTCCTTTGTTTTTATTGTTTAAAAGGAACAAGGAATATTTGGACAGTTTTGCACATTGTACGCAAAAAAAATTTAATACAAAGCTTAACTGCAGTGCCTTGTCAGTCGTCTTCAATGAAACCTGTATAAAAGAAGGATTGCTACTGCAATACAAAATTTTATATATATATATATATATATATATATATATATATATATATATAAAAGGCTGATGCATGTGTTGGGCCTCCAAGGGTTTGCTCACCGTGTAGAGAGGCACTGAGCATAATGGACTGAAACTTTGTTGAAGCCTGGTGCTCAGCTAAAGATTGCAGCTGGTGCGGAGCACTTGATGTGTACATGTTGTTGTAAAATCCTGCTACCTTTCTAATACAGTTTGATAGATGAGTCCATCTGTTACTATGAGAGTCATAGCTACTGAATAGTAGTATATATTGCAGTAGACTAATCTCTCACTGACATTCTCATACAGAACAATCAGGTTTGCTCCACAACGTCTATATTTGGGAGTTTCCCCACTTGGGTGCACAATTCATTATTCTACCTTTCTCAAGGATACAACATGCATTGTATATAAAAGGCTGATGCAAGGGTTGCGCTTCCACTGTATCTATGATAAACCCATGAACCTATCATACGACTGGGCAGAAGATTATCCCGCAGTAGGTTGCCATTACTTTCTAGACTGGTTGCCAGGCAAGGCTATAGAACCCAATATTGGAGTAGATAGACTAAACATTGGAGTAGATAGACTAAATATTGGAGTCAGTTAAGTGACTCCAATATTTAGTCTATCTACTCCAATATTTAATATTGGAGTAGATAGACTAAATATTGGAGTAGATAGACTAAATATTGGAGTAGATAGACTAAACATTGGAGTAGATAGACTAAACATTGGAGTAGATAGACTAAATATTGGAGTAGATAGACTAAATATTGGAGTAGATAGACTAAACATTGGAGTAGATAGACTAAATATTGGAGTAGATAGACTAAACATTGGAGTAGATAGACTAAACATTGGAGTAGATAGACTAAACATTGGAGTAGATAGACTAAACATTGGAGTAGATAGACTAAATATTGGAGTAGATAGACTAAATATTGGAGTAGATAGACTAAATATTGGAGTAGATAGACTAAACATTGGAGTAGATAGACTAAATATTGGAGTAGATAGACTAAACATTGGAGTAGATAGACTAAATATTGGAGTAGATAGACTAAATATTGGAGTAGATAGACTAAATATTGGAGTAGATAGACTAAACTATTGCCCGGTTCACACTCCATCCACATCTATTGAACAGGTGAAGAGGCTCATACCTTGTTTCCTGTTTAGGATGCGGTTTCCGGTTTTCCCTTTTCAAGTCTTTTCACTCTTTTACTTTTTTTTTTTTTTTTTTTTTTTTTCCAATTGGAGTAGATAGACTAAACTATCGCCCGGTTCACACTCCACCCATATCTATTGAACAGGTGAAGAGGCTCATACCTTGTTTCCTGTTTAGGATGCGGTTTCCGGCTTTCTCTTTTCCATTCTTTTTACCCTTACGTAGCCCCCTGCGCATCAGTGGCGTTATCGCCTTGCTTGGGGTGATATGATTAAAAAAAAAAAAAAAAATATGGAGCCCCCTCTCTACTAAATGTCAATTTTCATTAGTATTCATATGAAGTACATATTTTATTGCAAACTAATTATGTACAATGATGGATCATATATAAATGTTGGTGAACAATTCAACTAGAAAAACTGAAAATAAATGCAGGGTATCTAAATACAAATTACAGACATGGCTGAATAGATTATTCCTGCCTATGTACAATAATAAATAATATGCAATATAGGTGAACAATTTAACTAGAAAAATTAAATACAAGTACAATGTACCTAAAATACAAATTAAAGATATTAGATCATTCCATCTCAATAAATCAACCATGTTTTACAGCAGTTTTTAACAACTTTAGATTTTTCTTATTAAAAAGTTAAATAATTTTTAACACATTCAACATTATAGATAAAAATACAGGGAATATACAGTGCTATTTGAAACTTAGCAAAGCAAACTCATGAATTTAGACGAAGAAAAAGAACTTTAGAATAACATAAAAGTCTACGATAAATTTTTCATTAGTGGTCAGTCAGTTAAGTGCCATATGTGATACACACTTGGGTAATCATGTCTCGAAAGAGCAGAGATTATCCCGCAGTAGGTTGCCATTACTTTCTAGACTGGTTGCCAGGCAAGGCTATAGAACCCAATCTGTCCTGTTATTTAACCCATAACTGGAGGGAAGAGACAGATTAATACATTTCCCAAGAGTATTTGCGCGTAAGTGAATGCAACAAATTCAAATGGAATTTGAACTCAGCTCCCTGATTTCTCGTTCCGAGCCAATATCCATTGCACCACAATGCACATTCAATTAGTGGTACTTAGTTTAATTTGTAACATATATAAATGTATAAATAAAAAAGTAAGTGTTGATAAGATAGGGTTACAAAGTACTTTCTGCAGTTCCTAATGAGGTTTAGGCACCACTGATTGAGAGGAAGTATGCAACCGCCCTATATATATATATATATAACATAGTGATGATCCACGTATACTGTCTTAATATGTATAGGAAAGAATATTAATAAAAAAAAAAAAGTTTTGAATTTAAAAATGTACTTTTTTTGGACAATATTTGTTTATTTTTATTATATTTTTATTATATATATATATATATATATATATATATATATATATATATATTAAATTAAAAAAGGATTAATTCAATGATGTTGGATGATCATTTCGATATGAAAATCCCCACGGGGGATAACACATCACCTCAGCAACAGAAAAATCCTTTCAGAAACTGGAGAAAAATCAGTCTAATTTTCCTTTTTAAATAGATTTTCAAAGAAATTAAAAAAGAAGTGAAATAGTTTGAGAAGCTGTGAACATTTCGTTTAAAGTGTAGATTTATTGTTATCATTATTATTAATATTATTTATCTTTTGTAGAATATATTAAATCCCCATAAGCATTTTGAGAGAAAGAAAAGGAAAAGGAAGAAAAGAAAAAGAGAAAAAAGAAAGAATGAAAAAAAGGAATAAAAAGGAAAAAGGAACAAGCCTGTCAGTTTGGCTGATGGAACAGAAAAGCTACCATTTGCTGGAGGAAGTTAAAATAGATACATTGAAATAAATTAAAATTTAAAAAAAAAAAAAAAATATATATATATATATATATATATATATATACGAATGAAATGGCTCGGTCATCATGCAGCCCTTTTAGCTACCAAAGTTACAATTATAAAATTACAATCTAAAAGGGGCCCAAATGGTATTAATATAAAAAAAAAATTACATTTAAAATTTACTCAGGAATGAAAAGAGATAAAGGAACAGGAAATAATTTCTAAATTATTAATACATTATATGGCTATATTGTAATATTTTTATTATAAGTACTAATAATAAAAACATTTTACATCATTACACAAAAGCTATCATGTTTTAGTACTATTGATTGTACTTGGTCAGATGATGGTATATATATATATATATATATAGTATTATTGATTATACTTGGTCAGATGATGGTATATATATTTAGTATTATTGATTATACTTGGTCAGACGATGGTATATATATATTTAGTACTATTGATTGTACTTTGTCAGATAATGGTATATATATATATATATATATATATATATATATATATATATATATTTAGTACTATTGATTATACTTAGTTAGATGATGGTATATATATATATATATTTAGTCCTATTGATTGTACTTTGTCAGATGATGGTATATGGTATATATATATATATATATATATATATATATATATATATACCATCAATAGTACTAAATACATATCAATAATACAATATATATATATTTAGTACTATTGATTGTACTTTGTCAGACGATGGTATACATGGTATATCACATACTAAAAGTCTGCCTCCTTCTACTGAGCGCCCATAGCTCAGAGGTAGAATTGCCAAGTGATGCCAATTCGATCAGGTTTCAATCCTAGGTAAAAAGTAAATGGATATCTAATCATACTGATGAGCTGTGATACAGCAAAACAGATCTGTCTGCAGATGACTATATATATATATATATATATATATATATATATATGGATATGTATATATTGCCTCTCCTCTTCCTTCTATTCATTATTTCTCTCTGCCTATCTTTACACACATACATACACGCCTTCATGTGTAGCTTACAGCCACATCACACTAGTTCTTGTATGATTACCAAAGTTAAGCAACATCAAGCCTGGTCAGTTCCTAGATGGTTGACAGCTTAGGTGCTGTAAGCTTTGATTTGTGGTTGACATAATTGATATTGGCTCGGAATTTTTAATTGGAGAGCTGAGTTCCAATTTCAGTTGGGTTTGCGATATTCACCTTTGTGCAAATATACTTGGGAAATGTTTGAATCCACCCCTTATCCCTCAGCTATGGGTTAATTAGTAAGATTTGTATCATTAAAACATTATTATTTCGAAAAATAAAATAAAAAATTGCATACAAAATATTTAGACTTTGTTTCGCAAATTTTTTTTTACTAATGTTCATCCAATATAAGACCCAAGAGTTACTCAAGATAGAGTTACTATGGGGAGTTATTTTAGCATAAGAAAAGGCAAAATAATAAGAAAGATAGACAGCTAATTTTTTACTGGAAGTGGCAATAATTTAGTGAATAAAATTTTAGAGTTCAGGCAGGGTTAGGGTTAGGGATAGACTTTAGGAGGGACTAGAAACTGAATTCTAAATAGGAAACAAGGGATAAACCTCTGCTCCCATGTTAGAAGTATAGAGTTGAAGTAGACTTTAGGAGGGACCGGAAAACAAATTCTAAATAGGAAACAAGGAATAAATTTATATTCCTACATTTGAAGTAAAGAGAGGAAGTAGAATTTAGAAGTAACCGGAAACCCAATTCTAAACAGGAAACAAGAGATAAACCTCTATTCGTACATTAGAAGTTAGAGATGAAGTAGACTTTAGAAATAACTGGAAACCTACTTTTAAACAGGAAATAAGGGATAAACCTCTACTCCTGTTCAAATAGACAAACTTATCTCCTTCTATTGAATGTTGCAAAACAAAAACAACCAACCAACAATCATTCATGTGCATGTATGTTCATCTATATTTATGTGTGTTCTGTGTACGCCTATTTTCTCTCTCATTCTGCTTGTTATTTGCCTATATACAAGACGAAGACATATATATATATATATTTACTAAATTTTATGAAATCCATTGGAAAATGGATTAAATCAGACATATTTTAGTTTATTTGTTTAAATGTAGTTTTTAATAGATACACATATTTGAGTAGATGCTCTGTTTTTTTTTATTATTAAACAGTATATTTATTTACATCTAGTGGCCTAAATAATTGAGAAATCTTAGAAAAATAAGCATCCTCTGGCACAATTTGAAACTGTGTTTCTTACAGAAGACTGCCATTAGTTTAGCGTCTCTGACTGCTAAACCATGGAGGACTTTCAATCAAAGATCTAATGACTGTTTTCCCAGAGATGCAGCTTTGAATCCTGCCAAAGGACACATATTTTCCTAACAATATGTTTGAATTATTCAGGCTAGTAGATATAAATAAATAAACTGTTTGATTATAAAAATCAGAGCATCTACTCAAATATGAAAATCCATTATAAATAACGTTAAAACAAATAAATTTGAAAAAAAGACATATATATATATGCATATAAGCATCATATATATTTTTTTAGTAGTATTTCATTTAAGTTAGTCTGATTAAAAACTACAGACAGTAAAAAACGTTTTGTTTTCATACAAAGGGGTAAATGTTTGGTTCCATACGTATACAAGGGGTGTCAGAAAAGAATCAGGATTGAAGTTACAAAAAATAATGCCAAATCGATTTAAGCGTTAATTTTATAATTTGTAGTTTGTATTTGACATAATTTTTTGTGAATCTTTTTTCTGAGACATCTTGTATGCTCAAGCATTTTCAAACATTATAAAAAAAAATTTTAAAATATATTCATTGATTAAATGATTACAACTCTTTCAGATTGACTAACATGTCATTTATCAGACAACTGTATCATAAAAGCTTATAATAATAATCATAAGACACATAGCTTTACCAATATTAGACATATACTAAAAGACAACAAAATATAACGTGACTGTTAAAAGAAAAGAGTAAAATACTTGAAGCCATAATCATAAAATCAAAAATTTTTCATTAAATAAAATATCTTTCATCCTTGGAATTAATGTGTAAAATATATTCAATAATCAATAAATATACAGGTTCAACTTACATAATGCCACAAGGGGCCTTATATTTGTTGTAAGTGGCCCACAAATGACATCATCAACACATCAATATTTGGTTTGAATTAATAACATTCTGAACTCTATAATGGAAAAGAAAAAATATCCAAAATGTTCTTTTAAATTTCAAAACTATAACATATAGTTTCCCTTCTTGAAACTGGTCAATGTTGGTGGAAAACACTTAAACATATATGAACAGAAAATGTTTACACATATTGAAACCAAATATCTATTAACTTGTATGAAGTCAAGAAAAAATTACTTAAAAATTATCAAAACAATTTTATATATATATATAGTTTTTCTAGCATCCTTATGATTTTCCATTATGTAGGGCTAAGGCAGTGAAGAAATTTTCCATAATTTTTACTGTCCCAAACTCTTTCTTACTCTTACAAAATATAAAATTATAAAGCTAATGGAAAAAAATTAAATAAAAAATGAATTCAATCATACTAGTCTGACATATTTAATGGAAGATGTTTCAAAGAAAAGTTGCTGCCCAAATCTACATTTATATATATATATATATATATATATATATATATATATATATATATAAGAAAAATTAAGACAGACACATTATTTCATGGTGAATCAGAAGAAATAACGTGTCTGTTTTAATTTTTCTTATATTTGCTCTATATGTATTTATATGCATATATGTTTAGAGCTCTCTTAGAGAGTTATCCTACCACTGTATGTACAGGATACTCCTTTGGATTCTTCTATACCCACACTGCATGCTGATATATATATATATATATAATGATTATTATTAATCAGTTTTGGGTCATAATTAAATTAGACCAGTACACAGTTGTATTATAAAGTGCTCAATACTTATATATTGCAGTGCTTTTGAATATTTTTCATTTGGAAAGCAATTATTTTTGCAACCTTCATTGTAACTTTTCGGTATCTTCAGGTGATTTATAATAACTGATTTTTCAATGTTTACAAACGTACAACAGAGATTTTTATGGACATGTGACTGGAAGTTTTAAATAACCGAAATTTCAAAATTAGAGTGGAGTTACTTAAGGATCTTAAACACTTTCATCCATGTTCGTATGATCCTAAGATATATTTTTTGGTGTGATTACATCTGGACATTATACCTGATCTTTCGTTGAGTAATTTTTTTTCTAGAAATAATAAAGGTTAAAACCAAGGTTGCGTAAATAACTGGTTTCCAAATAAAAAATATTCAAAAGCTCTACATTATACATATATTGAGCACTTTTTAATACAACTGTATACTGGTCTAATTTAATTATGACCAATAACTAGTTAACAATAATTATATGTGTGTGTGTGTGTGTGTGTGTGTTCCTCATTTTAATTGTTATTCATATATTTACCTGTATGAATATATATACTTAAAGAACTTTGTATATATCAAAATTTGTACACATCACACATGAAATAGACATATCTATACATACGCATATCTGCACACATATACATATAAAGATTTTATTAGGTATAGTAACACATTAGGTGCTATTTGTTAAATAATTCTCCTTGACTAATTCACCAATCACACAGTCCTAGATGAACTAATTGAATTCATTAAAACAGTTGACTAAATGAATGAGTCTATTTAACTAAAATGTTTGACTTAATGGATTATGCCTGTTTTACTAAAACAGTTAACTAAATAGAATTCCCTTCCATATACTTGCTTCCCCAACAGCTACAATCTCCAGGAATTTAAATGTAAGGTCAATAGACACCTCCTAACACACTAACTCACATCCATTCTCTCAAACACTCTTCCCATCTACTCAACCCCCATCCTCGGTATCCTCATCCGTCTATCACCCTCCTTCTAACATTTCCTATATCTAACCACTCTTTCTCATCACTTTCCCCTATGTAACCTCCTGTGCAATAGTGGCAGTGGAATGCCTTGCTTGGGGTGAAATGATAAAAAAAAAATAGGTTTAATCTTATTTGACTAAAGCATTTGACTTAATAGATTATACCTATTTGAGTGGAACATTTAACTTAATGGATTAATCCTATTTGACTAAAACATTTGACTAAATGGATTAAACATATTTGACTAAAACTGTTGACTAATCCTAGTTAACTAAAACAGTTGACTGAAAGGATTAAGCCTACTTGAATAAAATAGATGTAATCTTATCACATTATTTTGATATGTACACCTCAGGCCTCATGGAGTTCCTTGAAGTATTTAATACTTTTTAATTGTAAAGAGATTGAATATTAATTTCTTATTAAAGGTGGACCTAGCACAATAATAGGCAAGGTTATCTTATTTAAGTTTATCAGTTCTATGTAGTCAGTTGTTTAATTCAAGTTTGTCTTCATCCAGCATTGCAGGCCTAGTAAATGGTCGTCAAGCTAAATACTTCCATTTTTGAAAAAATCAGACCTTTGCAAAAAAAGACATCAAGAAAATAATTGCTGCAAAAAATTTATCTCCTGCCTTTCTTAGAATTTAAACTGTGATAGATTTATTTTTATATCTAGTTTCTCAAATTTTCAAATATTTATTTGTGTATACTTCTGAAATGAGGTAGTTCGAACTGTTGTTCTCATCTTTATTACCATATTCGTCCGTTATACACTCTGGCCTTCTTCAGGTAATTCAAATTTTGAACTTAACACTTTATTTCAATCACTGGGGTATATTGTTCTCATTCTATTAGCCATGCCACTTCCAGATGTCTTCGTTAACTTCCTTTAACTCGAATTTCCAAGTTATTTGTTCACCACCGTTGTAGCCAGGTATTGAACTCACAACTCTTCAGTTCAAGTCACTGGATCAAACCAATGTTTTATCTACTGGGCCATTTGTCATTAGAGAGTTGCGTTAAAGAGAGATAACTAAGACATATGGAAGTGACATGGCTTATGGAACGAGAACAATATACACCAGTGATTGGAATAAAGAGTTCAGTTCAAAATTCCAATGACCTGAAGAAGGACAGAGCATGCAACAGCTGAAACATCGTGACTATGGCAATAAACATTAGTGCTATTTATTTCTCTCCTCGTGAGAAAAAAATGTAAATTTGAACTATCTTATTTAATATGATGCCCCTGTACCCCAAGCTGAATAAAAATTAAGGCACTGTCACTTCTAACAATATCCAAGACATCTTGTTCTATCCACAGAAATTGGGGCATTTCACTGATCTGTTGTTGAAATGCAAAATATTTACCATACTAGAGTATTTTTTTCCATTTTGGAAATTACTGACAAGAAATTAAATAATTTTTGTCAGAGAACAGAAACAAAACAATGTCTAGGTAGCAATTCTGCATTTACCAATACCATCCACAGATATAGTTGGTTTGATGCAAAGATCCCATGTGTGTGCATATGGGCCAAGAATTACATTCACAGTGGTATTGGTATCTGTCAACACTCCTTTAATTTAATGAGGGAGGTACTGCTGAAGGATTAGAATCCCCAGGAGTGGGCTTTTCTCATGACCAAATCTCTGAACTGTTCAAAGGCAGACAGAAGAGAGAAGAACAGATACTACACTTTGATATATATTTGATGAATTTTCATTTTTAGATTTTTTTAAATTTTCAATTTCTGTTAGTTTTTTTTAGTTTTTTTTTAAAGTATTCCATTTGCAATGTGTGTTGTGGTGTAGTGGATATCGACTCGGAATGACGAATTCCAGTTGAATTCCTTGCATTCACTTATGCGCAAATAGCCTTGGGAAAGGTATTAATCCATCTCTTCCCTCAAGTTATTGGTTAAATAACAGGACAGATTGGCTGGCAATCAGTCAACTGCAGAAGGCAATGGTAACCTAAAGGGGATAATCTTCTGCTCAGTCAGTCATATCTCCAAAGAGACATGATCGCCCAAAGCGTGTATCACGTAAGGCACTTAACTGACTGAATCCTTTTATAAGCTTCCAAATTCTTTAAAGTGTGAAAGAAAATTAGAATAGTGATAAAAAAGACATAATTAAAAAAGGAAAGTTAATTAAAATGTAATTATATAATAAAATAATTATATATAATTATATAATTAAAACAGATTAAAAAATATAATTAAATCATATAATTAGAATATATATATAATTTAAAACAGACATAACTAAAAAGAAAAGTAAAAAAAATGAATGAATCACAATTACAGCACTTGATACAAAAACAGGAGCCCAAAATAAGAATAAACTAATTGGTTATTGCTCTTCACACATCTTGATTCAAGATGAATCAAGATGAATATATATATATATATATATATATATATAATTATTAACCATTTATTGGTCAGAGGCAAATTAGACTAGTAAAAAAACAGTTGTATCAAAAAGTGCTCAATACATATTTAAAACAAAACTTTAACATGTAGTGCTTTTAAACATATATATATTTTTTATTTGGAAATGAGTTATAAATGAAAAATATTAAAAAGTTCTACAATATTAATGTATTGAACTTTTTTTAATACAACTCTGTCCTGGTATAAGTTAATTAAAACCAAAATCTAACTAACTAACTAACTATATATATATATACGTTTTTTGGGGGGCGGGGGGGAAATGAGTTATGAATGAAAAATTAAAAATATTAAAAAGTTCTACAATATAAATGTATTGAACTCTTTTTAATACAACTCTGTCCTGGTCTAATTTAATTAAAACCAAAAGCTAACTAACTAACTATATATATATATATATTTATATATATTAAAATTTGTGTTTTTAGGCAGCAAATTTTCTTGTAGACATGTCAGATTAAAAAAATTGCAAAAATTGTGTCTGCTTATTTTTAATAAAATCCATTCATACTCATGGATAATTTATCATATATTATAATTGAAAGATGTTATATTTGAAGCAAAAAAAAATTTATAATAATTTTTAGTAACACAGTTTTGCGGTAATTTTTTGTTACCATAACTCACACCCCTGAAGATGATCTCAGAAAGAGATTGAAAGTACTTGGGTACATTGAGAAAATGATAATAACATCTGTAAATGTTACTGCTCATTCCTGACATCTTTCAATTATAATGCATGAAAGATTATCCATGAGTATGAATGGATTTTATTAAAAATAAGTAAACACAATGTTTGCAATTTATTTAATCTGACAAATATATATATATATATATAGCAATGAATTAGAACACTCTCAGCTATTGGGCATGTGTATAATGATAATGTACATGCTAAAAAGTCTGCCTTCTTCTACCGAGCGCCCATAGCTCAGAGGTAGAATCACCGACTGATGCCGATTCAGTCGGGGTTCAATCCTAGGTAAAAAGCAATCAGATGTCTAACCATAGTGATGAGCTGTGATACAGCGTAACAGATCTGTCTGCGAATGACTATATATATATATATATATATATATATATATATATATATATGATTAAACAAAAAGATGCTCTATATGTGCTTCTTATAATATGTAAATTTAATAGGTCAGTTAATGAAATAATTAAAAAGAATAAGAATAGGAATAAAAAGAAAACAAAATAATAATTATATTTTAATTATAATTATGATTATAATTTAATTTGAATTATATATTAGGCATTTGAAGTCTAAAAGCTAATATAGCCATCTCTTGATTAATGCACGTTTGATTAATACGTTTTCAATTAGTATACTTATACTAATTGAAAACATATAATTTTTGTATACCAAAATTCAGTTATTGGTTACATAATTCTCGATTAGTAGATTAAACATTCTTCATTTTAACCATAGTAATTGCAAATAGTTTTTTTATAGTTACAGATATGCACATCAGTGACATTAATTGAGGGATTCCTGTATATAATAAATATCATCAATTTTATTGTAAATATTGTTATCATTTTTTGTTTTTTTTATTCCTTAAATTTCATTAACTGATGTGCTAAATGTACACACACACACACACACACACACACATATATATATATATATATATATATATATATATATATATATATTGGCCATCCACATACAAGCCTGTTTCGCTGTATCACAGCTTATCAGTGTGGCTAGGCACATCCACTTGCTTCTGGCCAGGATTGAAACTCGACCAATATGGTGTCACTCAGAGCATTTGCCACCAGGCAGGTTATGAAGATAAACTTGTTGATTGTCCCTCTTGTATATTTTCATAAAGAAGTAAATAAAACGATCGTTCCTCTTTGCAGTTTGTATTGGCAATGAAATTTCCTGAACGTGTTTGCCGTTATTAGTGTGTTCGTGAAGAAAGAAAAAAAACATTATAGATGACCACACAAATATCTCACTTGTGCATATTAGATTGTGATGTTGCACAAATTTTGCTTGCTTGTTGTTTTGATCTCGACCAAATCCAGCTTGACGCGTTCTGTACCGTTGTTCGAATGTGGTGCGAAGCGCTTTTTAAACCATGGCCGGTGATGCCTATTTTAGAAAGGAAAGAAATAACTGAATGTCCCAGAAACCCACGACACCCACCCTCAATAGGGATCACGTTACACCTCCAACCATTGTCCACACATTCGGCACGCAGATATACATATATGTGTGTGTGTGTGTATATAGGGTGATCCAAAATAGATGGACAGTAAATGATAACATTTATTTTGAGATTACGTATACAATTATATTTATTAATACAATTATTACATTGACAATTACATTTTATTATGTACATTAATAAAAAAGTGCTTAAATTTGATCAACGTAGGTGCTCAAACTGCTGTCCATCACAATTTACACAGCTTTGAAGTCTCCCCCTCATGCTTTGACAAGCATTTTTGGGTATTAATTTCTTAAAATGCATCTCTTGTGTAATTTTTCAAATCACCAACACTTCCTGGTCTTTGACTATAAACTTTGTCCTTGAGTACTCCCCAAAAGAACTCAGGTGAACATGCTGGCCAGTCAATTGAACCTCTTCGGCCAACCCATTTCTCAGAATATGTTTCATCAAGATACTCATGGACTGTTCTTGAATAATGTGGAGTGGCCCCTTCTTGTTAGGAATATGACCAATACACAAACTTATTCCACTTTCTGTTCACCTATTTTTTGACCAACCTGTATGCATATTTATATATATATATATATATATATATATATATATATTTTTTATTTTTAATTTTTATTAAAAAATTATTAAAAAACTTTATATATATATATATATATATATATATATATATATATTTGCTCTACATTGCTTCCTCTTTGTTATTCCGCTTTGGTTAGTTCTGTATCGAGCACTTTTTCTTTCTTTGTGGTTGGTTCCGTTTGGGTTTTTTTTTCTTTACTGCGGGGTATTGTATGTATTGTCTGTATTCCGCAGTTTTCTTTTTTTTTCCCCCTCTTGTCCAACGCCTTATAGCGACGGACAGTAACGGAGTTAGATTCTGTCTGTTATTTGTTGTCCTCAAAGTTTATTTTCGTATAATTTTAGGATTTAGATACTTACAGAGTCGGTCTTGTTATTATATATATATATATATAAAATATTGAGAGAAAAACTAAACATATAGTTAAATCATTATAAATCACGATCTAATTGGACAATATAATATTGCACTGCCTAATTCATTGAAAAATAAATAAATTCATTTAAAATATTTAAAAAGAAAACGTTTTTAACAGTGTAAGTGAAGCTTGTATTGTTCAAACCAGAAATAAATTGAGAATAAATACATCAGATCACCCATATAACATAATACAGACAAAGGAATACATACATTAAATCACACATATACTAAACAAAACTTATGTGAAAATATATACATACACAAAAAATATGTTATATGTGCAATCTGATGTATCTATTCTCAATTTATTTTATAATGCTCTGAATAATCTTCATCAAGCTCTCTATTTTTATCTAGTTAATAACTTATATTAATGAGACAAAATCTTTTTGGTTATCCTCTCCGTCTTTATGGATCTGCCAAGCTCATACATATATATATATATATATATATATATATATATATATATAGGAGCTTATTCAGAGATTTAATAAGGACGAATGATTTAAAAATCCAAGAGACAGTATTTTGAAATGAGGTATAGTTTCAAAGGTCAGATACATGTCATGTGTGATAAAGCAATGGGTGAATATTAAAATGTAGAAGATAAAACTTGTGTTTGTTTAACTGTATGTGTCAACGTGTTCTTTTTAAATAAAATAAGAGAAAGCAGTTATGAATGTATGTGTTGAAAGAAATCAAATGATGGAATGATTTTCATTCCAAATAATGTGAGAATCACATATGAATAAACAAAATATAGTTTAAATTTAGTTTAAATATAGTTTAAATTCTAGTGAAAATATTGTTAACAGAATCTTTAAATGAAATAATAAATTACTAAATAACATTAATGGTTAATATCTTTCAATGAAATAAAATATAATTATGTATTAAAATTTATTATAATAACATAATTAAGTAATAATAATGATTTTTAAATCATTTGTCCTTATTAAGTCTCTGAAGAAGCTTGTTATAACTGAAACATATTAGATTAAAGACACCTTTTCCTACTTGTTCTTTATTTATTCTATTCATATATATATATATATATATATATATATAAGTGTGGTCTGATTTTCATGCCAACTATGATATTTGAGTTCTTTTTTTCTTTTCTTAACTTTTTTTAAAAATTATGCCTGTTTTTATCACTGTCATAAAATTTTGTACCTCTAATAAAATATCAGAATAGACAGGATTGCTAGATATGTGAATCTGAACATTAGTTTGAATTAACGTTGATAGCCTAATTGGTTAAAGCATCAACAGTGAAAAATAATGACCCCAAAGTAGTGAATGTGAGTTCAAGTTTTGTTCAAAATTATGTATTATTCCAAGTTATTTTTCAATTTCATGCCCAAATAGAAAAGGGTGAAAAAGATTTATTGAAAACAACCAAATTATCATCATTTTCACATAATTGATAATTATTTTTTATTTTACTGGAAAATTTATTAACCTTTCAAAAATAAGTTTTAATGATCAAAAATTGAATCTGACAAATATATATAGAAAGAAATGCTTATATATATAAGAATATATATATATATATATATATATATATATATTTCTTCAATAGAAAGAATGCTTATAACAAAATAGCTTTTGGCAGTAGAAGCCATGGCAGCCTGATCATATATACAGGGTGCGATGGATAAAATGTCATCTAAATTATGCAAAAATGAAAATAAAATTGACATCTCATTTTAACAGATATATTAACCAAATTTACACAAAAATATCTTGAAATACTAAAGATAAATTTATTCAATAAAACCGCCATTTTCTTCAACCACGGACTCAAAACGACTTCAGAATCTCCTGCATCTCTTCTGGACAGTCTCCTTGTTTAAGTTGGTAAATGCTGCCATAATCCTTGCCTTCAGGTCATATTTGGTGTTACTAAGAGTTTTGTTAGTCGCTCAACTGTGCCCCACACTTAATAACCAAATGAGGTTGCAGTCTGGAGAGTTAAGTGGGCGATGTAAGGTTTGATGCAGTCACAGAAATTGTCTGACAGCCATGACTGAGTTCTCTTGCTTGTGTGGCATGGTGCAGAGTCCTGTTGCCAGACATATGGTCTTCCTCCTTCTTTACCCAGGGCAGCACTACCTCCTCAAGACACACTTGATGTAGGCCTCCATGTTAAGTCTGAGGCCCTGTGAGAAGATGAATGAAGTCATATCATCGTCATCACTAACCATTCCAAACACCTTCATAATCACTATTAGACTAATCCAGCTCTTTCTCAATCCACTGAACTCTCCTCACAGAAACACCCAGACACTCAGAAATGTTCATAGGGGAGCTTCCGGCATAAATGCCAAGCAGTACACCATGCCATTTCTAAATTTCTGGTGAAAGGAATTTCATTATAGTGCTCTTTTTTTCACACCTAGTGCCCAACTGACCCTACTATACTGTGCAGTCAACAAAATCCAAAGCAAACAACATGCATGTGCAAAATTAAAGACATAAAATGACAAAACTTTATCCATTGCACCCCCTGTGTGAGTGTGTGTGTGTGTGTGTGTGTGTGTGTGTGTGTGTGTGTGTGTGTGTGTGTATATATATATATATATATATATATATATGCTTGCAGATTTTTAAAATCTTCAGTACAGGAATTGGAGTAAAGAGAACATTTTATGAGTATACTTTTGCAAATTGTCGACATAGAAAACACACACACACACATATATATATAACAATAATAAAGATTGTATTGTGACAAAAAAGGTCAGTCATGTTAATTCTTGGAGATAACATATTTAAGTCAAATAGTTATAGCGTTCAATATCTTTAATAATAAAAAATATAGGATTAAATGTTCATTCATCTTATCTATACTTGAAATTAGAAATCCCATCTTCTCTTCAAGGGACTTGATCATTCATACACAGATTTTTACAATCAAGTCTTCTGAACAGTGAATATAATTTAGAGTGAAACTCAGAGCATAGATAAGATAATTTTGCTTTTAATTTAATATTTTAGAAATTATTAATGCTCTGTTTCTTGATATTGAGCACTATATTTACTGTTTTTGGGACAAAATACAATCTTCGTTACTGAATATACACAAGGTAAATGAACATTTGCACTTTATATATATATATATATATATATATATATATATAAATAGAGAAAGAAAGAGAAAAAGAGTGATACCTACATTGATCATATATATTGTTCATTCACTAATGAATTAGAGCACTCTGGCTATTGGGCGTGTATAAGGATAATATGCATGCTAAAGAGTCTGCCTTCTTCTAACGAGCACCCATAGCCCAGAGGTAGAATCACCGACTGATGTCAATTCAGTCGAGTTTCAATCCTGGGTTAAAAGCAATTGGAGTCTAACCATACTGATGAGCTGTGAAACAGTGAAACACATCTGTCTGCAGATGACTATATATATATATGTATATATATATATATATATATGATATGATATGATATGATAAGGACCAAATAGGGAAATGTTTAAAGGAAATAGGAAATAGTTTCCTTACCCCATCATTCTGTTGTATTCCAGTCCATATTTGATCCGTTCAGATCCAGACATCCTGAGACACATTAGAATTATAGGGGTGCCACATGTACTACAGGCACAGTAGAGGTATGTTTCTTTGGGCACGACAGACTGACAAAGTTCAACCCTCTCCAGACTGGTTTGAATTCAGAGTTTTTCTTTCTCCTAGACGGGTTGCCAGCTAAGGCTATAGAACCCAGTCTGTCCTGCTATTTACCCATAGCTGGGGAGAGAAGAGATAGATTCATACCTTTCCCAAGGTTATTAGTACATAAGTAAATGTACTGAATCCGACTGAAATTTGAACACAGATTTCCAATTCCGCAATCAGTGCTGCTATCCATTACTCCACCATGCTTCATTTTTTTTATCAATATTTGATACCAATTCATATATATATATATATATTGTAAGAAAGTGAAAGAACACGTAGGTTAAAACCCACTGTTCAAGCATTTACTTTTATAAAGAGTAGAGCTTAATAATGTAATTTTGTTATTACAATGGTTTATAAAAGCATAATATCACTACACAAAAATTTTAATGTTTCACAATAATACTGTTCTTCTTCAGGTGATATGCTAAAATAAATGGTGAAATTTTCAAAATAAATCATTTTCACCATATATTTTAACATATCACCTGAAGACGAACAGTATTGTTGCAAAACATGAAAATTTTTGTGTAATGATATAAGGTTTTTATATAACATTGTAATAACAAAATTACAATC